>JASCQY010000258.1:3115570-3137572 GCA_030264315.1 Sardinella tawilis
CTTTGGGTGCAGGACAGGCTCTTACGACAGTTACGGGCTGGTCATACACACACACACACACACACTTTGGAGAGGTGGCCAGAGCATGGAAACACTGGCTGCACATGCCCCGGGGAGGAAGGGAGTGTGTGAGTGAAAGTGAAGGATGAGCAGCACAAAGGGCCAACTCAGGAGTTGGATGACAAACAGGAAGTGCTCAAGACCAACATGCTTCCTGTCGGCATCCGTACCGAATGGGGGGGGGGGTAAGGAGGGCGGGGTTCAAAGGATGCACTGCACTGACACCAACCTAACTGAATCTTAGGAAAAAAATAAGCTTTATCACAAACACAATATGGCCTGATAGAGCACAAGTTGAACAGTGCAGTTAGCCTATCGAGGAACATGTACACTCATCCAGGCAAAACACACACACACACGCACACACACATACACCAAATCAAGCTTTAGGATCTACCAAGGATCTGACTGAGGCAGCTGAGCTGCATAGCAAACGATAACGAGAGACAGACTTGTTGGAATTTGTGTCGACAGAAACCTGTCTGTCTGTTGCGAACAAGTGTCAACAGGTAGCCTACAGTGGGCCTCGACTATGGAATCTGTCATGAGGAAGGTGACACTAAGCTGAGCTGAGAAATTTAGCTCCTTACACATGCCAACTCTGCTTTAAGACGGAGCCAACTTGACCAAAATGAAGACGGCCACTCCGGCACAATCCTTTTATAGATTACCCAACCCAAAAAGAGCATGTGCAAAGAGCACGGTCATCTTACCGACTCATCATTTTGCGCTCCACCCTCTCGCTGTCGTTTCCTCTTTGCGGGTCGTCTTTTCACTACGACCAGATCCAGGGCTACTCGAGTACACGGAGACAGGAAGCCAGCAGACAGCAAACTTTGCTACCAAGCCACTCAAGTCATGACTGATGCACCCGTGTCGCAGCAGTCATGGTTTTTAAAAACCATAGCGCTCTTCAACTCTTCACCCACAAGCTAGCGAGGCCCCCTTTTTTTTAATTAAGACCCAATCTGGGGCCGTTTCAGTCGACAGCGGCAGGAAGTGAGAAGACTAGAGTGCAGTGCAGCGTGAACCCACATTAGCACACCTAGTCAGGCTGAACCTACAGTAGAACCTAAAGCAGGCCTATGCTGTGCACCCATTAGCTTCATTTGCAACACACTCACTGTGTGTGTGTGTGTGTGTGTGTGTGTGTTTTTACTCCTGAGCCTGATCTCAACAGTTCTGTCTGTCAATGGTGGTGACAGTCAAACACGGACAGACAGGAGGGATGTGTCTCAAGTGAGGAGAGGCATTCATTTAGCACCTGTCTGTTTAGCATCTGGCATTGGTGAAGCCCATGATTTAGGCTAGATAAATTACATGTTAAAGAAAAAGATGAAAGAAATGAACCTGAAAGCAGAAAGGCAGTTGCGGTTTCCGAAAACGCCTATTACCTGCCTACTACATACTACTGGTACACTGAGAAAGCGGCGTGTGCAGTACATGGACAAATGGCACAGGAGTAGCGTGCTGGGCTCAATAAACTGCACCTGCACCCCATTCATGAATGAGGTTCTGGCCAGGTGGTTGGTAGGGCTCTGCTGCTTGCATAATGTACCATGCTGCATACTGGGGCCTAGTGTAAGGGTAGTTAATTCCTTAATCAGGTGCTGGTCATGATATTGTAGTAGGCTAGTGTGTGCTGCACTGTGTGCTGGGGCAGATGCAGTGCAGTACACTAGCACAGCAGTAGGATGTAGAAGGCATTTTCGAAAACAGCAAGTAAGAAGTTTATTACCTGGGCCTTAGTACTCTAGATCATTATAGAAGCAGCATCAACAGCCATAAAGCCATATGGTTAGTAGTATGTTAGAAGCATCAGGTTTGGGCTATTCCGATCAAGGTACTGTATATATGGTTCATTTGCATTCAGATTGAGCCATTTTGCCGTTTCTAGTCGGATCAGAAAGTGTCCATGTAAACACAGCTACTGTCCATTATTATCAATGGAACTTGTTGCTGTACACCAGATGCAACAGTGCAGTGAACATTACTGTATGAAAAACACAGACCAGTCTTCCACATATTTTCACGTGACTAACATTTCCGTAATGTATCTGGTGTAGCGCTACGGGTTAGGCGTTAGAATGAACGTGACGAGACAAAAATAACACACACAAGCCGGCCACAGGTCGTTCACCAAAGACAGGAAATGACATCGTGATCGTAGTGGCATATTATGTCTTTCCCAGATTGCTTAAAAGGAGAATTGAGAAAGGAAGGTGACCGACCACAAAACTTTAGCAGCCTGTCAAACGCCCCTTGGGGATTCACCATAAAAAAAAAAAGACAGCAACCTGCAGGAAGTCCCTTATGACACTCTGGGGCTTGTGACATGGCAAATGACGCATGATGACTTACTGTAGATGGGTTGCACCTCCCAAGGAGCACAATCCTCACCAACACCCACACGGACGAGAGGCACTGAAAGGCTTCAGGGTGAGGAAAAGGAGAACATAGAGGAGTGTGTGTGTGTTTGATTGAACTGCATGATAACACAAAGGACATGGGGCTGAAATGAGCTTGCTGCTGTGCACTGTGTGTGTGTGTGTGTGTGTGTGTGTGTGTTTGTGTGTCTGTGTATATATACATGTATATGTTGTGTGCTATAAGTGACTGCAAACTGTGATGGGGCAAAAAAAAAAAGAAAAGAAAAATATGTGCGTTCTGCAAAATTTAGTGAGGCACAACTAATGAATTAAACAACATCCAAGGTGCATTGAGCTATGATACAGTGAGAGAGAGAGAGCGAGAGAGAGAGGGAGAGAGATAGAGAGAGAGAGAGGGAGAGAGAGAGAGAGAGAGAGAGAGAGAGGGAGAGATTAAGAGAGAGAGAGAGAGAGAGAGAAGAGAGAGAGAGAGAGATGTGTGAGTGGAAGGCCCAAGTGCATCTTCACACGCTGCCTGACTGCGGTGGTGGCTCTGACTGGGAGTCTGAGTGTAACTAGAGCGGCGCGGCACTCTGTTGGCGGCCCAGGTGTGACGGACAGATAAGAGCTCAGCAGCACCAGTGGCACACACACACACACACACACACACACAAAGCCCCATCATCATCGCCAGCGTACAATGCACCACACCGCTTACATGGGGCAATCAACTCCACACAGATACAGACACCTATGGGGCCATGCCAACATCTATTCCCTCAACATCCCTCCCACATACTGACTCACTCACACACATACACACACACACACACAAACACACACACGCACACACAAACACACAAAGTCACACACACACACACACTGCATGAGACTTCATCTGTTCCCAAAAAGCCTCAAAGTTCATAAGCATAACAAGAGAAGGAGGAGCGAGACAGAAAAGACTCTTAAAAACTTTTATTTTAAAAACTTTCTAGACCGATGACATCAAATGAATTAGTCAACAACAACAACCAAGATGATCACTGTCATTATTCCCTACATGCCCAAGCAAACACACACCATCTCCAGAATGCAAGACAAATAGGCCTACTCACTTCACCGCCAGATACTGCAGCTATCGGCCTATCAAGTCTAGCAATGGTTTCTTTCAGTATTTATTTTAGTTCTGGTTTCTTTCAGTATTTATTTTAGAACCAAAGTGTAACACTTCCTATCTCATCAATCTCCTACTTTCTCACACAGCACAGAGAGAGAGAGAGAGAGAGAGAGAGAGAGAGAGAGAGAGAGAAAGAGAGAGGAAGATAGAGAGATAAAGAAAGACGAGGGGAGAGACAGAGAGAAACCAGCAAAAACAAACTCGCCGAGGCAACGGAACACCCGGGGACAAAAAATGATGAGAGGATGAGATTGTGACACTATTTAAAGCAGAAAGACACACACACACACACACACACACACACACACACACACACACACACACACACACACACACCATCACAAGCGCAAACACATCCCAGGGCTTCTGAAAATCACACACAGATGCAGCACACCATGCTGCTTTGGTTACCATGCCACCACTGATTCTCACTGACTGATGTAGTCACGGCACCTAACTTTGTCCTTAGACAATCTTTGAAGGCTCTTCTAAGAAGTCAGCTTAGTGTCTTAAAATGATCCCGGTAGAAGAATTTCTTTTATTACAGACACCAATGAACCTGTAGAGAGTCATCATTGGTTTTGTTTTCAAATGAGACAAAAGCATACAAGCCCTCTTGCCTATTCAAATCAAGGTAATAAGGGCTTCGATGGGGGGCAAGGAAAGAGCAAATTAATGTCTCCTTGTGTTGTGACTCTATGGTTGTGCAACCGGAGACATGAAGTTGAGGCTGGAACAGCGCGGTGCAAAAGCCTTGAGATGAGGACCCTGTCAGAAAAGAAAAAAAAAAAAAAAGAAAAAGAGGAAGGCGGCAGGTAATGAGTGGGAGGGGAGCCTTGGAGTTGGGGAGTGCAGCTGCGCCACAGCCTGAGTGGGTGCATCTCGCAGAGAGTGAATGAGTGACTAGTGGCAGCCGCGTGTAGCCTGGCTGCCACTGCACCCATTAGCTTTGACCTTGGGCAGCCAACGGTAGCTGATTTGTGGAGCGCTTGAGAGCCCTCCAGCATATTTCCCCCCCGGCGCTCACCCCTTCGGCTGGCAGAGCCTCAGTGTGAAGTGTTTATCTCCGGGGAGCTTCCTGGAGTCGAAAGCTCTTTCTGCCCTTCCCTTGCCTTCCCTGCGCCTTGCCCGTGCAATGTGTCAACAAAGCCCTCCATGCCACCTTCAGCCCAGTCCTGGGAGAGAAACAAATGGATGCCATGCGCGGTTGGCGTGGGTTAATTATCTGCGTCCAGTGTGTGCGCAGTGACCCCAAGGGCTGGACAGAGCATGAAGGCTTCTTTACGAGCTCAGTTCTAGGCTAATGTGCTAATGTTTCATCACAATGTCAGGCTTTGGGCAATTCCTCCAATCCAGAGGCTGTTTAAGTGATGTCTGGAGAGCCAAAGTTCACCTAGAGTGCAATCTGAAAGGCACAAGCAAGCTTACTTCATGTGCCATCTCTCACACAATAACTATTTTCCTCAAGGTGGCAAATGATTCATAAAATTAGCCTAAATTCAAAATAAAAAAAGATTAATAAAAGTTAAGTTCATCCACAAAATATAGATTGGAACACTGAGAGAACCTAATAATACCCACAATATTGTGTGCTTAAAAGGACAAATTGTTTTAAGATATTATAGAATAAAATATCTATATACTGTATATACTGTAGAAGATGAGGAAGGCGGCACTACACTCATAATATACAGTATGGAGATAAAAACAATGTCTAAATGTGCAAATGCGTGATTAATTATGAATTTACTTTTAATAAGACACTACAAAATACTCAATACATGTTGGCTTAGTGGGGGTAATGATGCCCGTCAGCAATGTTTAAAACAAACACACTGCAAACAAGGCCACTGTAGAGCTGAGAACAGATGATACTGAGATGGATCTCTCCCAAGAAAGGAAAAATAAATAAATAAATAAAAAGATTTCTAAAGGACATCACACTGTAAACAAACCAATGTAATTAGATGAAAGAGTGATGACAGTCTGCTGTGTCAACACAACCATTTAGCCTAGTCTACACAAACAAAGCAGTCTTGGGCAAAGAGCCTTGTAATGTACAAAAAGGACATCAATGGATGACCTAATGCAAAATAGGAAGGAAACTCAAAGCAACTGAGTTAATCTGCTTTGGCATAAAATGACAATGTAAGTAGTATCAACTTCATGGAGGACTCAAAACAGCAGTGGTCCATGAGTAAAACCTTGAGGGACACCTTTGTTAAATTTCCAAGTTTGATACCAGCCGACGAGGTGTGCTGTTATACGGAATTAATGAACGAGGTGGAAGCGTTACTTCACCATCATTAATTAATGCTTCCACCTCGTTCATTAATTTCGTATAAAAGCACATATCGAAGGCTGTTATTTCGCTTATCACACAGTTGGCTATAAAGAATGAACGTCAGTTTAAAATATAGGCTCCAAAAGGGTGCAGCTAATTTATAAACAAACCTGTTCAGTTGTTGTACTACTTTCATTGCATTGATTTTTTTTTCACCAGATCTACTCCATAGGTGTGCATTAGGAAGAATGAACACACACCCTGCTAGCCAATCAGAATTCAGTATTCCATTTCATCGTGTGATAATATAGCAACAGCAATCAGGGGGAGCTTTGCATCAATCTACAGCAATGGTTTGTGCATACTGCTTTAACAACACCCATCTATTGTCGAAGCCAAATCAATTTTAGTATTCCCTTGAGATAACACCCATGACACCCTTGGCCCATGGCCAGCATACAATTGTTGTTGTTCGGTTTTGTTCAGACCTCAAATCACACATGTGGAAGGACAGGGATAAAAATATGCTCACATTATTAATGTCTGAATAGTGCTGTGTCTCTGTTAAAACTGCCTGCAACCTGCATAATTCCAAAGAGATTTCAACTAAATCTAACTCAATTTTCCATTGACTGAAAACACCTAGCCTATTTAGAAAAATCTAATAAATATACATGAATTGTCAAAATTTTCAAGTGGCCTACTTTTGACAACTATTCTGTAGATTGCATAACGAGTGCCTCTCATCATTAAGACGGATGGAAATATGGTGCCAAAAACATTCATTATGTGCTTAAAAAGTAGATGTATAATTTGCATAATATTAATAATATTTGCCTAATGTTTGCCTACACAATCGGCCTTGAATCATTAATGAGCAGCATTTATTATTATTTTATATTTCTAAACTTTGTTAGTCACGTTTTTAAATGCAAAGATGCTGAAAATGAATGGCTTTTAGTTTTCAAAAGGCAATTTCTTTAATTAGTTTTGGGCAGAGACTTTTATTCAACGGGTCTGGACACAGCCCACCACAAACAAATGAAAGAACTCAACTTCACTGCATGAGCATGAACTAGACTCCACTTCTGGCATTGAACAAATACAGGATAGCTGCAGGATATCTGACGAAACACAATTCACATGTGCATTAAAAATGCAAGTACTACAGCACTTTTCCCCAGACAAAGCCAAGCAGGAGGCGGAGGAGATAGATAAATGTGATTTCTTGGGAACAGAGTCAAACAGAAACACTTTGTATAAGTGAGGGGGTGGTGATGACACATGCAAAGGCATAGCAAATTACACCCCATGTGCTTCCTTCCAGTTCCTATTGAATGACAGCTCTGCTGGTGGCAGGGGACCCGCACAAACGCGTGCACACACACACGCACACAAACATGCGTGCACGCACACACACACACACACACACACACATACAGACACACAAGCACACAATCACACTCTCAAAAACACAAACATTTAAAAAATAAACATGCACAGAAACACACGCACACCCACACACACACACACACACACACACATACATGCATAGAGCTGCAGGTTTATCAGAGTTGACATGTCCTCATCAAAAGAGGATCTCCTTTTCTTATTCTCTTTCAAGGGGAGCCGAGTGCCAACCTGCCACGGGAAGAAGCCATCAGAGACATGTGGCCCTGACTCCAGGAGCAGCACAGAGAGCTAAAGAGAAGGAAGTGGAGGGGGGCTGCAAGGAGGAGAGGAGGATGGACAGACAGAGAGAGAGAGAGAGAGAGAGAGAGAGAGAGAGAGAGAGAGAGAGAGAGAGAGAGAAAGAGTAAGGAAAAAAAATAAACCCATACAGACACGGAAAAATGCCCAGAGAGATAGGAAGAAAGCCTTCTTCCTCACAGTGTGAGGCTGAGAGAGAAAGAGTGACAGACAGACAAACAGAGAGAGAGAGAGAGAGAGAGCGAGAGAGAAAGAGCTTTAGTTTTCTTTTCTCGCAGTGTGAGTCTGACTGCCCTTTGACGGTGCTTCATGTTTGGGTCTCTGCTGTGGAGCCACATTGACTAGATGAGGAGGAGTAGACAAGAGCACCCAAAGGAACCCTGCATGGGCTGCTCACTTGGCTGCCAGGTTAGATATTCTCTCAAAGGAAGCTTTTATATAATAAAAAAAAAAAAAAAAAAAAAAAAAAACACACAAGCCTGAGGCAATATGAATGTGCAAAATGGCCATCACTCAGAAAAGTAAATATATTTTCAGATTAAAGATTCTTGAAATATGAAACATTTATTGACCACCCCTTACAACAAAGACAATTTCATTCAATTTTATAGCTTCCTTTTTACAGTTCCCTTGATCTGAGTGCTAAAATGGATTCAGCAGAAGCAAGCGGCGCTTCACAGCAAAGTGAATTTCCGAGGACTTCCTACTCTTGATGCCGCAGTGAGGTGTTTCGCATGGAGAGTAAAAAAAGGCTTAATGACCCCAGGGTAGCGCTTAGCAGACAGTCACTCAGTTCAGCTGTGCTGTGCTGCGCTGCGCTGCGCTGCGCTGCGCTGCGCTGCGCTGCGTGCCGTGGCGAAGGATGCCCATGCTGGTCGGCGGCACGAGCAGGAGGCCGAGAAGCACCATCTATGGAGCTCCAAGTGTTTCCTCTGATTGGCTTGGGCTTGTATGTTTGCAGACAGGAGGGCCGGAGGGTAAAGCCCGCCTGTCTTCCATGCCCTCTGGCAACAAACTAATGGAGGGGGGCCCTGCTGTGGTGGGTCCACTGGGATACTGGGTCACCCTCGCCAGCCCAGATGGTGTTTCAAATTAAGCCCTTAGACCACAGGAAGAGTGCAGGCACCACTGAAGTCTCTCAACTTCACAAATGAAGGAAGATCAACGGAAAGAGCAGTCACTTCACCAGACTTTGAGGCCCCATCTGGGGGATCCACAACTGGCCCCTTGAATGCCGCAGGCCCTTGAAACGAGCAAAATTCCTACACCAGTCAGAATGCATACCCAATCGTAGTACATATCCCTTTCTTACACTGCTATGCACTTCACACACATGTACAGGAGTCTCCACTCCAGGGCACCTCACACACACACACACACAGACACACACAGACACACACAGACACACACAGACACACACGCACGCTGTTCACCACCATCTCACCATGAAGAGGAACCTACAGTGGCAGTCTCTTATACAGCTCCCACTTCATTGGTATGGCAGTCACTAGAGTCAGAGTCCATCTTCTGGAAAGTACCAAAAGTACAGCACAGCACAGCACAGCACAGGCCCAAGGCTGTCTGGGTATCCTTTGAGCAAAGCTTGGCACACAGTACTCTGATATAGCCACGAGAGCTGCTATGGAATGTCCAATCAGAGAGCAGTGTGTTGTCCTCTCGGTGACAAGACAGAGAGACACTGACTGGAACGCTCGCGTCGCCTGTGAGCTTTGGAGACCACGGCCAGCGCTTGCTCTTTCCAAAAGGTGTTAACGCTGTGAACACTCCTTCCAAACGAGAACAATGTCATCAGCCCAGTGAGACAGAAGGAAAGAACACACACACATGCACTTGTTCAGAGGGGACAGAGCAGTTGGGTTCACACATACAGTACAGGAGAGGAGAAGAGAACAGAGGAGAGGGGGACAGGACAGGAGAGCAGAGAACGGAGGGAAAGAATGAGAAGGAGAGGGGGGGAAAGGAGGAGAGATGGGTGGACAGTGTGGAGAGGAGAGGAAGGAGAGAAGGGGGAACAGTGAGGAGGAGAGAGGAGAGGAAGAAGCAAAGGAGAGAAGAGAACAGTAATGAAATGAGAAGAGAGAAAGGGCTGAACAGTGAGGACAGGAGAAGAGAGGAAAGAGGAAGAAGGAGAGTCTGAGAATAGTGGAGGTAGGAGTGATGAAAGGAGAAGAAAAAAAGAGGGATGAAGAAAGGAGAGAAGAGGAGAGGAGAGGGGAAGAGAGAGGAGAAGAGGTGAGAAGAGGAGAGGAAGGAGAGGAGGAGAGAAGAAGGAGGAAAGAGGTGAGATAAGACAGGAGGAAGAGGAATAGAGGAGGAGTGGGGACAAATAGGAAGGTAGGAGAGGAGAAGAGTGGAGGAGAGGAAAGGACAGAACAGAGAGGGGGATAGAGAGAGGGAAAGTAGGACAGAACAGAGGCTGGGTGTTTCCCTGCAGGAACAGAGAGACGGAGCGGAGAGAACCGGCTCCATTACCTGTGCCTCAGCTCTGACGTTCTACTGCCTGACCTGCTCCTCACCAGTCTCACAGCTCCAACAGAACATCCATCAGGGACAGCCACACTTTGCATGCGCGTGTGTGTGTGTGTGTGTGTGTGTGTGTGTGTGTGTTCGTGTACATGTATATGTGTGTGTGTGAGACAGTGTGTGCAAGTATGTGCATCCATGAATATGATGTGTGGGTCATGTGACAGTAGGCATAAAAGTGACTGTATGTGTGTATGGATAAAATACAGCACTGCTGTATTCATTCACACACTAAAAATACTCCTGCAGTTTGTGTGATGCAGTGCAAGAGCCATGGAAATCCAAAGGGACGGACATTGTGTGTGTGTGTGTGTGTGTGTGTGTCTGTGCGTGCAAGTGCATATCAGTGTGTGTGTGTGTGTGTGTGTGTGTGTGTGTGTGTGTGTGCGCGCGCGTGCGCGCACGTGTCTCTGTGTGTGTGCATGTGTACACGCGTATGTGGGTCACAGTTTTGTTTGCGCGACGGCTGTGATGTTTAGTGTTCAAAGGGGTTGGAGCTTGACTGGCTTTGCAAAACATTCAGATCAACAAATAAAAAGAGACAAACATGAGTGGGGACAAAAAAAGAGAGAGAGTGTGTGAGAGAGAGAGAGAGAGAGAGAGAAAGGAGAGGAAAAAAAAGACTCCAAACTCACACACAGTCAGTGATTGAATTTGAGAGGAACTAAAGAGTTGGAAGGCCAGAGATTAAATATGCATAAAAACAGGCCCCACCAGCTGGGTGCTTCACAGAGGCACAAACAGGGAGACAAGAAAAGGGCCAATCGGAGTTCTCACCCAGAGCCCACACACACACACACACACACACACACACACGGGGAACTGGGTGGGCCAAGGACCCCTGGATGCTGTGGAGACTGCCAGGACTGCCAAGACACCGAGCACTAGCATAAAACAATGGTGCAAAAGAAGAAAAAAAAAACCTTGACAGATTCATTTAGAATTAATGAGGCAGTCGCTCTGAAACGCAGCAGAGAGTTTAACTAGATGATACTCTGGTCATTAATGAATCATATATGTTTGATGGTCTAGTCAGTTTGACCAGAGATACCTCAGGGGAAGATGACTTAATGGCTGTAGACACACTTCACAGCCTTCCTAGGCTCAGAAACGTGTTCTGGGTGGTTGTTTAAGTCAATGTCCATTTGAGGGAACAGTAGGATGGGCATTAAGGTTATTCTTTCTAGCAATGCTATTAAAATATCAGAGGAGAGGAGAAAAGAGAATAGAAGAGAAGAGGAGAGGAAGGAGAGGAGAAAAGAGAATAGAAGAGAGGAGAAAAGACAAGCGAAGAGGAGAGGGGAGGAGAGGAGAAAAGAGAATAGAAGGGAGGAGAAAAGAGAGGAGAAGAGAGGAGAAAAGACAAGAGAAGAGGAGAGGGGAGGAGAAAAGAGAAGAGAAGAGAGGAGGAAAGAGAATAGAAGAGAGGAGAAAAGACAAGAGAGGAGAGGAAAGGAGAGGAGAAGAGAGGAGAGGGGAGGTGAGGAGAGGAGAGGAGAGGAGAGAAGCTCCCACCTTAGAGATGAGGGCTGCGTGGATCTTCTTGAGCACGTCGTCCATCTCCAGGAGCTTGGGCCCAATGAGGGAGCTGTGTGGGCCGCTGATGTGGCCGATGTGGTCCAGGCCCAGATAGTGCAGGATCAGCATGTCCCAATCGTCCCGCTTCAGTGTGCTGTCTAAGTGCCGCGTCACGTTATTGTCCACCTGTTGTAGTCAAAACACACAACACAAAGAAAAACATAGCACACAAAAACATTAGGCAAGAAAAGTCTACTGTAACACCTCTACAACACTGAATAAAATTCTTATTCATAGTTCAAAACCATTTAATAAAACATTTCACAAAAAGCTAAAAATTAAAATGAGAACGGGACCATTATGACAATACTGTGGCAAACTGGACATTTCTGCCACTTTGCAGAAAATGCAAGAAGATTGCTGGAAAAAGGAGAACTGATCCGTTTCAACCTGTACTGTACGTCTTGTTGTTAGAGGGTTTCATGTGCTTTCATTTCACATCAAAACGCACACAAATTTGATCAGAAATGAGGTGACCTAGTGGGCTACCTCACTCATAACTGAATGGATCTCCATCAGTTCTGAACCGAGTGAAAGTCTGTGAACTTCTCCAACAACAAGATGTTACAGTAGGTTAGTGTTGAAGTTGTCCTACTGTCACTAAGGACCCCAGCTGGAGGAGCTTAATTGAGCAGCAGGTTTCTGACCCAGACAATGGCACAGCACTACTGTGCAGCTGGCCCTGAGCACCTGCATACATGTTGAGGACATGTTCTGTGTGTTGTTCTAAAGGTATAGTATAGTACGTTCTCCATCAGTGTCAGGCTTCGCTCACCTCCGTGTAGTCGGAGACGAAAAAGGAGGTGGTGCCGTCGTACTCCATGAAGTGCTTGGGGAAGAGCCGCACCCATGTGTCGTCGCCGTAGAAGATGATGCGCTTGCCCGCCGTCTTGGCCTGCCACAGGAAGTTGTCCTCGTGGAGCATGGCCGAGTTCAGGTTCATCACCACGTCAATGAAGCCCGGGATGCTGCCAGTGGTCAGGGCCTGAGAGAGAAAGAGGGAGAGGGGGGGGAGCATAAGAGCATAAAGATTCTTGTCATGTCAAAAGAGTTTTCAAATTGAAAAACGGAATGGCATGACAAAGGGAGAGATTGGCACAGAAAGTGGAAAAAAAAAACTGTGTGGGTTTGTGTGTGTGTGTGTGTGTGTGTGTGTGTGTGTGTGGGAGGGGGGGGGGTGCACGCATGTGTGAAGGACAGAGAAGGACAACATATCAAATCAAATACTGCATACTTTTCAGAGTTTGTGCACTTGGGAACGTTTTTTTTTTTTTTCTGGATTAGGCAAAAGAGAAAGAAAATGAAAACCGAGGGAAAAGAAAACTGAGAGACAGAGGCACAGACAGATGGAATGAAAGCAAAAAAAAAAAAAAAAGAAAAGACAAAGGGCTGCATAGATAGAGTTAAGGACAGTGTTGTTACAATGGCAGACATCTACAGGTACCACTCAACCTCCCTTAGGGTCATTTGCTGCCATGTTTGATGAGCCACCTTGAGGTCCTCCTCGGTGCTTGGCCTAGATTGGCTCCCTTTGGAGCACAGGGCTGAGAGAGGGAGATCACAGAATCCCAAAGACATCGAAAGACCTCAGCACTGGATTGGGTCTTGACTTTCAGAATTAAGATTTTAAAAGTCCTCAGGGTAGAGTATATTACATTTATTAAAACAAAAAGAGCCTGCAATATCAAAATAGCCTAAATACAATACTAAAATAGCCTTTCTAAATAGGTCTAAGACGGGCAAAAATGGAAACTACTGATAACAGAGGAACTGCATTGCCATCTCCAGTTACTCCAGTATCTTATAGTCTTATTGGTGCGAGCTGCACTCGAGAGAGTCTCAGTCCAGGGTGTTTGGAGGTTCTACATGGTTCTTCCAGGACATACTAAGCTGCACTGAGGCATAGATGCAGCATTAGCATGTACTGTATCTACTAGGTACTATACAGTAAGCAGCCCTGTGTTTGTGTTTGGGCTGCGGGCAGCAGCAGCTGCTTGGTCCCAATCACCCTCCGCCTGCCCTCCCACTCAAATCACCACAATCAGCCAGCATCCACAGCCGCTCTGCCGCAATACGAGACTTTCCAACACACCAACTCCAAGACAATTAACCCAGGATGCCTACAGTAAGCAACGCATGTGTGTGTGTGTCCGAGTCTGTGTGTGTGCATATGTACAGCAAGTGCACATGCCTGTGTGTGTGTTTGTGTGTGTGTGTATAAGAGTGTGTGTGCGCGCGTGTGCATATTAATGTGTGTGAATTTGTGTGTTTACATGTTCTTGCATTCCCAACCCCCATCCTTCATAATCAGTAGTTCTGTTTTCCCCTCTCCATCACTGTTGGCACAGAAGCCCCATCCTAGCGCGTGGACTGACATTCTGCATCCTCCCTTGTGCTTCTAGACTTGCTGCTGTTCATTTACAACGCCATTAGTCATGGCGCTTACTTAACGGACGCCTTTATTGGGTTGTCACCTCCAAATGCACCACCATTACGATGGCCGACTGCTCAAGCTCGAACCACGGCGACAGAACGCTCGCTGTGCATCGGCTGCCTCATTAACCTGAGATGCAAAGAAGTCCCCTTTCTCCCCTAACATTTCAGAGCTTTTTAACACACACACACACACACACACACGCACACACACACACGCACACACTGACACACACTGACACACACACTCACACACACAGAGCGATGCAATGCCCTTTTATGTTCCACATGGCCTTCCTTGCTTGCGACTGTCGTTTTGTGCACAAACACAGCACAATTAGAGTGCATTGCCTGTAACTGCACCAAATACCATCTGACATCTCTATGGTCCAGGATCCGACAGGGTGAAACAGAAAACAAACAAAAACAAATTACCGGAAAAAAGGAAAAGAAAAAAAGAAAAGAGGAGGGAAAAAAAGGAGGCCTGGCCAGCCCCAGCTCACAGACATGCCGCTCGTCACAGCATCTACTGTAGGCTTTGGGTAGGACCTCAGCCCTGAGAAGGCAGGAAAAGGAACACTGGCTGTGGAGGAGAGAGGTGGGCCTTAAAGGAGAACACCGGCGCGTCCGGACCTACATTCCAGTGGAAGCAGTGGTCGAGTACAACGAGCTGACAAAAAATGAGCCGAAACGATGCTACCTGAACGGAGTTATGGCAGTTTTAGCGAGGCAGCAAAATACAGTAGCGTAGCAATGGGGGCAGGCAGTTTACGTAGCTTTTACATTAGATGCCTGCCCCCATAGCTACGCTCTTTCGCTCCCTCGATAAAACTGCCATAACTCCGTTCAGGTAGCATCGTTTTGGCAAATTTTTTGTCAGCTCGTTGTACTCGACCACTGCTTCTACTGGAATGTAGGTTCGGATGCGCCGGCGTTCTCCTTTAACCTCACAAACCCATCCCCTCTGGATCAATTGAGAAACAGCCCACCCGTGTTCCCTCCTCCCTAACTCCTCGTGCCCATGGGGAGAGAAAGACAAAGCAAAGATGCTCGTCCTGTAGTCTTTTATCAGCAGCAGCTCTTTCAGAGAACTTGTGCAAACATGCAGATCTGCTGCCTGGAGAAGTTCCCACGGATATGCATTTTTGAAAGCTCCTGCAGTTAAAAATAACAAAGAGTCCTTTGAAGTTAGCACCCTGGACCGCAGCTCACTAAAACTCTCAGGGGAGCCCTCGTGCTACCCTCAGAGAATCTCTCAGACGCTTCACAAAAAAAAAAAAAAAAAAAAAAAGAAAGAAAAAAGAAAAGAAAGGGAAGAACTGTGGAATTTGCATGTCTTCAATAAGGGCATGTTTTTTTTAGTCTGGAACGATCGCTTGTTCCAGTATTTGAACCCCAATACTGTTATGCTCCCACTCAACAAACAGAACATCAGCAGTTTCGCTGGCAAGTCAAACAGTCTCCCAGCCCAAGCTGAAGACTGAGGATGATAATGCCTCTTGGCCTTATTTTGACTGCAACGCAGCAACACCTCAAGGCTTCAAAGAGTGGAAGGAACCCCAAAAAAAAGAAGCGTCAAGAAAAATAGAATCCAATACGAAACCCATTGTTTACCTGACGCTGATAAAGCAAGCTGGGGGCTACGGCAGCCACTGGGGGACAAAAAACTACCGACTACGAGTCTCACTGCTGCTCTCCAGCATTTCTGTTGATTTCATCATAGATGAGGTGGGGGTCCCACTGACAATTAGCCCCGGCATCTCCTGACTAGGAGTCAGGCAAACAGGCAGTGACACACAAACACACACACACACACACACTCACTCACAGACTCAGAATTAAGGAGTGGGGAAGTAGGAGAGTACTGGGAAGGGGGAAGGAGAGTACTGACACACACACACACACACACAAAGTCCCCTCTGTCTCATTAAGCATTAACATGTATGACATACAGAACAAAATGTGTTTTAAAAGGCTACTGTAACTACCTGATTGTCTGGCATGAATTAAGAAGAGAAATAATGGTGTCATGTTTCAAAGTAGTTAAAAAACGTAGATTTAACAAGATTTAACAACATTTCTCAGTGAAAATGACTTCAAGCCACACGCATAAACACACACACACACACACACACACACACACAATGAGAGCAGGAGAGCTCGAGGGGATGCAGACCCCGGTGCACAGCACACACAGAGCCCCAGGGCTGGAATAGATCACCATTCCCAGAGCGCACAGCACACAGACACAACCCAGCGCCTTTCACACCACGGATGTTCACACTTCCCACTTGAGGCAGTAAGAGAGAACATTACTAGCCATTAGACACCAGCAGAACATGCAGCTCAAGGCACATCAGCCACAGGAACAAGAGAGGAGGATATCAGAGAGGGTTTGTTCTATCTTCCCACACAAGAAATAGGCCCTACAGTACATCATCCAGACAGAACAGATACAGTATGTGCCGTGGAGCAGTGGTCCCCCAGACACACACTCGAATTTGTCTGTCTTCACACACACAACACCCTCGCCTGACATGATCCTGACCCCAACCTCAAGTCATCATCATGGCCATCAATACTGAAGTAAAGAGATCATTCCCCATCTTTTCAGTCAGCCATACATTTCCAGAGGATAGCATCTTTCTTCTTAGGGCAGGTCACGTCTTGTGACATCTTTGAGGCTCATGACATGGTTCATCCAAACGGAACTGCAGCCTCCATCTCACTGAGATCATTCATCACTGTTAGATTCACAGACATCCTATTCTAGAGCGTTCCACTGTACAGTACCCATGGTGCATGTGACGTTGGATGTCAATACGGCCCATGACCATGATGTGCTGACTCAAGCTGAGCATGATTCTTCATGCCATACAGATCACTTATTCAGCCCATTCTCCAGCATTCTTCTGCAGTCCCACCTTATCAGGAAGTGGGTGATATTACCGTATTTTTCGGGCTATAAGGCGCATATTAAATCATTTAATTTTCCCAAAAACCAACAGTGCTCCTTATAATCCAGTGCGCCTAATATGTGGCTGTGTTCTAAACTCGAACCAATTTCAAATGGTACACAGAGCTCAATCTGGATTAGCGGAGCATTACGGAGTCTCTGGTTGAGTTTGAACGTTTCACATGCCAGTACAACTGCAACCGCGAGGTGGCATCAGACCGTCCTAATAATAGGCGGATTCGGGTGACAGCGGAAAGAGAAAGAACAGACACGTTCGCCAGTTCGGAAATGCCTTTGCACTGAAAACAGTTTGAATCTCTTAATTCAATCATTAAATTGAACATGATGACTGGCGAAATAAATCAAAAGATGATATTTCAATAAACTATTGATTAAATGAATGAAAATTGTTTTAGAAATAGACGCGATAGAGACATTAGGAGGCGGATTTCAAATAAGGCACGCATTAGATCATGGGAATAGAGTAGCTGCAATTCAGAATTCAACATGAACAATTGACCAATCGCAAACTCCACCCAAGAACAGCAACTGACCAATTATACGCATAGCAACGCAACATGGTAACGACGAAGTCTGTCAAGCTGCTAGCTCTTTACAATGGTATGCCTATGGCTTTGCTTGACGGAAATAGCAAGGGGGGCGTGGTTTTGCGATCGGTCAATTGTTGAGAGTAATTGTGAATTAGTTGAATAAAGTTCAATGTATCTGACACACGTTTTGTTTCACTTATTGCGTCTTTAGCCGATGCGCCTTACATGTGGACGTTGACAGTTATTGACATGTTAATAGATATTGCGCATTATAATGTGGTGTAGCTTATGGCCCGAAAAATACGGTAATGACATCAGCCTCCAAGTCACAATCTTCAACTGCCCTTCCCACATCTAATCCCCAACCCCCCCCCCCCAACCAACCTCCTTGACATAAGAGGGCAAATGTCATCAATAGTGAAGCAAAGAGATCATTCATCATTTTCTCAGTCACTGCTTGTTTTACAGAGGTCTCCATGTCATATGCTGTGACATCACGACCATGATATGTACACCCAGCTGAACGCCTGCCTCCATGTCAGAGATATATCCGTCATTGTCAAGTTCACAAACACTCTGCCATAATACAGTACATTCCAGCTCCACCTATTGTGTAGGTGACCTGATCCTGGCACAAATTAAACTCATGGTGCATTCGACATTATTAAGTCACTGCAGCCAGAGATGCATTCTGGGTTGAAAGCACCACTAACAACCAATGGGATACGAGCATGAACAGGCTTCCAACCCATGTATGAACACCGGCTGCAGTCGACTTGAAAGTGTTGCGTGCACCTATTAGCAATGTAACTGACCTTCAGCACTGATGCCGAAGATCATGTCCATATAATTGTCCCCATTCAGCAGGGGTGGCATTACTGATATCAGTCCAGTGCAGGAGGACATGCTCATCAAAAGCATAGCCATCATGAGGTGTGTCACCACCCCCCTGGCCCCTCATCCTTCCAGACCTCCTTCCCCCGCTGGTGCAAATCCCACTCCGTGACATCAGAGAGGGCCGACAGACTCGGCCTCCACCGTGCCGCACGGCTGGGGGCTTAATGAAGATGACGCGCGCGGCGACCCCGCAGGGGCGGGAGTCACGTCGCGTCACACCACGCGTGAAATGTGAGAGTGGAGGGGGGGTAAGGGTGGTGAGGGAGTTAGGTGGATAGCTTGGAGGCGGAGAGGGGTAGAGGAGGTCGGGGGGGGTGGGGGTGGAGGGTGTTAAGCAGAGCAGGGCAGAGGCGAGAGGGGGCGGTGACTCAAATCCATCACACGGCCAAAGCCCAGGGATCTGAGGGATCTTATTTCAAGGTCTGGGGCTCTGCGCAGCGTGCTGCGGTGGCGGTGGTGTGGTGGCGCGGCGGAGGCAGCGGCGGCACTCTGCGCGGCGGGCATCTTAATTCAGGGCGCGCCGCTGGCGCTGCCGGGGCCACAGACACGAGGCCGGATGTGGGCATCAGTCATGCTGCTTTTTCAGTCGTGTCTAAGAGTGCCAGCTGTCAACAAACAACATCAACAACAAATCAAATGACAGATGGAAAGAGAAATACAGACAGAGAAGCAACAGGAAAAAAGAAGGGAGGGAGGGAGAGAGAGAGAGAGAGAGAGAGAGAGAGAGAGAGAGAGATCAAGGGAGAAGAGAGCCCAGAGAAAGAGAAGATGATGTGAGGTTGGCAGCAGGTAGAGGAAGACTGGGGAGAGAGAGAGGATGCAGTACGAAACATAAAATATAGAGAGGAGTGGGGAGAGGTAAAAAAAAGTGGGATGAAAGAGAGAGGAAAAGGGAAAGAGAGAGTGGGGGGGTGGAGCAAAGGGAAACAGATAAGTTGGAGAAAGATAGAAAGAGAGAAAAAGAGCCAGAGAAAGAAAGACTGCAGTTACAAGAAATGTCAAAGTAAAAAAAATAAAATAAAAAAAAAGCAAGAAACTGTCTGAAAAGTGACATCCGCCTGATGCACCAGGACCTTGGCGACACCTGAGGAGTGCTCCATCGGCACTGGGCCATGGCTACGGGATCAGGAACTCAAACTACTGTATTTCAGCTCAAAATGGACTACTGGCAAACTACTCAGTCCTAGTCCAATTGTATAGCTCCACAGCCAGGTCATGCTGATGGTGGTGGTGGGGGTGGGAGTGGGGGTTTTGACATCTTTCTCATCTCGGTACCGTATTTCTACACACTGCCAGTAGTTTCCCAGTACAATTTCATACCTGACGCCTCCTGCATCACCAAACAATTCACCCAGAGAGTGTGCATGACTGCCCACACGTGTAATAGGCTACGGGGTAATCATAGTCAGCGGCAATGCAAAGACAGGTGAGGAACTGAAATAGGCCCGCGCGCTAATCCTGACAGACAGACAGACAGTCAGACAAACCAGGGAGATCAGAGAAGCGCCGGCGAATCTGATGAAGGGAATCTCGTCTAGACCATCAAGGTTTTTGGCAGCAACATTAAATTATCGTGACACTGTTATTCTAAAGAAGGAGATGAAAAAAAAAGAAAAAGAAAAGGAAAAACTACCAACTGCGAGGCGTGGGAGCTTTCCTGCGTCTGTGCCTTCATCTTCACCAAAACAAGTTTCGCTTCTGCCCAGACCAACAAATGACTGGCTTTTCATTAGAGACAGTGAAAGAGACTGTGGATAGCATGAGGCAAGACAGTGAGGGAAAAACAGCAGATGTACAGACAGAAAGAAGAGCGACAGAAAACGCCCATCCCCGTGCCAACCTTATTTACTGATCCATACTGTGTTTTTCCTTTTTTTTTTTTCCCCTACCTGACAGGCAGTCACGACTGACCCTCACTGTTTCTCCCCCGTGCTGTTCTGTGCTACACATACAAATACAAAAACATGCTGCTCCGAATGCCTTTCAAATGCCTTTAAAAGCTAGTCAACATGATGCTTTGTAATGGAGCTAAATTTGGTGATCAAATCACACTAGCTCCGCAGCGTTCAAACTGAGAAAATTGCTCGTCCTTTCCCCCCTCCAAGTGAAGTAATACCAAATGCTGTCTTTCAAAAACACCTCTTTCATCAGTGACTATGACAACTAGCAGGAGGCTTCGCATTTGGTGTCAGAGAGCCATGACAGCTTTTTAATCAAACCTTCCTGTATTAAGCAAAACACTTAAAAATACTATCAGAGAAATGAATAAAATGATGCCTTGCTCCAAGAGATCATGTGCCTTAGCAACACCAGCTGCCTTTGATTCGCAGGCCTAGAGCCACACCTGGGTGTTCTAGCTTTGGAGCCTGCCATCCAACTAAGCATCCATCCATCCATCTCCCAGCCAATGAAGCGGCACAGATAAATCCAAAGATACTGAAAGAGACATGGTGTAACGCCGGGACCAGCGCAACAAAACTGCCCACTTTATCAGAACAAATGGCAGACAATGGGCTCTGTTCAATCGCTCAGTCACCCCGACACTGAAAGGACTCCGGTCCCCAAAGGCTCTGGGGACGGCAGTTATTGCCTGGGGGTGCTGTGGCAGTCTTTGCCTTTCAGGGGAAATAACAAGCGGTGTTCTTCACGCGCGCTGGAACTGAAGCCTTGCTCCAGTAATGAATTGAGAGCTGGCTGAAACAAGGGGCCACAAACAGTATTACACAAGAGAACTGCAGACACTGCCAACCTCCACAATCCAGAACAGACAGCGGTGGAAGAACAGAGATGGCACTGTAGCCAAGTACAAGCATAACACAAGCAAAAATGTCCGTAGACATCAGACAGCAAGTTCTGTCTTACATTTTCTGCACAGAACATGCATTGGCTATTTCATTTGGCTTTCTAACTTTTTTGCCATGTGCTCCGAATTCTCTGAAAACATGGACGAGAATTGAGAGCGATGACCCATAAAATGAGGTAAAGGAATGAGGAGAATGGAAAGAACGGTCTGTTCTTTGACCCAGACTTCACAAGGCAGCAAAAATAGACGCCAATTTCACCTCTGACAATGGCATAAACTGCACACAATCATATTGCTCTACTCCTCCGCATGGATGTGAACGACTGGGTAGGCAAAAATAGACAGTTGTCAACTTTTGACTTTTCAACCAATTTACCTCTTGACTGATTTCCGCATAATGTCATGAGAATCTAGGCCTTGGCCTCACAAAATTCAGAAGTCAAGACAGAAGTCAAGCAGCCTGATAAGGCTGGATGTTTATTATGACGCAATATGATTTTAAAACTGCATTATGGCAACAAAAGACTAAAAGACAACCAATTTAGTCAATTTTATGGTTTTGACTAGCCTGGGAATACCCATGCTGCCTTGTGCACTCGTTCCGAATTGCTAGGCAGCCTGGAGACCATGGCCGAAATTT
>JASCQY010000258.1:3225346-3235603 GCA_030264315.1 Sardinella tawilis
TGAAATATTTAATCATAAAGGCCATACTGTAATACTGTAAAAATATTGCTACTGTATATGCAGTACAACACAATACAATGCAGTTTTTGTGTAGTATTTTGTCCAAATTTGCATTACCGAACGCGGTCGGTTTCAGAGAAACCTTTTGCGCCCCACCTGTCATATGTCCACGCCCCAGTGGGGCCCGCCCCACACTTTGAGAAGCACTGGTGTACGTGTTCTCTGATGAATTTACCAACCAGTCAAATCGACCTCACATGTGCACCAACTAGTCTGTCAAAAAGAAAGAAAGAGGAAAAAAACTGACTGCAATAACTTTCTCTTCTTGTATTCATCGTTTCCAATCTCAGTGCCTTGAGGGTATTTATATTCAGAACAACAGTCAAATGTTATGCTGGGGTGATGGAAGAAAAAGAGATGGATATTTTTCATTAGATTGCATCTCCCCATTTCTGTACTCTACAGGGGTTTCCTAGACAGAAAGGGCAGCACTACTTGAGACTTGAGAAAAAAAGGGAACACATCTCACAGTAAGATAATTAGAAAGAATTCGCTTGAGTATTTAAATTGTATTTAATCATCCAAACAGTCCTTGAGAAAAAAAAGGAGATGTGGAATAATAGATAGTGGTGTTTAGAGTGATAATTAATATGATTCATGTAGCTTTCAATTAAGTGAGGAAAAAGGCTAGGGTAATGTCATAATAAATCATCATACCATTTTGTTCCTCCTTTTTGTTTCTGCCGTTTTCAGGAGATCTTTTTTGAGTATGGCGGTTGTTCTAGAAGCCCAGTTAACCAGCTAGACCTGAGTGATATGTAAGCACATGACTCAGAGGTTAATACTTCTGAGAGACCGGTAAGCCACAGCACCTCACTGACACTGCACACCCCTCTCTTCTTACCTTCCCTACATCCATCCATCCATCCATCCATCCCTCCCTCCCTCCTTCCCTCCCTCCTTCCATCCTTCCTGACAGCCTATAGGAATACAGGACCATGGTCCCAGCTTGGATCTCAGTCAGCCAGCCAGAGCCAGACAGGAATATGAATCAGATGAATAGAATATCCATGGGTGGCGTGGTGGCCCCTGCTTTAGTTCTAGGGCCAGGGCTCCCTGCTCATGAAAGCACAATCTGGCCTCTTCCGTCGCAGTGCACAACTGATGGGACTCTCTCAGCCCCGTGTGGTAGATGAGGGGGGGATTAGGGCTGCTTGAGAGCCAGGCCAAGAGCCCCACATATGAAATATCCAATCATAACCAAAGAGCCACACACAGCTGGTCTTCAGACAGAGCCGCGCTAAGACAGAAAGTGTTTCAACTGGATCACTGGCTGGTTTACCTCTGAGGTTTCAGCCACATTCACCCCTTGCCGTCTAATTGTAATAAATCATGCCGTGACTCATGAATCAATAATGCAACGACAGTGTGGAGAAAAAAGAAAGAATGTGTCATTAACAGAATACTCAATGACATGTCACAAAGGATGCCTTCCAGAAACAGACAGAGCTTTATAAAGGAAGAGGTTCCTTTTGCTGTACAGTTGTTTCAGCTTGCAGATAGGCCTACCTTATTTGAGCTTAAAGCAAAACATGGAAATTAACAGCTCGACTCGTCTCCACAATCCCCTCATTGCATTTACTGTAGGTGGAACCTTGAGTCGCATCTACATGCTACATATCACAGTAACAAAATATTCAATGACTGATTTTCAAATGACCCACAGTATATTCATGCCTGTACATCATCACTGATGTGGCTAATGAACATTCTTCTGAACCTTGCCAGATTGTGGAAGCTGTGAACATGTGTGGAAAGTGTGTCGCTTGTGTCTGTTTCCATCAAGTGTGTCCCCGTAGGTGCCTGAGCCGTCACGGGCTTGGATGACTGAGAGTGCCTTGACCCACAAATTACTCAATTCAGTCTGTGTCAGTCCTGACGGCTCCCCGAAGCCTCTTTCTTTGCTCTGTCACTGAAGGGAAGGGCTCCACACTGAGAGAGGAGTGGGGGGGAGGGGAGGCCGGGCCGACAGCCACAACTGTTCCCAGAACACGGCTCAATAGTGTGTGTCCTCTTCCACACCAGCGCCAATTGTCCAAGACAATTACATTCATCAACTGATCACAGCCCGTACAGCATTGATTAGTAGCATCTTGGTCTCTCATGCTTGAGACTGAGGGTAGTCGTATGGGACACATTTTTTTATTCTTCCCTCTCTCTCTCTCTCTCTCCCTCCCTCCCTCTCTCTTTGTCCTCCTCTCTCTCTGTCTATCTCCTTTGAATCCAGATTCACTGTTCTGTGAGATTCACGTAGAGAGTCTGAGGAGCTGCAAGAGAGTCTCCAGTGTGACAGCGTGGGCCTGGTGGCGGAGACAGATACAGACACAGACGCCGGCCGTCCTGCGCTGCCTGTCTCTGTCCCATCTAGGGGCCGACGTCTTCATTGCCCACCCAGGCGAGAAATGCACAGTCCCCTCTCATGTCACACCCTGCCACCACCACAATCATCAGGGACACTTTCAGTCAAGGGTTTACACAGATGGGGGTAAGCACAGTGCATTTAGAAATGTGTGTGTGTGTATGTGTGTGTGCGTGCGTGCGTGCGTGTGTGTGTGTGTGTTGCTGTGTTTATCTGGATTGCTTTGACCACAGGTAGAACAGCACTCATCTGTGGATGTGATAGCTGATGTGGATCAATAAACAATTCAGTTCTATTCAGCTGTATTTGACTACATTGAGCATGCATCTATGTATTGTGTTTGCGTACTGTATGTGTGTTTGTGTGCATGCATGGTTTAAGTGCAAGTGTGATAGAAGTATTATACCATTGTGTACTGTTGTGTGTATTCAAGAGTTTATATGGGTATGTGAAGGTCTGTGTGTGTGTGTGTGTGTGTGTGTGTGTGTGTGTGTGTCTGTGCTCCTCTTGTGTGTATAGAAGAGAAAACGGGTGAAGGTGCACTCCCCCTGAGAGGTCATCAGTGTTAGTAGACGCATCTCTGACAATAAACGGTGCAGTGAGCTCTCTCTCTCTCTCTCTCTCTCTCTCTCTCTCTCTCTCCTCTTTCTCTCTCTGTCTCTCTCTCTCTCTGCTGACTCAGCGCAGGCCTGCTCTCATAGCCTTGATCTCGTTGTCCTGAATCTCCTGCAATCAGCAGATCTGGGTGGGGGTGAGGAGGGGGACGGAGGGCTGCATACGCTGACCGCCCGCCTGGGAGCTGGCTCCATTTCGCCTCCTCCTAAGGAGATTGCCTTTCCTGGGGGACTGGATTAATGCAAAAGCAAAGAGAAAGGTGATTCATCTTCTAAACAAATGGAGCAGCGCGGCATCACGCTGCTTGGGTGGCTGGGGATCCTCACTGGGCAACAGAGGAGGGATATTTATTTTCCCAAAACTAGGCCACAGAAGACGCCACACGTGGCATCATGGAATCAATGCAAAGGGACAGGAGAAGAGCAACGGGCAGATGTCTGTGCATAAAGAACCACTGTGGTCACTACAGTAGGTGACAGTGTGAGAGTGGCATCTGGTGTCTCAGCTTCTCAACTATGTCACCTGAGAAGAGAGACAATTTTTTCCACTTTTCCATTAATTGTTCATCAACAGTTTTATTTTCATTTGAATGCAAGTAAATTCATTATTTATTTACGTGTTAATAATTTCACTTCAGTTCCAGTTTCAACTGTATGAAATATATATATATTACAATGTAACTACCTTTTAATACTGCTATAACAAAGGTATAACACATGCTTAAAATACAAGCTCCCAATATAAGGTAGTATTTAGCTCATTTGAGCCTGATGATGATCTATATTCCATAGCCGATGCTTTTGTTCAAACGTACCACTACTACTACTACTAGACTACTTTTACTACTACTACTACTACTACTACTACTACTACTAATAATAATAATAATGATAGGCTAATAATAATAGTAACAGTAACAGTAGTAGTAGTACTAAGCAAATAGATCAGCATTGTTACTTTGTGAGTTTTAAATTGTCAATATTTACCTGCACTGGCATCTGAATGTGAAATGAACCAAATCCCCCAGTAGGTTGGGAATATATGATTTATTGAAGAGCTTTATCTCACATACAACAGAAACTGCAAAGCAGCAACCGCACGAGGTGAGAGAGTGCTCATCAGTTCATAAAATAAGAGGTGACATATTTCATTTGATGTTGATGACAATCCGGGAGTATCAAAGAAATGAATCCACAAGCATATCATAAATATATTAAACACAAAGCTAGCTACACTATAATAACACATCCATATTTCATGAACTTTTAATGACTTTTTTTCATAGACAGAGATGCACGTGAATTGGATGAAGTAAATATTAAAATATTTATTAAACTTTTTTTTTTCGCATTTACTCAGGAATTTTGTTTACTCATTTGTTTCAAAGTAATGGGGTTAAACATCATTTAACACATGCCTGTGTTTTATAGCAATGATAGATTGGCATTTTCACTGGACCTGATCTCCTGTGTCAAAGAGAAAGCTCTGAGTTATGGAGCTATGTGGATCCACTGTAGGCTGCTGTTGGCTGTTGCACTTCCCTGTGAAGTCCAGAAGAACGGCTCTGCCCGCCTGCCATATCGGACCATTTGACATTTTCCCCTAATTGCTGCTACTGTATGTGCCAAGAGGGGCTTTTAGCCAGAATAAAAGCCCCTGCAGGACTGAAGAGGGCCGACAAGTAGGCTACCCGCGCTCTCTGTGTTTAATGTGAAAGATGTGGCAGTGGCCAAAGGGAGTCAAAAACAACACCACCAAAAGAGATTGCACACACACATACATACATACACATACACACATACACACACACAAAGAGAGAGAGAGAGAGAGAGAGAGAGAGAGAGAGAGAGAGAGAGAGAGAGAGAGAGAGAGAGAGAGAGAGAGAGATTGGTGTACTCTTATTAGGCCCACTTGGTTCCCATTTTCTGCTGTCTGCACTGCTATTAAACCAATTTCCTGTTTTGGACAGATATCACACTGGGTGTTTTAGATAGGGACGAGAAGTTAATTGAGGGTATAGTGGGTACTCATTGCAACAAACCTTGATTTCTCTAAAAACAAATAGCCAAAGTTATTCTGAGTGACTTGACGGCTTCTTTATACACTTGAGGTGATGACAATAAGACAGATGTGTTTTTTAATGTATACTGTCTTTTGTTTTTAGCTGTCAGACATGAATTTCGTTGATATCAATGTCCTCAAGAATAACAAGAATCAGTGATAACAAAGATCTTTGTCATGCTTTATCTAAGAAACATTTCAAGGAATTTCATCATATTTTTTCACATAACTATGCACTGTGTTCTCCTTGGTTGCTTTCATGTGAAAATGGCAAAGAAACTCTCAAAGTTTCCATGATATTTTGTTGCTATTTTCCCCCAGATCTCTATCTACCCTCCACTTTGTACCCTGTCGTGTACTTTTCCCGTTTCCTAATTAAAGAGAACAATGACCACTAGCTACAACTGGATGGGCTACACTTTGCTTTCTATTAGGAGTGGGATTTTAGTGTTGAAAAAGTATACTTTATAAAAGCTCCATTTGTCATTGTCCATTGTGTGTGTGTGTGAGAGAGAGAGAGAGAGAGAGAGAGCGTGTGGTGGACACTGAGGGCAATAGGGACTATGACAAAAGAAGTTCTCTCCTCTCTCTCCTGTTGATAACAACCTATTCAGACAGTCGGACAAGTACCCATTATCCCTCTGGTTGAAACCAAATTGAGGAAGTGTTTAGCAAATCCATTTATTTTCAATGCATCCCAGTGTTTGAACTTTTTACAACTGTTTTGGTTTTATTATTTGTCACCATTGCTGGCAGAGCAAGATGGATTATGTACAAGTAAACAGGAACACTCTAATAATTTCAAATCACTGTTTGAGGCACAGCATCAACACATCAATTGTTAAAACATTTCTGAGGCAGTCAGCATGGGTCCTCTGAAAACAAACATTTCTAAGTTGTCTGCAATTACTACAGACATGATAATCTGAGTATATTTTGTTGGTGTTTTTTTTCTTCCACACACATGGATGTGATGTAATTTTATACTGACCTCTGGACACCATTTATGTTGAAGTGGACTGCAAGGTCTGGTGTATATCCTCAATGTGGGAAATCCAGTCTTGGCTACAAGAATACATGCGTGCACACACACACACACACACACACACACACACACACACACACACACACACACACACACACACACATATTTTACTTCCATACAAAATTGTTCTTTAACCCAAACCTGGCATCCTGTCCCTCCACTGTTTCAGCTCAAAGGGAGCATTTGCAGAATGTGGTCTACAGGGAGGTCTCAACAGCAGCCCGAGACTCACGGTCCAGGATGAAAGGTCTAATGGATGCGATGTCTGGTGTGTCCGGATGATTTATGGCTGTATGTGTAAGAACACTGGTTATGGATCTTTTGGCTATTAGCGTGTGTGGCTACATAGTGTGGAAGGGGATGATATATTATGGGATAGCATGTCAGTTTTGGTGGCATTTAGGGTGTGTAAGGGGGGCGGGTACATTCGATACGATAAGAAATGTATTCATCCCAAAGGGGAGAGTCAGTCCCAACAGAGCAGTTCACTGCACATACTTATCTTTATAATGTTCATCAGGTTTTCTGCCTCTCTGTAGTGACCCCACACGCACTGGGCCACAAGCTTTTCTTTTTTCTTTAGCTTGCAAGTATATATTACCTGAGTCCACATGGTGGGCAGAGGAATGAGAACATTTGGTACTGTATAATGAGGACTAAATAGTGAAAAATCCATTCATGCTATTTAACAGCAAGAAAGGAAATTCTGGTTTAGTTTCATTTTCTTGAAAAACCACTTCAGTGGCCCTGAAGTCCAAAACACAACAACAAATAGAAAACACAAGATAGTATAAGAGTGTATACTGTATAAAAAAATCACAACTTCCAATAAAAATTACCAAATCAAAAATCGCAATGGCAAATAAAAAAAATAAAATTGACAAACAAAAATCACAACTGCAAATCTGTTGATGTGTGGATATGAATTGATTTAAACTAGACCTTTCCTTTAAGTTTCACAACACCCCTGGCCCAAACCTCAAACACAATATGCCATTAGATACTGCTGACTAATGCACAATGCAGAAAGAGCCATTGTTTAATCCCATGTTTCCATGACTGGTCTTCTACAGGCCCTTGACTGGCTCACCTGAAAACTGCATGGAAGGCAGCTGTAATGGGAAAAAATCATTGGCTCCTACCCAATCTACTGTAATTATATTCTGCCTTTGTCAATTACACTGTAAAAAATGATTTGTACTGTAATGATGACTTGAAAAATGTGGGGAAACTTGAACTTGAAAGTGACTAGTTATGGTTACTTAACTTGTTTGAGGCAATGACTTTCCACACGTTTTTCAAATAAACGTTGCAAATCCTTTTTTACAGTGTATCAGAGTGGAAATTTTCAAAACATTAGCACAAATATATTATGAAGTCAAGTGTATTTGTATTGTCTATTGTATATTTGAATGATATTTAACTGCTCAAGGTTGTACTAACATACAGTAGTTAATTGTGATGGTCCAGGCAGTATGTAATAGGTAAAAAAAGATACCCTTTCAAAGAGCCCTTGTGCAGACAGAAGCCATCATTGTCACCCCTTTCTTAAGGGTGCTGACAGCTGATTCTGTTTGACCTTTCCCTGTGTATAGCAATGAGCAGGGCTCTGACTGGACATCCTTTATTCCATTCAAAACCAAGTAGGCTAGCTGGGGCCCACATTATGCTCTCATCTAGGTGAGCCTTATTGGAGGCAGAATTGGACTGAAGGCTTTGTGTGTGTGTGTTGTACGTGTGTGTGTGGGTGTCTGTGTGTGTGTGTGTGTGTGTGTGTGTGTGTGTGTGTGTATGTATGGGTTTGTACATGTACGTGTGATGTATGGCGTGTTCATTTAACCATTCAACTGGTCCCTATGGTTAGGTCACTATAGGCGTGTTTCCACTATCCGTTTTTCAGGTACTTCACGATATGCGCGTGTCTTCACTGACCGGGCCGTTCCGACAGGGCCATTTTTAGGGCCATTTACAGGAACCAACTGTTGGAGTACCTGCTCGAGGGTAGATACTCGAAAATGGCCCGGTAGAGTTGATGGGCGGTACTAGTGGCTAGCTCGCGCAGATTGGTTGTCGCAAATGACATCAGCAGATCGCGACAACAACCTCCAAATTTAAAGAGTAGTCGCTGGAGGAATTTCACAACACGGCGAAGAAGATAACAGCGAAGATAACAGCGAATTCTTCTTGGAGAGCAACTCTTCTTCTTTCAGTCTCGGATACCATTACTGTGCAGCAACAGCACAAACGCAAGAAACATCCCAACTTCGTCCGTGTCCATCATGTCCAGTCTTGTTGTGATTTCCTCCTCTGCTGCTGCTTTGTTTTGGCGCTTTCTGTTAGTGACGTTGCTATAGAAACGGACGCGATATGATGACGTCGTCGCAAGGGCGATTACAGGGCCATTCTGTAAAGGAGACACAACGCCTGAGAGGACCAGGCCAAGTCGCGGCCCGCTCAAAAGTACAGTCCCCAGCGGCCCAGCGTAGTGGAAACATACCTTATGTTGTTGGACTACATAATATAAATTTTGAATGTGTAGTCACTGACTAAAGAATATCTACCTCCAGGGAGAGTTCAAACAACACATACAGTACTGTATTTTTCAAAAACATTGAACATGCTGTTCTGAAACTCTTTTTTTTTTTGAACCAGGTTAAACTTTCCTTTGCTTTCTTCTTTCTGATGAAGAAAAAAAAAAACACTCAAAAGTGTACTTGGCCATCCACTCTTGCTGTCTCTCCTGTCTTTCAAAGAAATGTCTGCTATTTTGCTGTACCCTTCATCTTCAGCTTGTTTTCTGCCGCAGGCATATTTCTCCGCAATTCAGCTTACAGGGTATAATAATACAAAATTTCACATTCCACTTTTTGACAACATGTTACAGTATGGCACAGGGAGACTCACAAGCCCGGAGATATCCTCCTTCAAAATCATTTTTCAACCCCTACATGTATGTCTACATCTATCAACATTTTTTTATCTTTAATAACTGCTATGTCTACTGTCAACATAAAAAGTCTGTCTCCAAATCAGCACATAATCTCTCTTCTCTGAGGGGCTTTTGACTTAAATAAAATTCTCCACATGGGTCTGAGATATAAAAATCTACTGTACGTTATAGTGAATGAACAGGTTATTGAGTTGTTGAATGTCAGAGGTACATACAGAAGTATTGCAAGATATGTACACTGTTAAAGAATGCAGTTAAACTTCAAACTATATGGTTCTGTGGACTTAAATGTCATTATCAGGACATTGTGCCTTGGTTGTATCTAATGAAGATGTCTTCCTGGCAACTATTTGTGAAAACTCAACCTCTTGCAAATGTCAAAGCGAGGATCAACTTTTCACTTTTCAATATGACATACACATAAACGACATAAAATATTTAAGCTCTCATTGATTCCTTTATCTTTTTTTTCGTCTAAGTGACCTTTCAGTGTACTCCCAAAGGCAGACAGAAGCATATAGATCACTCAAATAGCATTAAGCCCTAGCTGTAAATATGCATCTCTGGTCCCAGAGGGCCACTTATACCACTTCAGAGTCCGTTCATCTTCTATCTGTGAAGGCTTGATCAATCACTCATGAATTATACACAGCAATGCTGTATAGAAAAATGCTTAAGCACCCCCAAAATATGCATTTTGTGGATAGAATTATTATTATTATTATTGTTGTTGTTGTTGTTGTTGTTGTTATTATTATTATTACGATTATCATTATTATTATTATTATTATTATTATTATTATTACAACTTTGTACAGTTCAGATTTTGAGTTCAGTTCAGACTGATCTTGCCGCACATCACTCCTTTCCATCTAATGCACTGCAGATGGAAGTCTGGTTCATGAGCAAAATTTACTCCACAATTTGCACTCTCTTCTCTGCCAACCCATTTGACTGTGGGTATACAGATGACTTGAGGTTATATGTTTGAACCCAAATGTTTCTGCAAGGTCTAAAGCATTGGCTTGTGAATTGCAGTCAGTGACATTTTATACCAGTCATTGGAATTTCATGGCGTGCAAACACGCCACCCATACACAAATGTAATATATGGCCATATATGTACATATATTTTAAATAGTAGGACATATATCAGACATATATAAA
>JASCQY010000258.1:3263554-3275442 GCA_030264315.1 Sardinella tawilis
GGACAAACAAAACCTGAAATCCCGTACGAGAAAATGTATAGGTGGTCCCCAGACTAAATCTCACTTGAGATTTACAGTAGGCTGGTGTTAGCCAGAGTAGTTATCCCTAGTAAACAGCTGATTCCATTGTTGCTGGCAAGTGCAACTGGTGTTTACTATTTTCACCAGATCTACAGTACTTCATTCAAATTTCACTTTTTGGTGTCAAATGCATCAAATTCACCTAGTTGTTCTATAATCAGTTCAAAGACATTACTGTATGTAAAAAACATTTCCTTCTATATAATAGCCAAGGAAATTAACAATATAATTCTTTAACAAGTGATGGTGTTTACAAAGTGGTGCTGGTGTTTACAAAGTTTTTGTTGGTATCACTAACTAATTTTAAATAAAAAGGCCATGATACCATGTTAAGAGGGAACAGTGATGTAAAATGATCGCACAATTGTGATCTGGCAACCCAACGGCAAAATGGAAACATCCATTGCTCTCTAGCGCACTGAATTCAGGAGCCTCTCCTCCAAATAATAGGATTCCACAAAATCTCTAACACCCCTCACTGTTGGTGCACCTCGGGCAAAAAGCTGCAAAGGCAAACACAAATAATATGAAAAACCAAGGGGTAAATGTTGATAATTGGATTGCGTAGAGACAATGGCATTTAGTTGGCGGTAGCTTGAAGGCGATGGAGGAGGCACCTTAATGAAAACTAATGGTGTCATTGTCCTCAGATATTGCACCTGACAATTAGATTTACCTGATATGGGAGGGAGGAGTGTGCTCAGAGGAGGAGGTTGTATCTTGTCGAGTAATTGGGTTTAGCTCAGTGTTTTCGCCATGATTTCTTTGCCTTGAAGGATGCTTCCTCAGTCGCTAATCATTTACTGCCTTAGAGGGAGACCGATCAGAAAAGGGTGTGGTGTGTAGATGCTGCTCACACATTATACATTACTTTTTCTTCTTTTCTTTTTTTTACCCCTAAGGCCGCTGGTGTGGGGGAGCTTATTATTGCCAAAGCAGGGACAAATGAGAATAAGCCAGGGAGATGAAGACGATGACACACACATGTGCCGTACTCCACGCAGGTATAATTGTGCTGGAGTCAACACTGAATCAATTATCCCGTGATCTACAGGGCCTCACATGGGGAGTGACAGGGTGCTTATTGTTTTTCCCAATACAACAACCCATTTGTTTCCCCCTCTGTCAGCTAACATTACTACCCAGATGGCTGCAGACTCTCCAGCGGATCTTGCGGCCCAGTGCCAGATCAGAGATAGATGCACCCCTGGGGTTACTGGAAAGTGTGTGGAACTTAGAGCTTTTAGTTCATGTACAAACTGATAACACATGATTACAATTTTATTGATTGAAAATCTCAAATTCCAGATATTGCAATGATTTATGGTGGAATCCAGAATGACTTGCTGTTTAATAGTTTTAATCTATTGTGTAGAAATTGGAGACATCTACAGTTTAAACTAAACATGCCTGACTTATTCCATCTGGACTTGCTGACAGGATATTTTTCCTATACTACTATCCTATCAATACTAGAAAGAGAGGGAAAAAAGAATAAAAGTGAATACTGGAGACGAGGAAAGAAAAAGAAACAAGCAACAGATGGAAGAGGTGGTAGAGATTTTAGACAGAAAGAGACCTAGAGAGAGAGGGAGACAGAGAGAGAGAGAGAGAGAGAGAGAGAGAGAGGGAGAGAGAGAGAGATAGAGAGAGAGAGAGAGCGAGAGAGAGGGGTAGTAGATATTCCAGAGGTGATACAGTACATAAATAAAAAAGTAAATGATCTTTTACCATGAGGCATGAATAACTGAAAAAAATAAATCTCTTGGCTGTAATTTCTCCCTCAAAAAACAAACCCAGGATGCCAAGAAAGTGAACCTAAAGTCATCTGCGTTTGCCTTTGTCTTTTTTCAGGCCTGTCTTTTTTGCCACCCTAGTTTTCATCATCAGAGGCCCGTGCCAGGCACTGGGGGCATGTGTTTGTCTTCAAAGATGCTGCCTGGTCCGGAAAAATAACACTGGGATAATGAGACCTCTCATTATACAGTAAAATAGCGCTTCTCTTCCCCTGGATAGGCGTGAAATAAAAAGCCATAGCCCATCTCCTTGTCTTCCCCAGGGCATGGCAGGGACTCAGGTCATTATGCACCTTCTTAAAAAGCTGTGGCACTTTAGACAGGCTGAAGTGAGGCCGGGTCACAGGGCTGCCTTCATCTGCACTGATAAGAAACCTGCACCACGTAAGGCTGTCGGGGCGGGAGGGGGGTTGTTATCGGTGGAGGAGATCCAGCCATGTTTCTGTCAGAAAGGGTCTTTTGTGCCTCAACTTGTCTGAGGGACTCACTTTGGCTTTCACTATAAAAATGAAATGACAATAGATAGCCTTTTAAACTTTTTATTTGCTTGTCGTTTTCTTTTTTTCCAGGTGGAGGTGGTAGGGGATGTCAGTAAGACACACATGAGGCTGTCACTTCTGGTCCATTTCGCAAAAGAGCGTAGCATTCTGTCACTGCCACACGGCGTGTGTTCCTGGGTTCTTTCACTGCCTGGACACTGTGGGACCTTCCATAGTGAGATGCTAAATCTGAGAGTTCTGTTTGACCTTTATGCAGGAACTTACATATAGGCCCTAAAAGAAAGAAAGAAAGAAAGAAAGAAAGACAGAAAGGGAAAAAAATCTCTTTGTACCAGAAACATTGATTTCCACTATGCCACCCCTTCGGTCTGTTCAGAGGATAAGGAAACAATTACAATTGGCTTGGGAGGTCAGTCTTCTAGTGAATGTCACACCGTTGTCAGCTGTTCTAAAGGAATGTTTGCAGCAAGAAAGGTCAGAGCCAGTTCCTTACTTATTGAAATGTTTTTTTTTTTTTTTAAATTTATATATATACTGTATTTGAAATAAAATCAAGGCTCTTTCTGTAAGGGCTCTTTCAAATGTATGGGTTGTTCCTACTGTATGTGAGCACTCACTGTAGGGACTGTAGAGAAGTCACAGGGGGTGAAAGAGATGTAAGCTACTCAGGGGCATCTCACAGAGAAGGTCTTCTGATGTATGGCTCAAAGCAATCCTTGGCTAGTAAGACACCTTGGCATTTTAAGGTTGACCTTGACATCAGCGACATAATGTGATTTAAAAACACTCAAAATGTTTTTGGTTTTCTAAAAAAAAATAGACAATCCATTCATTTGTAAAAAGTCAATGTTGTAAAAAGTGACATCACCTGGTTCCATCAAGTCAAGGTCCAATCAAGGTTCAGCAATCAAACTGTTGCTGCACATAGGCACTGTCAATGGTTGGGTTTCCATCTCAAGTTATTCACATTTCATATTCGTACATTAATTCGGCTTGCAACTATGTATCTCTGCATGTGTTTCCACCAACTGTGTAATGCAAATAAGAAATGAATGTTAGGCTAATCAAGTGATGTGATGAGAATTAACATCTATGGACAGAAATGCGGTAAATGCGAATATTCGCTAATTCATCTGTTTCCATCGACTTTAATTGCATATGCCTTAGTCGCATTAAAAGTTAAACCACCTCCCTGGAACATATGATGGTCTTTTATGCAACCAGGATTGTGGCACCGATCATAATAAACACTTGTGAGCGGTGAAAAAAGAATTCTTGCTCTTTTAAACTTGCGCAGGTGTGCACATTCGTTTGTAAATGAGGGCCGACTCTACACTGCAAATCAATAGAAGCTACTTATGCTTGATCAAAAGTTCTCTTCAAATTGGCATTACGGTATGATCTTACCATACAAACAAACAAATTTGCACATGTAATTAATCATAAGATTAACACCATTCACCTTTGCCCTTTTTATCTCGCACACCCATGTTGTGCACCACGCAAGCCATGTCGCAAGTTTGGGAACCCCTTATTTGTTTTATTTAATCACGACCCTGAGAGGCCATTCTATACTGTATCCTGTATGAAGTGCAGCTAAGAGGTGTTGTTGGGCTGAACAGGAAGTGGAGCTGTGGGCCTATACTATATCCACTCTATAGAACGGCCTTTAGAGGCTTATCGATTGTCGGTTACCACATATGCTGATTTTATTAAAAAAAGACACAGCATTGAGAAATAGTGATTTATTCATTAAAACTTTTGCTGCTAAGAGACCTAGAGCAGTTCCAAAAGTGTGGTCTGTTTTCAGCTTTAGGCAGCACAAACATAACCTGCCCTTTAGCTATGCTGAGTGGAAAAGCAGAAAGTTCATAATGATTCAGCCTTTTAATCTTTCCTGTTATATTGCAGATTGCGAAATGCAACACTAGAATACTTACAGTAGGACAGGGCAAAGTGTAATAATGTAATGCTATACGTCTGGGGAAAAAACCCAAACCCAATAACCCAAATCACATTTCCAAGACCCTATGTGCAGCCCCTGGAGATAAACATGGATTGGTGATAAGAAGTCAAATCAATGTGCTGAAGGGTGAATAATGAAACCTGAACGCTTCTGTTTGTATCCATATCCCCTTCATTGGTAAATGGAATCAAAAAGCTGGAGAAAAAAAAGAAAAGTTTGTTCAAAGACTCTCATTCAAGTATGTGCGATAAGGATGTGTGTGTGTGTGTGTGTGTGTGTGTGTGTGTGTGTGTGTGTGTGTGTGTGTGTGTGTATGTGGTGGTGGTGGTGGTGGGGTTAGGATGAAGGAAAGAGAGGAGCAGGAAAACTAATAATTATTATTTTTAATCACCTCTACTCTCTATCTCCTCCACTTCTCTCATCTGAAGAATTTCAGAGCTTTGGCATAATTGCTATTTCGCCACCTGCCATTTCTCCTGACACCCAAAGACTTCCCCTCTTTGTGTGACAGAGCTTGCCTGTGAGATAATCAGTCCCGAGTCCAATTTTCTCAGGCACAGTTTAATAGTTGTCCAAATGAGAAAAGGATGACCAGAAGTAAAATCCCACTTTTTGTTCAAATACTTACATATGATAGAGGGCAGCTAAAGAGCTTCTGTTTGTAAGCAAAAGTGGTAAAAATTGGTGACCAGATTATTACATCACAGAATATGACAACAAATGAATGGTCATTTAATAACACGCTTATACTGGATGTGGAGTAGTATGTTGAGAAGGCAACTATTGTTGAGAATTACACAGCGTGCCTACTTAATCATGTTAATAATGTCTTTGTATCAGTGATGTATTACAATATGTGTCATTTATAAATGTGTAATAAACATGGATTACTGATTATGAATGTTAGTGAAGGCTTTCAAATAAGTAGCTTGTACTGTCACATACAGTACTGTACCACATTTGTGATCTTGGCATAAAAAAAGCAAAATGTAATTTTGAGTCTTGCTTATATTGGTTTGTCCAAATAAAAATGTGTCATTTTAGGCCTAGCACTAGACACATATGTGGAAAATGATTCAGTCCCAGTAAAGAGTATTATCGGTCAGCTGAACACTTTCTCACAGATGTGAAAGCTAAGGTTTTGAAATTTCAGATGAATTATGAAATATATGTTGCCATGCACAGTATAACTCATTAAAATGATTTCCTAGCTGAGTTTCCGGGCCCAGTTCTATAATATAAAGCTTCCCATAGAATCTATAAATCAGTAGACATTTCCACCTCGCAGGCAGAAAGACTGAGCTGAAAAGAGGAGAAAAGTGTGAGAAATGATCCAGGACCAGCTTGTGTGCACTAGAGAGAGAGAGAGAGAGAGAGAGAGAGAGAGAGGCATTGCATCCTGGTTATTGTACATGAGGACAGAACATTGCTCCTGAAAACAAATGATGAAGAAAAGTGAGAGGAGGGGAAAGAAATGAAATATTGTCTCGTTTTGTTTCTTTTTCTCCCCAGCACACACCAAAAATCCCTCCTGCGAATAAACAACTCAGAGTAGCAGGGCAAAGCATATGAAATGGTTGCGACGAGCAGAGCTGGGAAGGCCTGGTGTGAACAACGGACGACATAATAAAGCGATTCTATTAAAAAACCATCAGAACGTTAATAAAAGTAATGATTTGACTGTAGCTTCCTAGGTCTGCCCCAGCGGCGTACACCACAGTGTGTGTGTGTGTGTGTGTGTGCGAGAGAGAGAGAGAGAGAGTGTGTATGTGTGTGTGTGTGTGTGTGTGTGTGAGAGAGAGAGAGTGTGTGAGTCCATCTCCTGCTTGCTCTCCTGCTCCTCGATCAGAGGGAGGCTAAAACACAAGAAAACAGGAAATGGAGAAAATGAAACATTAAAATGATTGAACATTTTCACTCTTTTTGTCCTCATCTCTTTCTTCCCTGGTTCCATCTCAAAGTTAATGGGACTGAGATTCTCTCTGATGCTCATTGTGACCAAGAAACAACTGTTTTTTTTTTCTCTTTTTTTTCTTTCCCAGTCTTGCAGACAAGAAGTGCAGACCCAGTTACCGGGCATTCTCTATCTCTACGCCCCCCTTTTCTCTCTCTTTCTCTATCACTCATTCTTCTCTGTATCCTCTCGTCTTCTTTCTCTTTCGCTCTATCACTCCAATACAACAATACATAGGAGTTTGACACATAGTTTGATTTTGCCCATAACTGCATGAAATCTTTTTAGACTGCAATTGAATATTCTGTCAATGCCCTTTCTCTCTTTCTTAGTATAGCCTACTGTGCCTACTGTAGGCTACTATAGTAAGGCATCTAAATCATATTAATGCAGCATAACATCACATTTTTTAAGAGCAACTGCACTTTCTAGCCTGATGGCCTAAATCTGTGGTGCTCTTTATCTTATTTTCAATTTTCAATATGCCAATTTGTATCAGAATTTCTCAAGCAAACAAATAGACGAAACACAGGTGTGATATATGCTGAGCTGTGGATGCCATGAAATACTGGCATGTGTTCTCAGTGCTGCGTGTGCCACTGGAGGACCATGAGTGGCAGGCGTGGTGCAATAGCCCTTAGAAGACCTGGGGCCGTCTGGCCTGGTAATCACGGTTTAGCTGCATGAGCTCAGTGTCATGCCTGTCACTTAGTCTGTCATAGCTGATGCAGGACATAAATGTGTATGAGCACACACACACACACACACACACACACACACACACACACACACATGCCCTCTCTATCTCTCTCTCTCTCACTCTCTCACACACACACATGCACACACAGACACATACACACATGTACTTTCTCATACACAAACACATACTCACTCACACAAGTTCAGTGCACCACGTGCATTCACACACATGCACACACAGGTTGCTCCAGGCTGCCCAAGCAACACTGTAGGGACACATTGATTGACAATTACAGACAGCCTGTTCAGCTAGTTACTATTACAAGAGTGTGTGTGTGTGTGTGTGTGTGTGTGTGTGTGTGTGTGTGTGTGTGTGTGTTTAAAGCGATCATGTCTGATAATGACAGCGTCTGCAAACCCACAGTGGGTGAGATGAACACTAAAGAAGCTGTTGGCTTACAGTGTATAAATAAACGGATATGTTTTCATGTATTTCTTTATTTGTGTTACTTAGTTTTTCTCCCATAAATGTTCCCAGAAGTTCAGAAAAAAAGACCCCCATTTCTTGATGTCAGTCTTTGCCAGTGGGGTTTTTGATGGCGCTCATGTTTTTTTTCTTTTGTAACATGGGCTTGGAAGATGTCAGATTGCTTTGATGGAGATTTTCGCCACATTATTGAATGGGATCATTATTTTCCCTCTGTGTTGTGGAACAGTGTGACAACATGACTGTTGCCTTTTGCATTCCAATCTACAGCAAACCTCTCTAGAGATGGAATTGGTCACAAGAACAAAAAGCACAACGCATACATGAAATAATTTAGTTGGCTGTGTCTCACACATCCTTGAAATTGCAGACCTATAAAACTACTGCCATGAAAGTTTGGAAAGCTGTGTTTGGCTCTGGTTTGAGGAGCCTGAGGCTGTAGGATCTCTAAGCAGTAAAAAGGGGGTGCCACATGTGCTCAAACCGTAGGTGCCCATGGAACAGGATAGCAGAATCAAACTCTGAGGAAAGTCTGGGTGTCAAAACATTAGTCATTTGGACCCAATGAAGCTCTGAAATAATACTCTGGCATCTCCAGGGTTTGTTGCTCAGTCTGAAGAAATGGCTACAGAGATGGAATGCTTGTTTTACCCTACCCCACTATTGGTCTTATGTACTGTAGACAATGGTCTTTGTGTTCTAGCCTTAGTTCATTCTGTAGTTTAAAGAAAAAAAAAAAGCTACAAATTTACATTTAATACTGAGAAAAAAACAAAAACAAAAACAACAACAACAACAACAACAACAACAAACAATCTAATGTCCAAAGATGGCAGTGCAATGTTTGAAAAGAGTGAAATATGCAGGGAATCCAGAGCAAGCTTTGCCTGACACAGATTAATATAATAGAATACAGACACAACAAGACAACACCAGATGTAAACATCACAGATATTAAAATGTGCAGTGCACGAAGTTCCTGAACAACCACATCTTATATACTGTATATTAGTAAATGGTAAATATTGAGCCAAGTACTTTTTTTTTCTATTTTTTGCATTGTATGTCAGGTTGGATAAAAGTGTGGCATTGTGGCAAGTACATTTCATATAATCTCATCAGGTGAGTTGCAGCATTATGATCAACGTTATTTGCCATCCTGTTACCTTGCAACATTGCAATATTTGCCTAACTGTAACAAATTAGCAGTCTCACTGACAATACATGTGTGTGTGTGTGTGTGTGTGTGTGTGTGTGTGTGTGTGTGTGTGTACATTGTAATAACTTCACAGATTGAAAAAAATAAAAATAGGTCAATCATACATTTGTAGCCAAGTGTGCTGCTGACTGACTCACCTGCATCAGAAGTGAAGAAGTAATTAGATAGCGGTGCTGCCATTAGTCACTAGACTGATTTGGCAGCATATCTTCAGGACATCCTCAGATCGGCTACTCAGAAATGAATAGAGAGAGCACCGAACGCCTTAAGTGAATTTAAAAATTCAGACATAATTACACATAGAGCGCAAACTAATTAAGAAGGAGTGAACTGTTTGGCCCTTGTTCCATTCTTCTCATGATTAGGAGTCATATTTCATGTGTCCCACTAGTCATTACTGATTTCGCTGTTACTCTAGCACAGCTGCGAACAGGGGGGAAAATTGAAGCACAACTTCAGAGAAAATGGAGCGAAAGAAAGGACAAAAATGAGAAAGAAAAAGAGCGTATCCTCCTGACTGGTTACTGTTTCAAAGTCGGTACATTAATGCTATAAAACTCTGTCTGTTGAAAAACACAAGCCCTTTTATTTCCTCCCTTACATGTAATTCAGTATGTTTAATTTATGGCTATGCTAATAGAAGGACTTTTGTGCTAAGGACTGCAGACCCTTGTAAGGATGCAACGAAGGATGAGGAATGAAAGCAGGATTACAGAGGTTCGTCTGTGAGGACGCTAACGAAGGAGAAGAGGAACCATATCTTCACTCAGGCTAGTCTCATCACACATGTGTACACACAGCTGAGGCTCCCAGTCCACACAGCTGGCTATGACAACCACTCCCTTAAAAAAAGAGTGGAGAGGAATGGGGAGGGAGAAAGGAGAATGAGAAAAATCAACAGGAACCTCTCTCAAAATGACACATGGTTCCAGCTGCACCCTGCCATGCTTTCACAAGATTACTGGTCTGTGAAGTTGGTGAGTCCTCTTCTGACAAGGAGGGAAAAGAACAAAAATACTGGATCCATATGGCTTGCCCAGATTTATGAGAAGGGTGATGACACATGCTTATCCTTGATGTGTGTGTGTGTGTGTGTGTGTGTGTGTGTGTGTGTGTGTGTGTGTGTGTTTGCACGAGCGCACCTGTATTTGAAAACACGGATTTTGTCAAATTTAAATTTTAGTTTGTAGAATCATTGCTGAACTATATATAGTACATCCGTACAAAACAATCCTAATTTTTCACTTCTCAGGGATTGAAAATTATTTCACAGAATACTGCATATTGGTGAAAAATATGCTTAATGTGCAAAATAGACAGACATTGCATATGAGATTTTATTGTATTATATTATACATACATAAAACAAAACAAAACAAAACACAAAATGAGTATAACACCCTGTAATTATCTACTCACATAAAAACAGCATCTTAAAAAGACAGACACAAGTCTTCATCACACCTCAATCATGATTATACAAACCTCTACAGTCAAAACTAATTTGACATGCTGATGAGAACTTTCCTCTTGATAGACATTTAATACCCATTTTCATAAACCAAAGCATTTTTTTTTACCTTGATTATTTTTTAGATTTTTAAATTAACATGACAATCAAAGACCACTGTGCTCTCAAAAGGATTTACTTTGTCAGACAAGAGCTGAATAAACAGTCTCCAAGCTAATAAAGCCCAATCTATGTCAGCCCAATCAACAGACTCAGCATTCAATGCATTTTCAATGCTGCATGGCACAGATAATGTTATTGACAGGCAGGTTGAAAGGGAGTGGAAAGGACAACACTCATGTTCTCTGGTTAATAGTGAAAAAGATGAAAAAAGAAAAAAAAAACAGTGATTATCCCCTATTGCCCAGAAATGGCTCTGTAGAGAGCAGGAAAAGAACCACAGTTTGAGAAATGAACGATTTGTAATCAGTGCGTGTAGGTCTCACACATTAAGATTGTGTTGGCTACAAATCACATGCTTGCTGCAACAGCACGGAAGGCGGACGGATCAAGAACCATGTTTGACCTTTTATAAATGTTTTATTATACACATCAAACACCACAGATCAATATGGCTGCAAAGGGAACAAACAAGCCGTTTAATTAAATCAGCTGCTATCCTCAAATATCAGGCAAGTCAGAGATCCTTTATCCTCTTCTCAAAGAATTATATTCTGCAATAGGTAAAACCACAGAGTGTGATAAAACACACACTATAATCATACTACAATTGACAAACATGTCTGTAATAATAAAGTATGACAATTGTCATTATAAGTTTTGGCCTATCAGTAGATTAGTACTGTATGCCTACATATTTTTTAAGAAATAAAAGTATTAAGGTGAAACCACTATACCATAACTTACACCACTGCCAAAGAGCTTTCATATTTAATGCACTCTACCAAAAGTTGAAGGCTTTATAATATTAATAACTTGCGTTATGATCAACAGTATGACGTATGACCCTGCTATAATTATCATCATAAAATCGTATGTAAAATCTTATGGCTGTTTTTAATGTCCATGGTTACAGAGTGTTAAGTTTTATTCCCTCAGCAGGTACAGCGACACAACACACTCATAAATCACATACTGTAGGAGACGTAACTCAGTGAATCCACACCATGAAATAGTACACATACTGTGCAGCACAGTATAATAGGACATTCTCATCCTAGTGATCCTGCCAAAGTATCTGTCATCTGTGGGGGGGGAAAGGAGATGGGGTGAGGTTGAGAGTGATCAGTGATGAGACCCTAGAGCTGACAGGCCTGCTCAGGCTCTATTCAGATTAATGGAGAAATTAAAGATTTTACAGTTTTGTGTGACTGAAGCATTCCATTCTCTTTCCATTCTCTATACCACTATGTGATGATGTTAGCAGAACACTTCAGTTAGGCTACATGCTTATGGAAGCCTTACAGTATAGACCCCTTTTGAAGCAATGTCATCTGGAGGCAAAAGGGTTACTTCACCTTCCAATTCATTTCAACGACTTTGAGATAGCTCTTGTCAAGGCAAACAAACATCCTGGCAGTGTCAACAGATCTAAATGAACACAGGGATTTAACTTTTTTTTTTTTTATTAAAACTTCGCTTAACCCTATGGGCCCGACGCCCGCACCGTGCGTGCATGGCCGCACCCATCCTTCTCGCTCCGATTGCTCCGTCAT
>JASCQY010000258.1:3321908-3343487 GCA_030264315.1 Sardinella tawilis
TGTGTGTGTGTGTGTGTGTGCGTGTGTGTGTGTGTGCGTGTGTGTGTGTGTGTGTGTGTGTGCGTGTGTGTGTGTGTAGAACATACATGTACTGCATGAGGGTCTAGTGAATAATACTGAAGGCACCACCCCTCCCAACTTGTTTGTTGGCTTCACAACCACGTGTTTATTTAACAAAGCTGCCATTTGCAAAGGCCTTCCTATTCAGTCACGACAAAGCAGCACGTCCCAGTAATTAGCTGAGCAAAGCCCTCCATCAGCACCAAAAGTGGCTGTCTGAGGTGGGCACGTGTGGGGACAGACAAGCAGCCACACGGCCAGGAAAGGGAGCAGACACCACATGGTGATCAATCCCACATCTCAAATCAAGTTAGCCCAGAAAGAGAGGAGGAGAGAGACCGCGAGGGGGGGGAGAGAGAGAGAGAGAGAGAGAGAGAGAGAGAGAGAGAGAGAGAGAGAGAGAGAGAGAGAGAAGGGTGGGTCTGTATGCACTCAGACGAACATGCATCCTGTACATTACAGTGGTTCAATAAGCACCTCACAGGTGTAAATGGGCCTCCTGATCTCTGGCTCCAAGGGGAAAAGTGCACTATTACGTTATCGGGCGCTTATCCAATCAGCACAGGGAAATCCCATTACCACCATATCCATTTGCATTCATCTGACAGCCAGACAATGCACAGACCTTTAACATGACATGTATACCGAGGTCATGGGTGGAGAAGTTAAATACTGTACTGAAATCAGATGTACAACCCCCCCCCCCCCCCAAGACAGAGAGAGGGAGAAATTATATGTCTTAATTACACAGTTATATACTGTAGACACCAGCAGACACACATGCACACATATTAACGATAGTTGGCAGGGAATTCACCACCTTCTATCATAACCTGACAAATAGTTACCTGCATAGCGGAGGTGACAACATGTAATTTAAAAATATATTAGCTTGATTTATGTTTTTAGTTCAATTGATTTTAATTAATTCAGTAGCCTGTGAACAGAAGCGTTATTATGAACACAAATTACACTGACAGAGATTTATGCTGTAAATGAACTGGCAGACCTCATTATACACCTTCATAATCTATCACCTATTTAAAATGCAATTAGGCATTATTAGGACAATGACAGAATACAATTCGGAGAATGAAAAATTTAATCAATTTGAAATTGAAAATCAACCTAATGCTGAATGGCTCCAATAAAACAAAGCGAGCCGTCGAAGTTTCACATTACATGTCGTTTTCGCTGGCAGTTAGTGATGATAGGGGAGAGGAGGTCTGACAGAGGGAAGGAACTGAATGTGACTGAGAGAATGACAGTCTAATGACCCTAAGAGCTGTTCTTGCTTATAAACAACACAAATTTTCCAGTCACCAAACTTTATATTTTCATCCCACTGTTAACACTGACACTTCATCTCACTGCCATCTCTTCTGAAAATCTGAAAATCGGGGAACATTTTTGTCTGCACAGGTAGTTGAGTCCATACAATTAGTTGTGTTTAGCATGCTGAGCGTATTCTTCCTTGCATTCCACTAGCTATGCATTCAACAGAGATCTGGTTTCCATACACAGTCCTGGCTATAGGAAAATAACAAATAAAGTCTATCAGAGAGACTCAATCTGAGCCACACATCCTTCTAACCAATAAACCAATAGACACATAACATAGTGGAATGTCATTTGATTGGCTGTTGGCTGACCACAAGAATCAACAAGAGATCATGGACAAGAACTTTAAAACTTGATTAATGTACTAAATAATCAGGACCAAACTTGTAACTAATTGGCTGTCTTTGGTCGTTTATAGTGTATTTGAAATACATCAAGGCCAAGCTGAGACACATACTATGCAGAAGCATATTGATTTTCTGCATGTAACACCACAGCAAACTCGGACACCGAATGAATGAGTTTTAAATAGGACACGTCCAGATTTCAGTGAGATTTAACCTTGGTTATGGCCAGTTAAGTCTGACATTCGGTTTCATATACTGTAAATATTCTTCAATACATTTCCTTTGAATTTAGAAATATTTTGACCATCATTTTCACATGCACACACCCGTTTTGTCTCATAGCATGCCATTACCGTCAGTTTTATTGGCTTTAGCTGACATCCTGACCATGATCCTATCACTTTAACATCACTGATAATTTTCTACCAGATTTTAACCGACTCAATAAATGGTATTCCAAAGCCTTCTGCCTTCTGCCATCCAGCATGATAGATCACATGGTCACAACGAAGAACATCATTAGAATGGGGGCCTGATGGTGAAAGCATCTCTTCTGAATTTCTCCTTATTAAGACCAGATATACAAGCCAGAAGTGGGTTATGTTTGGCTGTCAAAACTCTCAACAACTTTCATAGCAAAGATTTCAGTAAAGTAAGAAACTTTTTATATTTTTCGTCACTCTTTGACTGTCAAGATTATGACAAACCCTGACTAAGTGGATCATTAGCAAACTATTTATTTATTTATTTATTTATTTTACGAGGGGGTGTTGAAGAGGGGAGAGGGGTGTTTCAAAGTAAGAGTTATCGCAGATAAAGAAGGGTTAGAGAGACTCTCAGCATTGGCATGTGCTGGGATTGATGGATTGGTGGACATACGAATTGAGTGATTGATGAATTGCCAAAGAGACACTGACATCAAAACACAGCTGACATGCTAATGAGATTTTGTTTATTTGTTAGCTTTTTTATGTTCACACCAAGACATTGTGCACTGTCTGAACAAATAATACACAACTGAAAGGTCACTGATTTAGTCTATACTTCAAAAATCTTGTGTGTTGCGTGGCTAATAGCAGTAATTGAAATGGGTTAACCTTCAAGAGTGTGAAAAACATTCTGCTAAAGAATGTAACCTCATTTCTCTAAAGGTGGACCCTAGGGTTTGGCTGAAAGAAAGTATTCCTTTATATTCCTACCCTACCTCTGTATGTCTGTAAGAGCCACAGTCTGATCATACAATGGCTTCCCTATAACACGTTCTTAGTTGTACCAAAAAAAAAAAAAGACAGCTAAAATTGAAATTCCATGGTCTGCTGTCCGAATGCGATTTCATGAACTAACTTTAGTGTTGCCGGAGCGCATGACGACACCGCAACAAGAGCTGCATGGACGTGATATCCCTTTCAACGGCGCAGATAACACAGGTAGCCAGTGAAGTGGGCGGACGTATGCGGGGAAGGTGATTTGAAGGGCTGGGGAGGATAAAGATAAACACCTGGCCAGTGTGCATTTCCCTGTGGCAAGCTCACCTGAGCTAAGCCCGCATCAAAGGATCCGCTGAGGTCCGCCGAGTCCAGCCGCAACCCTGGCCTCTGAGGACCCTGATACTCAACAGGCTGAAGCTTGATTGTGCATTCACCGCCAGGCCCGGGTCCACGCCTCCCCACCTGTGCTCCATGCAGACAGCAGACAGACAGGAACAGAAATACACAGACAGACAGCAGACAGACAGGCAGACAGGCACAGACAGAGAGACAGACAGACTTGGAATGAGAGGAGCAAGTGAATGAGAGAGGTCTTGGTTTCAAGGAAATGTGACACATTTCAATGCTACATGGTGCAGGGCGAAAGTAGCTGTGGAGAATGTGAGCAAACTTTGTGACAGGTGATTCTTGAGACAGTAAGAAATATGACAATGTGCCGCATGCAGAGTGCAGAGACACTCAGAGACTGCTTGTGTCAGTAACAGGAAAGATCTGTGTTAAAATGAGCTATTCATGTTCCATTTGTGTCTGGTGATATGGAGGAATTCTTGCCATAATTTCCAAACTACAGTATTAGCATTGTCTCTTTTTGTTTGTTTGTTTGTTTGTTTGTTTTTTTGCTGTATTTCTTTTCTACATTCATAGGCAAATCGCAATCCAACTCCAGTAATAGCCAATAATGTTAGCCTGGCTTTCACGACCATCAAAGCTCATACGAGCTTAGTCTGGCCAATCTCACATACTAGCCGCCTCAAAGGCAGAATCAATGTTAAACTTGTTTAGCCCGCCTCCTTCACCTTGGAGTAAAAGCTCGCTTCTCATTGGTACCTGAAATTCTGGGACAGGAAATGCAGTAAAAGGCAGCTTGGCCATACTGACTTGAACACGAAATTTTGTGCAGTGTCACAGGAAGTATGGGCAAGCCAAGGACTGATTCCATGGAGTTTTTTTTCTACGACTACTGAATAATTGCTATAAATAAATACCATTTCATTGCTACATTTCACATCCTGCCATCAAATCTCCCTATAACGAAATAATTTATTGTCATCATCATTGTAACTATGCTTTTACCAAAGCAAAGATCTGTAAGGTAGATAAAGTGTTACTTTCCCTAAGTGTACTGTAAGTGTAAGAAATTAAAATGAAATTATTGAAGATAATTTGCATACGTTGACAAACAACAAACAAATGATTTGGTAATATGAATATGCCAGTAATATGAGGAGTGACCCTTCACCTTGCGTATGACTGTGAACGAATGCACCCAAAGCAGAGCAACACCCTATTTAAAGAACTTGCAATCACATTTGTTAGATGTAGACATCTGCACTGTATGACTGGAATACTGGATACACAGTATTGTTTTTCTGGTGAAGCACTCTATCCCTGTAAAGGGCCTTAACCTTAACCAACCAGACGATGCAGACATCACCATAAGCACTGGTAGACTTTCTTTGATATATCTGTTTTCTGTTCCTAACCTTGATAGAACTAAATGATTAATATCTTTGTTTTATTAGAATTTAAATGTCTTCATGTGACTGAAGAACGAGCAGCGCTAATGTAAAGTCTAAGTGTTAAATATTGAATGATTAAATAAAATGGGGCACTGGATGTAGAGAGGAGGAACAATGGATGCAGACTCACTCAGCTGTGCTACCTGCATACAAACAATGTTGCTATAGGAAATAAGCATCTGCATTATTTATGTTTGGATAGCTTTTTTATGGAACAATTCAAGGCCTTACTAACACCCACATATGTGTGCATCTCTCTTCACTCACACACACGCACACACACACACTCTCTCTCTCTCTCTCTCTCTCTCTCTCTCTCTCTTTCAGATTCTCAGAGACCCATCCTCTGGCACTTTGAACTGGCCAGAAAACATCAAGGAGTGTCTGGGGAATAAAGCTAGGCTGAAAAAACACTATATTTTACTCTGCCTCCTGTATTTAAACAGCTGTAGGTAGTTTTTTAATCCATATCTATCTTGATGTCCGTTTACTGACTTTTAAAAACAAACCATGACATGCAAACTTGAGCACAAATGTTTACGTAGTATGAAAAAAGACAATATGAAAATATGTATGTACACACTTATAAATCACACATTTCAGCCTCACTTGACCCAAACCCAGTGTTTGTCTTTACTCTGAATCCAAAGCAAACACAGTCCCTGACCGACCCTTTGACCACGAAAATAGAGAAAGTGCTCCACATTCCCTGTCCAATTTGTCTTCTCCTAACAGTGGGCTCCCTGTTGACTTAGGTGTTTATGTATCTCCCTGCTGTCTCTCTCTCTCTCTCTCTCTCTCTCTCTCACTCTTTCTCTCTGTCTCTCTCTCTCTCAAATCACATCAGCAAACTCTGAGCAAGCGCCACGGTCGCTGCACACCAACCCTTCCGGTCAGAGGCCGCATGGCCGGTCAAACACAGCCTGGGAACTCCACAGAATGTCAAGAGCAAAAATGGGTAGGGGGTGAGAAAGAGAAAGAGAGCGAGCGAGAGAGAGAGAGAGAGAGAAAGAAAGACAGAGAGACAGAGCAAAAAAAAGTGAAGTGTCATACATTAGTGATGGAGGTACGATAATATTTCATCCTTAAATTGTTTTGAGAGGCCTCTGCCCGCGAGACGATGAATCAGACTGTCAAAGGTCTCCTGGTACTCCAGTCAAGATGGAAGAGATGGGTCTGGGGTGATGTGGGGGGAACACGTGGGGTGAAGGAAAGCACAGAAAAGTGAAAAAGAGAAAAAAAGAATTGAGAGCGACTGGGGGGGGGTGGGGGGTTGGAGGGGTCGGTGATGAGTGACCTGTCTCTCCAGCACAGTCACGGACACTCCATCATTTGACGCTTAATCAAAAGTGCCACCCCTTGGACTAGCGTGCCATCATCTCCAGCACTGCCTCGTGCACAGGTGCCTGGGAGAGGCATCTGATACTCGGAGCACACATCATTTGTTTACCTTGCTGGAGAGCACCGGCTGGAATACATATTACTCCCTCTGTCAAAAGGAGATCATCATAATGTCCATGGTTGGGGTAGGGGATGCACACATGATCGATCAAAGAGTGAGAGTCCTCCTGCTCTCTCTCTCTCTCTCTCTCTCTCTCTCTCTCTCTCATGCACACACACACATACACACACAGACACACACACACACACAAACATACAAATATAAACATACACCGGGTCAGAGCCGCACACTAAACAAGCATACACACACACACTAAACACACATGTGGTTTTGTACTGGGTCTGCTGGGTGCAGGTAGTGTGTTTAGCATCAAAGGGAATCGGGTGAAAGGACCCCTTTGTAGCCAACATGATGAAAGCCTGCAGGAGAAGGCCTGGCAGTCCTGCCTGTCTTCTCCCCTTTGCCTCTTCAGTGACCGCTCTGAAAGAAGGGGGAAAAAAAAGACAGAAAGACAAAAAAAGAGTGTGTGAGGCAAAGAGGGGTGGAGACTTCAGCTGCAATACATGCTAAACGTCCTTACATTTCTCGCTTGCTATATCAATATGTTATGCTAATACTGTAAGTTAAATCTCTGAATGGCAATTATAGAATGTCATGTTTCTTCACGTGAGTGGAAAAAAAAATGTCCAATCTAGAGAAAATCACGGCAAGGTACTGTAACTGCCTAGCAGGTCCTGTGTGTGTGTGTGTGTGTGTGTGTGTCGCTTGTGCACTCGTGTTATAAATCATGCACCTTAGCTCCCTGCCGAAAGTAATTAAGAGAGAAAAAACACACATATTAATAACGCCCGTGGCTCATTAGCCTGTGCTAACGGCGGCAGTGGTGTGGGCGTGTATGTGTGTGTGTGTGTGTGTGTGTGTGTGTGTGTGTGTCAGTGATGCTGGGTCAGTCTGGACATGAAGGATGGGGAACCACAGAGATGTGTGAAACTCAGGGAGGCGTGGAGCTGTTGACAAGGATGCCATCAGTAATCTGAATGTAGGCCTACTGCACGAGAGACCTTTCATTAATGCCACGCACTAAGATGAAGGACTATGTGTGTGTGCATGTGTGTGTGTGTGTGTGTGTGTGTGGTGGGGGTATGTGAGTGAGTATGTGAGTGAGTGAGTATGTGTGGTAGCGACTAGTTCTCAAACTCGGTCTACGTTCTACCTACCGATGTAGTTCTGATACCTATCGACAGCACTCGGCAGTCTCAGACGACAGGGCTTCGGTTTGATTCACTCCGGAGTACTGCTTTAATGAAACACAATGTCTTGACACTGTTAACACGAAATCCACAAAAAACATAAAAAAATATTTGTCTTCTGGATTCTTCTTCAAGTATTGGTTGGCATCAGATTCAGTCAATGACACACTCCCCCCCCCCAACACACACACACACACACGCACACACACACACACACACACAGAAACATACTCAGGTATAAACTGGTAAGTGAAGAGTGATTTGTGAGTTTATTTCAGCATAGCTCCAAGCCAGTGAGGTAGGAAACACATCCATGTTGAAGAGTCAAGACATATGCCCCAGAATGCCCTGGGTGAGAATAAACGCCTGGCTGTCCAGCTCCGAATGATTTCGAATAGTTATACCGGCTTTATGGATGGAATTCCTAAATCGTCAATTAGTTTTAATGAACGTTTTAATTTTAATGAGCACTCCCAGTGCAGAGGCTGGTTCCCGCTTAATTGTGTTCTTTCTTTCCTCTGTCATTACCCTCTGCTTTTGTCATGCTTGGCCAGTCCAATATAATGTCAGTCCATCCACTGCATGCCCTTCGGCTAGCATCTCTCTCTGGCTTTGCGGTCTGGGGGAGAGTAGACTAGCTAGACATCCTGCATTACCTTGTCCCTGTGACACTGCTCTGATTTAGAAGTCCTCTCTCCCTCAGCATTTGATTATTAATTCCTGCTTTGTTTCGTATTAGAGGGATGATAGCATGATCTGAGCCTGATGATTAAATGATTTTTTTGTGCTTTATTCAAATGACTTCTGTTGCTAGTGATTTGTGAGCCTACAGCTCTCGCATCAATTAGATTATGTTTGCATGTCCTTCTCAAGAGGTTCAAAATGGGAAAAGAAGTCAGGATGGATGGGCAGACTGATAAAGCTTGTTTGCTATAAATCACGCTAATGGTTTTAATTTTTCTAAGTGCTTCAGCCTGTCCAACAGTAAAGCACTGCCACTCCTAAGGAGTCGAGCACAGCGCCACTGGCCATTTGTCTGCATGAGAGATCCGAGAAGTTTGCCACCCTAGTGGCTAGGCTCCCTCCTCCCACACCCTTCCAGACACCCACAGACCCAGCCAGCCTGAAGTCACCATTTACTAAGTCATCAAGGCGCTAGGCTACATCTTGTTAGTGGGTAAAGATAATTGCAAAGGCCCCACTGTGTGGAGTCTTTAATGACTAGTTTTCCCCATGTCTACAGCTGGATAGCTAGCCATGGATCTGAACGAGCTGAATGGATCCCTCAACTGTCCGTTATCATGGGGAAATAATGGGCCTGGATGTGCATTTGAAAGGCTAAAATAAAACGTAATGCCACACACTTCACTGTGGTTTTAAAACCAGTGACCAGTGTGACACATGTAAATGCTAATTTAACATTCTGGTAATTCTGGCTAAACCAGTGAGAAACATTAATCATTTTAGAGAAGAAGGCTGTGTAACAATTAGACTACAGCATATGATAGCTGACATAGGACAAGGTTTGATGAGACAAAAAGGGAGGGAGAAAAGCATATCATCAGAAGGAGAAAAAGAATGATCCTCATGGAGTAGTTTCAACTGACTACTGAGACATTAATGGAGAATGTCTCAATGACAGGACAGGAAACTTGCATGGCTGAATAAACGAACAGACCAATTTGTCCAAAGTCACAAATTAACAAGTATTAGATGAACAGTGATGTATTTTTTATTTTTTTTTTTTGGTTTATTTTTACAACAGGACAATTTTAGCACCTCTGAAAATGAGATCAAAGTAGATGGAATGTGAGTTCTTACCAAGCCTGGACACGACAGCAGCAAATCTTCAAACGCCTTGTCCCATTTAGATCTTATCAGCATCAGCTCCCGTCCTTTGCACAGATCTAATTGATATGGATTACATTTGGCATCACCCTGAGCTTGCGTTAAGTTAATGACAGCTCACATACTCCAAATCGTCAAGTGTCAACAATAACAAGATAGGGGGAGGGATAGGCAGAGAAGAGTTTGATGGGAAGGTATGTGTGAGTGTGTGTATGGGTGAAAGTGTGTGTGTGTGTGTGTGTGTGTGTGTGTGTTTGGATGGGAGGGGAGGGTGTGAGAGGAAGAAAACAACAACTAATTAAGCCGTGACACTAATATGGTTTAGCACAAGGGGGATTAGCTTCTGCGAACGAAGGATGTGACAAGTTTGTTAATGACGGAGACGAACGCAAGTTGTGTGTTTACGCTTCGGGACCCCTCACACGCGCTCACTGAAGGCTTCCCGGACGTCGATAGGATTTACTTTACACAGGCGTGCAGCTGTAGCTCTGTGGCCTCACCATAACTAATTACAGGACGCATGGAGGATAAGAAACCAGTGCTAGATAACACATAGTAAAGCACAACAAGGGGAAGCCTTTGAACAGGGTATAGGACTCAAAGAACAGGCAGGTTCTTTGTGTGTGTGTGTGTGTGTGTGTGTGTGTGTGTGTGTGTGTGTGTGTGTGCGTGCGTGCTGGCAGAGGTGGCAGAATAAGAGGTTGGAAACCAAACAGATAGGTGGGTGAGGAGACGAGAGCACCTTTCCGCCCCATGACGGCGTGACCCTGATCGCCTCACCTCCAGACGAATTTGCAAAAGCGTCAGCCTCCATCAAACGTAACCTGCTGCCCAGCAATTATCTCCCGGCGACGGCGCTCGGAGAAGCTCCCGGGGTCAGCGCTGCCTGTCATCTGTTTCCTCCACCCCCTCCTCCACCTCCCCACCTCCCCTCCCTCCACCTCCTCCGTTAGCAGAGAAGGCTGGCGGTGAGTGCGTCTCTCCAATGGGCCGATAATCACCCCTAGAAAGGCTGCAATCTGAGGGGTCAGTGGCCCCTGTCTGTGTGCTCAGAAACAGACGTGGCATCAAGGGCCAGACGCCAATCCCCCCCCACCCCCCTCCCCCCCTCTGTCTCTCTCCTGCATGGGGGAAACATTGTAGTTGACAATGGGGGAGACAGAGGACAGAACTGGGAAGAAAACAATACAAGTGGGTGAACCAACAGTGCTACCAAAGATGACTCACAAATTACTTTGCCTTCTTCTCTCTCTCTCTCTCTCTCTCTCTCTCTCTCTCTCTCTCTCTGTGTGTGTGTGTGTGTGTGTGTGTGTCACAGGCCTATTATTATTTCCATCTATGACAACAAAAGCTGCCTTATACCTGTGGCAATTCTTTTTTGTGGGGGCAAACAAATTCTAATTGGCAGTGGAAATTAATTCATTATTCTGTCATTATCCACCTTGTCCTTGGATTTGTCTGCCTTGTCATTGTGCAAACGTACAGACAGGCACAGGCAAACACACACAGACTCACACACACACACTCACACACACACACACACACCTCATTGTTGCGTAGCCACACTCTGCTGTTATCTCATGGGCCCCACACATGAGTTTGCTGAGGGGCCCAAAGGCTAAGGACTCATGCCACGGCATTAATTTCCACATTAGCCATGCTGAGGTGGGCACCCATTCCAGCCCGAGATGGGCACTGGCACCTCAGCTCACATTAGGCATGGCACACCCCTCACAACTGTCCAAGTCCCACAGTAGGGTATGGAAGCTGGTCAGGGGATCGAGGAGTGTGTGTGTGTGTGTGTGTGTGTGTGTGTGTGTGTGTGTGTGTGAAGCGTTATCAGTGGATGTTGCTGGAGTCGGTAGCACTGATCTGCGTTTGCACACAGACGCTTTTATCCCTTTGTCACTTCCCTGACACTTACATCCCTGCCAATGGAATACATTGCTGTCGCTGTGCTGGTGGCGGGGACTTCCTGGTGACTCGTTTCTGAATACATTTGATCTGGCTGATATACACGCAAGGTGCAGCTGGAGGAGAAAGTCTGAGACTCATGGTTGTAACAGGGGGGGCAGCATTTCTACAAGGCATGCCTGCCTACGCACCACAACGGAGGCCAGAGAATCAATGTTCCTTGTCTGGATGGTTGACACACATACACACACACACACACACACACACACACACACTCAAACACATGTATACACACATACACACATACACACACACACAAACACATGCACACACACATGCAGACACACATACACCAACATGTAGTCACATAGACATGCACAGGTTTATGTGGGAGTCTTTGCATAATGAACTCATCTGGTGTCATGTTTTGGGAGGGCCCTTGTAGTTCTCACCCACGCTGCACGGGGTGACGCTGCACAGTGACTGAGTGCAAATGTGTTGAAGCCAGGAGGAGAAGCTGCGTCACCCTCTTAGTGGTCCCTGTTGCGCTGTGCCTCCCCTCCCATCTGTTCCCCTTCACATTGCATGAGCAAGGCCTTCCTGTGGAGCCCCGCACATCTCTGTACTGTACCAGAGCCACCGAGTCACTCGGAGATCTATTATTCAGGACTGTAATGGTCGGGAACACACTGCCATCGCCTCCTCCTCCTCCTCGAGCCCCCCTTGACTTCTTGTAATTACCAAACAAAAACACTCACATCTTTCATCCTTTGATAGTTTTTTCTTCCTTTTTTTGTCATTTGTCTGTTTTCTTTTTCTTTTTTTTTGTGCCTTTTGCCATTTTCCCTCCTCCGTGCAGCTGTTCTTTGACGGCAGTTGGTTTGGAAGATGGTAGTAATTAGGAGCCAATTACTCCACCTCTGGAGCCTTATTAATGATGTCGGGGAGTGGGCGACGGGGGCAGCAGGGTGTAATCGTCCCTCGAGCTGTGACAGGATAATGGTATGACCAGAACCGCATTTTATCACCTCACCCCGCACGCCACACGCTGACAGCGATTGTGTGCGGCACTAACTTTGCTTGGGTCGCCGGAGTCTCCCCACGCCTGCTCGCCCGCACCAATTCATCCTGAAGGAAAATATCGATCCACTTTCTGTGTGTTTGCAAATGGTTATCTGGAGAACAATGACGGACCTCTTTGTCGGTGGGAAGAGGAAAGCATGCGTTTTACGACCACGATTTTCCTTGACTGACTATTTTAGCAAACACTCTCAGTGCTTCACAGAATACCCTTTATGTTTGTTTTTTTTCCTCACTCTCTCTAGTGAGGCTTTTTTTGCGTCTCCACAAGGATTTTTTTTGTTTTCTGTCCTTTTGTCATTGTGAGACAATTTAATCCAATGAAAAGAAAACATGAAAGACTAAAGGATAAATACAGCACACATAGACGAGAGACGGGGGAAAAATCCAATTAATAGCAAGCAAAACAGTCATTAAAGGCCCTCACGCCACTCACACACTCAAAAATAAAGACAATGCTACATTTCTTTGGCTCTTTCAGTTTTACTCTTTTATTCTCTCTGTCTCTTTCTCTCTCTGTCCCATCTCTCTTTCTCTCTCCCTCTCTGTCTGAGTAGGCACATTCTCTGCGAGGAAGACAAGGACACCCTCGGCCATTAAGGCCAATCTGACTGCATCAAGAGACGGGCACAGGGAGCGGACGAGCGGATATTAGGGAATAATGGAGGCGAATAATGAAAAACAATGAAAACTGGCAGTTCGGCTAAAATGACGAACACTGAGGGCAGCAAGGAAGGGACACAGTGTGTGTGTGTGTGTGTGTGTGTGTATGTGTGTGCTTGTGCATGTGTGCGTACGTGCGTGTGTGGAGGGAGGAAGGCGATTCACTAATTCAGTATTTTGCCCACTAAATATGTAATAAAGAAAGAATGGGAGACAAAAAAATGTTGAAAAAAAGGAAGACAGAGTTATATAAAATAATTCCCCTTGTTACCTCAGATTGGACTCTAATGGTGGTTCACTGTGCTTCTACCCCGGTTCTAATTTAAGATCCAATCTGCAGCGCTTCAGTGTATGATAGCACATCTGATTTGAGTCAGCAAGGAATCTGAATACCAAATGGGCTGGCAGGCAGGCAGGCAGGCAGACTAGCACTCTGGCTTCAAATATCAGCCAAGGAGGGACTGTTTGCACAGGAAATGTATCCTCTCCCCCCTCTCTCTCTCTCTCTCTCTCTCTCTCCCTCTCTCCTATGCACACAAACACTCACACATCTCCACTTCTCACATCACTCTCTCTTTAATCCCCTCTAGCCTCCCGCGTCTCATAAACAGGAGAGAGGTAAGATGACAGACTAAATCTCAGATTTCCTTCTTGCAGAGAAGGTGAAACCGTCAGTGGTGGATGGTGGGTGGATGGTGGTGGTGGTGGTGGTGTGACAGCAGAACGGAAGCCTGCTGGTTAAAGGCAGAGGTTAAGGACGTGTCGCCGAAGTGTCGATATCACTGGAGCAATTACGGCTATATAAATGGCCCCTCCATCACTCCACATCAGGACCTCCATCAATCAGCCGCCTCACTCAGGCCCTTAGCCTGTCACCCTCCTCTCCATCTGCCATCTGTACCTTTCAGCTTCACCCCCCAAATTGATAATCCGATTCAGTCCTAACCAGGTTAGCCTCTCCATCAGGCCGAGGTGAGGAGAAGGCTCCTGGTTTTCCCGTAACGCGACTAGTGTGTAACCTACCTGCATGCATTTACAGGTTTGTGTTTACAAGACTGGGAAAAAAAAACAGCAAGAAAGAAAGAAATTCTATTTTCTCATAACACTCACATGCTCACCAATGTTCAAGTGAATGGCTCACCAATATAAACCAGCACACAAAGTGGATCATCTCTGGAATCTCCAATTCATATCTATTGTATCTATTGCCAATGTCATATGAAAGAAAAAAAAGCCTTATAGTTCAGAGAAGAAAAGAACGGTTCTTCCAAGGTCAAATACTAGGAATATTTGTCGGAATGTTCTAGCTGAGGAATGACATAAAAGACATAAAAAATCACCTGGCATCACCTCTGTAAATCAAAAGCAACTATGCTTTTGAACAGGCAGAGGAATTTCCCTCAAGCTTTTCCCGACCATTTCTTGCATCGTTGACTTTTTTTTTTTTCTCTAGATCGGTCATTGTCCTGCTCGTTGAGCTTCACAATTTAGCTTCACAATTTCGTCTCTTTTTTCTCCTTTTCAAGAAGATATTTGTTTATCTTCTATTATCACTCTCTTTTCTTGTTAGAATTTCCATGTTATTTGGAAGAAGTCTTGGCTAGATCGAGACGAGAAAAGCTCAAAATGTCAGTCATGATATCCATCCATAGGTCAGACCATAGGTGAAGAAAATACAGCAGACAGCCTTGTGGGTATTTGGAGTCTAAGAGGTGCAGAAGCTCTGATGTGAGACTCCTGTTCTGTTAATCTCCCGCTTTATCTGCTATTCTGCCATCCCCTTTCTCAGACCTGAACTCTGAGAAATCCATCCCAGGTCTGTCTACGAGTCAAATAGCTTTATATGATCTTGATAGGAGGGTAAGGCTTAGAAGTGAGGGTGCACTGTTAGAGATATATTTTACCTTAAATAATAATAATAAAAATAATAATTTTAATTCTTTTTTCTGATTCAAAAAATGTTCGTGCTCTCGCTGAGGACAGGGTTCAGAGAACTCAGACATGCAGACGAGTCGTTCATTGCCAACTTCCTGCTCCCAGAAAAAGTCAGCTTGGAGCTCCAGCTATGAGCGTAACCCGCCACCCCTACCAGTGTGGGGATCTAGTCATAAATATGAATCTTTTATCCTCCTCTTTTTCACTCCTGTATTTCATCTCAGAGAGGATTATTTTGGTCTTGAAGAGAAAGAGAGGGCTGAGTATTACAAGTAATTATTTTAAAAAATACATAAGATATAAATTAATAATTGCTGTCACTTTCTCATCAGGCTTTTCTAGTGTATCTATTTTTTAATCGCCCATTTTTCGTCTCCCTTTATGACTTGCGCTAAAGGATGTGGTTGTAACTAAAAATACCACTGAGAGACAAAAGAAAGGTGATATTTGTTTTCGCTGAGAAGGCAAAAGCCCATTATGGTCGTGCCATAGGCCCAACTTGCTTTAGCCAAGCCCGGCTAATGAGCTACAATCTGAGTGGGGGAACAATGCATCAAAATGGTTAATGTCCTATTAGAGCCTGGCCAATAGCTGCAGGTGAAGGCAATGCTTATTGGAGTATTTCTCCGCCATGAAAACAAATGAAGGAATTAGCAGTAAGCACCTCTGCTAGAAACATAGGGGAAGAAGCAGGCTTCCCTCAGCACCCCTGCTCTTGTCCTCCAGTCAAATATAGCTCCGCATTAAGCGCTTCCAGCGCCCGTAGCCTACAAATATGCATGCTGTACTGGGGGGTATGGGGAATATTTAACTGCATTGCTCATAATGTGCCTCCTTTGTACAGAATGTACATACAGTAATGTATTGCTGCTCTCTCTCTCTCTCTCTCTCTCTCTGTTTGTGTGTGTGTTTGTTTTTAATAGAGCATTGCTAAAATAATTGTGTAAGGGTATGTCGGTGTGTGGGTGTATGTGTTTTTTTTACAGTGAAATAGAGATGAACTTGTTGTAACAGTGCTACATAGCGGCAGGCAAATAAATAAATAAGCCTTTAGTCGATTATCATATCTGTTAATACCTCCTGGGCTCTTGTCGCCCAAATGGCATTGCTCTGATGATCAAATTAATGCCAGACTCACTAATTTGACTCTTCCCCATGCTTTCAGAGATAGAAGATTTCAAATTTAGAGCCCCAGGACTCCAGCCTGGCTGTCGCGCCAAGCTTGTGAACAAATCTTGGTCTGGCCAATGTAGCATGTTTACGGACTTCTTAGAGGCAAAATCAATCTGTCTATCAAATGCCTCTGAATACTGGACAGAATTATAACCTATCAGATTAACGGTTCTGATGACGCATGCAGACATTTATGCTCAACATCGCTTAACCAATCTCCTTTGCTTGAAGTATTGTCAAGAAATCCAAACCCTGCATGTCTTAATCCTCACAATTAATAGCCTACTGTACTATGAAGTTACAATATGTTACACAGGTCACAAGAGTTGGTGAAGTTAATTAATAAAGTTACACTAAATTCATTGTCTGTTTGTGCCAAGGATATATTACAATAAGGTAATAGCTGACATCTACGGTAGTTGGGAAATATCACACAATCGACTGATAATCAGGTACAAGGGAAGAGCCGGAAATAGGCAGGTTGGTCAGGCAGGGTCACAGGAAGGGTGGGCCCAGACTACCAGGACAGCAGTGGCAAACCACAACCGGCTTTCATTTTCACTACAATGGCAGAACCAGTGTGGTCAAACCCAAAGTGTGATAACTCTTAGACCAAATATGTCACATACAGTATGCACACACTGTATGTGTAAATGATCTGTGGGGACTGTGTTCAGCAGACCTAATGATTGAAGCTATTTTCAAAGCTTATTTAAGACTGCAGTGTAGTCTATACATACTGTAGAGAATTTAGATATACAGTATGTTTCCTTTTGAATCTCTACATACTGAAATGAATTTGTTTTGGGAATTGATGTGTTACTTTAAAGCCACCATAATGAGTGCAGGCAGCAAGCTCTGCGTGGGTTAAGATCTGTTTGCTCTCTGCAGACTCATGGCCATTAGAGGTGCCATCGATTTGAAGTAATATCACAAACGCCTGTTCAGTTGAGATTGTGTATCACTCACAGTAGGTATCCTGGAATGTGTTTACCTTGACCCATTGTTTGTAAAGGATATCAATATATATGCTGCACCCAGCCCTTGCCAAGATAAATGCTTCTACCTAAAGAGGAAAAGGACATCTGTTTTACCTCTAATGAATACAGAGTTGACCAAAATACTTCTTTATGTGCACACATTTAACCTTATCTCAATTTACAACAAATAATAAATCAAAGAGTATGAATAAACACACAAACAAACAAACAAACAAATACTTGTCCACATTGTGAGCCATGTGGTACTGAAAGGCTTTCTATGAGGGAAAATATCCATTAGGTGGGGGGTTATTAGCATTAGGAAGTAGTCTCTGCATCTAATGTGAGAGAGCATCTGGTTATCAAGGCAGCTTCTGATGCCTTTTGCTGCAACTGGTTCCATTAATGCGCGCTTAAGTAGCACCAGTTGCCCTCTCTGTATTTGGGCTCCCTCCCACAGTGGAGAGCCCATCTGTTGCTCCACAATAATCACCACCATTCTCTACCTTGACAGTTCAGGACTCATTTGGTCCAAACAGCATTAGAGGGCCTTTCCTTTGCTTTCTATGGCGTTATTATTTTCATTTATATCATGTGTGTGTGTGTGTGTGTGTGTGTTCGTGTGTGTGTGTGTGTGTGTGTGTGTGTGCAAATTGGTTGTTTGGGGCTGCTGCCAACCACTCCGAAGCTCAAGTGCTGCAGTGGAGCCTGGGTAAAGAGCATCTGCCCGTCAGGTCTGGGGAGGAGCAGAGATGGAGAGATATAATTATTTATATTTGATCTGTAATCTGGGCTCCAGATGTTTAACGGGGCCTCCCCGTTGCTGAGGGGACCCCGGTGTTGTGTTAGGCTTGCTGGCTCTGCATATGCCAGGCTTGTTCCCTTTCTAGTTCCTCACACCAGGAGTTTGATGCTTCACCAATCATACAGTGCAGAAGGAGGGCCCGTCTCCACCAGGACTACTGCTAACTTAAGCTTGGCTGAATACCAATGTCCTCACTAACCCCACATCTGGACACCTTGAAGCCTAACCAGGGCTTCATCTGTCCGCAGACCTCCAAGGGCCGCTCATAACTGTTTTAACTTTAACAAACACCTACTGTACTCACGCCACTTAATTAGTTCAAATTAATTACTTGCTCTAACACCTTTTGCATCTTACATGACCTTAGAGGCTAACCACAAGTGCTGACAGTTATAAAAAAGATAGTTGTACGAGCTGTTAGGCCATGTATTATTATGTGACATTTTGTTGATGTTTTTAGAATTAGAATGTGTGTGTGTGTGTGTGTGTGAAGCCAACATGTTATTCATAAACAACATAATTCTGTTTTGTTTTGTTTTAATCAGTGACTGTAAGGGGCTCTCATGAGATGAGAAACTTGCAGGCTTGGTGTGACTTTAAAATGAAACAACACTGACATTTAAAACACCTCTTATTGGGACACATGTGGTCCCCAAATTCAAATATGTTCACACTCATCATTAAGCAAAAGCCTCTGTACGCAGTAAAATATGCAGTGGATTGCGGTGGAAAAACCTGCATTGACAAGAAAATGGGAAAATAAACCATTCTCAATCTTCGAGATATATAAATAACAAGGCTCCTCCAGCCACAAACAAACAGGGTCATTATGGCTTCTGGTGCATTCGGAGGGACTCGCTATTATTTGTCCTGGACACCCTGACCTGGAAAACGTTGCTTTCCTCCTGGGTGCGTGTAGGTGTCATTGTGGCTGAGCTGTCAGCTCATAACGGGATAAATGACCCAATCAGTGGTCATCTCCACCAGCAGAATCGGAGAGCCTATGACAACATTAGAGGGTGTAAGATATCAACTGTACCGTGTGAATAAGTAGCCCAGGTAGCAAGGCATTCTGGGATCAATGGCTTTGTAATATTAGGGCTTAAAGCAACACGCCACCATTTGTGGAAATATGTTCATTTTCCATCTCCCCTCGAGTTAATTAATTGAGCCATGCTTTTCTCCTTTTCATCCAGTCCTTCTCTGAGTCTGGCGATGCCCTTTTTAGCTCCAAGCTAGCAAATATGATTGTATCAAATTAGACCAGGCAAGATGCTAATGGTCCAATCTGATTCAATGATAACATGCTAATTTGGAGCTAAAAGTGGTATTGCCAGACTGGAGACTAAAAGTGGTATTGCCAGATGAAAAGGAGAAAGGTACAGATCAATTAATTAACTCGAGGGGAGATGGAAAATGAAATATTTCCACAAATGGTGGCGTGTTGCTTTAAAGTGTTCCTGAGACAACCCTTGGACAACCATAATCCTTGTTGGAGGTGTGTTTAGACACAGCCTGCATTAAACTTGACTTAGGGAGCCTCAGGACAGGATAGAACAATCAGCGATACACAAGCCATGAAAAATACAGTAAGTTGTTTCATTTATTATTTTGTCCTCATGAGCTTTTTTTTTTAAATATGAATATGGACAAACCTGTGAAGAGTGTCTCCTGCTACTCGATGCTCTTATGAAATATTCACCATCATAATTTATTGACTCGCAAGTAGGTGGCTAGAGAGAATCCAACACAAATAGCTTGGAACAGGTCTAACGGAGAGGAGAGTTAGCGATAAAGGGCTATTCTGGACTTGAGCTGTGAAAGTTGATTTGTGTATTTGGTATCACTCTTTGAAGTGTAAGCTTTTAATACACATTCATATTCATGCCCCCTTTGCTTTAATCTGATGTTAAATATACATCTCATTGAACAGTTTTCCAGAATATTTCAGTGTAGGCCTACTGTAGCTTTGCGTCAGGGTCCTGTCCTGTGCTATGACTTATTATTTCCTATTCACATGCAGCACAATGTGTTACACACTGTACCTTCCTTAGCATTAACCTAATCAGACATTACACATCTCATGAATGTTTTATTATATGATTTCACAGGCCACATGCATTGCTAAGTCTGTGTATCAGGACTGTATGTGTGTACCTACAGTGATAAGGTAACATTGATGTACACTTTGCTGTTACTGAAGTACTGTACGACTGTTGGAAGTTAACTTTGGGTCAGAGAAATGTGAAAATGTGTCTATCTAATATGGCCTGATTATCTCTGAAGCAATCCTCTGACATCACAAGTTGGTGGCCTACCTGTTCCTGCCTTTCTGAGTTCCTGCGTAAACAGGGCCGATTTATGAGTGACATACCCAGAGGACACCTATTCATACAACACTCATACATCAAACATGGAGACGGCTATAGGGGCTTGTGCTGACAGGTGGTGCTTTGCAGGAATTATTTCTGCACACGCAAGGTTGTCAGAGGCTTTGACGCAGGAGCACATATACACGCACACATACACAGAAACACATGCTCGCCAGCACGCACGCACACACACACACACACACAGTATTGTAGGTGAAGGACTCATGGGAAAGGCAAATAATCTCATCACCTCGACTCTCTGGGCAGGACAGCAATCACAGTATGAACAGCAATAGCGAAATTAATAATTATTTTACAGTGTTGTGTATGATTACATGACAACAACAATGGTGATAACACTTTCATTTACATTTCAGTCATTTTCATTATTAGATATTATTAGACTGTCAAAATGGGTTGATTCACCATCAACTAAATGTTTGAATCCTTTAGCAAGGCTAGTGCTGCATTGTTACTATGTCAAGGTATTCTCCTAAAGCAACAAACAGAAATTGAAGGCAGAACCAATAAATTTAAATAAAAATTCAAATAAAGTGGCCACCCACCTTGAAATAAACAAATTCCTGTGAACAGTAGTTAAACAAATTTGAACAGTTGATCCAGTGGAGCATATTGCTAAAGTAGCTTGGTGGCCTCATACAAACCAACCAGGAGAAGCTGAATGGAGCCGAACCCAAAGAACCATGGCTGGAAGCTTTCTGACCTGGAGATCAATCTAGAAGATCAGTCTTGAAGTCCAGAATGATCTGTCTGAGCAGACACAGGAAAGCACCTTGCAGATCAGCAGCTTTGTGGACTTATGATAGCAGCAGATCTCTATCACTTGCCATACCCTTCTTGAAGTCCTGAGCAATGTCTCTGAGCAGACACTGGAAGGGCATCTTGGTGAGGAAAAAAAAAAAAAAAACAGTTTATGGGTCTTCTGCTAGTGACAGATCTCTGGAGCCACAGTGTCAGGCCTGGACTCAAGCCTTTCACATACTGTAGGGAGAAATACTGTAGAAAGGCTTTTGCAAGCAGCCTTGACGGATCTTCCACTGGACTTCACCTGCAGCATTACAAATCATTGTGGAGGTCAATAGAACTGCAATACACTGTCTTTGCCCTGAACCTACTAGAAAACACTTCCATATCCAAACCCTGGCAGCTAGAAAGGTGATGTTAGCATAGCCATGAGTTAACCTCCATAGCTTTGCTAAATCTCTTTTGGGGGCAGAGAAAAGGCATTGGAATTTACCATAATCTCTTGTCATGCCAAAATATCACATACTATACTATACTATTGTTAAACGGACACTATGTACGTTTTTCTCCCATCTAGTGGTTACGTTTGATTTTGCATTCGCTCTCTAGCGCCATGCATTTTTAAATGTGCGTTGCA
>JASCQY010000258.1:3365179-3375282 GCA_030264315.1 Sardinella tawilis
GTCAGAAACTTTCCCGGGAGTGTTCGTTGTGTCCGAGGCATATGCATTTCTATTTAAATGACCATTTCCAACCATGAGAAATTATGAGTAAACTTTAGTATGCTCAACATTGAAATAATGCAGAAACATATTATCACAAGTTTGAATGCTTTTACATTAACTATCAGAGGCAATATATTTTGTCTCATTCACATAAATACCACCAAATATGTTTTTTCTTTACACTTTTTGACTTCTCTTTAAATGTGAAAGACATTTATTGAGAGAATTATTAGTTTTATGGGCTTTTGAGATCAAAATACGTGCTAATTCACTTCCATTCATTTTTGGGCAATATGGCGATCTAGTATTCTATATGTCTATGATGTTAAACAGGAAGTCCTGGGGGACCAGCTATGGAACTAGAACCTGAAACAGTCTATAGTCAACCTTGTCTGTCTCCTCTCACTAGAGATCCATTGGAAGTCCTCCAGAGTATATGAATGCTTACTGTGACATCCTATGGGTCTAGTCCATTGCAGGTAATTATCAGGTTGTTGTCATTGTTGTTTTGTGCAATACAGACTTAAGGAGCATGTTACTGTTTGTTTCTGTGTTAATAAACTGTACCAACCAGCAATTTAGCAAATATATTTCTTTGCTGATTATATTACATGTCTGTTGATGTGAGAAGCCTTCCCGCTCTTGAAGATATCTATATTTGATTGTTTGTGAGATTTCTGATTGCCCTCTCTCTCTGCCTTTGCATCTCTCTATGTCAGAGGCAAGGTGGGAAGGGCGTGAGGCGTGTGATATCACTGGACACCCATCAGAAGCCATTGCTGCCACTTGAGCCACTAAAGCTGATGTGGGCCTGATGAAAGGGCCGATTAAATCTTGTTTATGGGACAAGCTGGATGGCAGAAGCAAAGTGGCGAGCAGCGCGTGCCAGCCTGCGGTCTCTCTGAAGCAGATTGGGAGAAGCGGCGACATGATTGAGTAAGTGAAAACATATGGCGTGGAGGAGCCCTTGGGGACTGGAGCCTCTCGACTGAGGCTACCCCTCTCTCCTCTGCTCCTCCCTTCTCTTACTCCACGCCACCTCCTCCATCTCCCCTCACCTTCCTCATCCCCTCTTCTATCTCTCCTCCCGTTTTCTCCTCCCCATCTCTCATGAGCCTTTTTTCCTCCTCTCTGCGTCCCCTCGTCCACTCTCCTCTTTCCTATTCACTTCTTCCATCCCCTCATCCTATCCACCTCCAACCAGCACCTCTTTCTCCTCCTGTCCACCCCTAGCCTGGCAAGCCGAACTATAAACATGAATTGTATAGTCTGGAATCGGACTGTTCACAGCGCCGAAGCCTGTGGGTAGGATCAGCAGTTGTTGTTCAAATTGTCCCCCCATCCTGTCCCATCCACCCCCCCTTCTTTTCCCCACTGTATCCACCCCCTCCCTCTCTCCATCCTCCTCTCCTCTGTCCTCTCCACCTTCTCCCTCTCTATCCCTCCACCCTTTCTCTCTCTTATCCAGCTGACTGGTGAGTAATTGAGTGGGACGTTGGCTGATGTGGAGTGCGGTGCAGATGAGGTCGTAAATACAGTTCACAATAACCATGTCCTTGTTTATTTATTTATTTACTTACTTATTTAGTCAATTTCCCTGACTCTATTAGGCCCTCTGAACCTCCGAGTGCTCCTAAATTAAGGCAATTAAAATGTGCCGTAAGAGGACCGAAAACCCTGACAACCGAGGCAATATTGCCAAACTATATTTATCCTCCATATTCACATGTCAGAAAGGCAGCAAATGCATTGTGTGTGCTCAGAAAGCACTTCATATACTGTCGAGAGCGTCCTCTATTGCCTTGCACAATACTGTTTCTGTTTCTGAAAGTACAGCAATCACTGACATGTTGCTGTTCTTCCTTTGGAGTTGCTCTTTTCTGTTTTTTTTCCCTTTCTTTTTAGAATTTGCAATCAGAGCAGGTCTTTTAATCAACTCTAATCAACCCTCCATGGAGTGAATTCAGATTCATAGAGCCATTATCTCTTGTTATGTAAGTAGCGCTGTCAGTCCTTGTGATCTGCTTATTCTTGCAGCGGCGACAAGCCAGCATTGTATTTATAGGGGGAGCCGGGTTCATCTCCATATGCAAATGACTGCCTACTTCCTCCAAGGCGACGGCAACCAACAAAACAACGGCAAAATCTACTGATGGGGAACAGTACAGTATGGGCCAATCCTGCACAAACATGGTGCATAAATATAATCCATCCTAATCCATCCCCTCTATTTCAAATGTTTTTTTTTTCTTTTTTTACCATTAAAATATTCCAGACCATTTTGAAGCCTTGTTGGCTGTCTGAAATGTTCAGCAAAAGGATGAAGCACAAAAGAACCTTCAGCTCAAAATATAACAAAAAAAGACATTTATCTAAGGAAACAAGCATAGTTAGACCATCAGACAATAAAGAGAAGGTCTGTGTGTTTGTGTGTGTGTGTGCGCGCACATGCATGTGTGTGTGTGTGTATGAGAGTGAGTGTGTTTAGTGTGCTGTGGTGTTGTGTCTGATGTTAGCTTAGTGATTATAAGAAGTGAAGGAAGCTTCTTGGGAAATGTTGTATTTTCTTGACCCTAATTTGAAACTTCCACACTGAAGACGTACACTGGCAGCTGGTCCTGCTGATGGGCTTGTAAACAAGGTATGGGACGAGGCCTCCTGTTTACTTCCAGCAGAGATGGAGAGAGAGCAAGAGAGAGAGAGAGAGAGAGAGAGAGAGAGAGAATGACCTCAAACAGATGGCTATGAAAAAGTCACAGCAAAGCAAACTTTCTCCGAGCAAAATCGTGTGCTTCCCCCCTGAAATCTCACGTTTGTCCTCCACATCCCCCAACTCTGCCTGTCAAACCTCCTCAACCCTACGGAAGTCAGCAGCTTGGGGAAACTTGTGCAAACAAAAAGTTCAGTCTTCCCCCCACGGTCATCATATAGGCATTCATCTTGCATATCTAAATGCACGGAGTCTCAGTTGGAGGGTCCAAAGCAATGTGAGAGAGCATGCATGGAGTGTGTGCACATACTGCCTACACACATGGATTTCACACCACACGCATGATCTCCAGGGAGACGTCGTCTGTCGATTGGGAAGAGTGGATCCTGCTCTGCAGGAGCCTCCATAATAAATGAAATAAGGTGTCCTCTCCATGGAGACGGTCCCTGTGGAGACGCTGACGCTGTTCCATCTGTGGAGTGCTAATTAACAGACATGGGCGTCCCATCAGAGCCGGGGTCCATGCTCCGGACCTGCAGACACTCATCTGCTGCAGCTAGACAATTATCACTTCTGCACAGCACAAAAGTGAAAAGGATTTTTTTTTTTCTGTTTGGTGAGTTTGGTAATGATTTCTTATCATCTCACCGCAGTTAATATTTGCACCGTTAACAGCACTTACACACAGCCCAGACAATGGCTTCTCTCTCAGCCTAGAAGGTATCTAAGGTGTCATATTTTTGTATGATGCAGGTTTCATATCATATTTTTGTGTGATGCTGGTCTTTTACTTGGAGAAGGGAGAAACTACAGTTTGGGGGCAAATTAAAAGGGCCTCACCTGTAAATTGTAAGTGGTGTTACACAGCAGAGGCGGTCATGTAAATGAGGAGTGGTGTGGTAAACAAAATAATATAAAATAAATAAAAATAAAATAAAATGTGGTGCTTCCAAACGATAGTGCAGAAACATATCCATAAAGATTTGAAGGCCAAGTAAATTGGTTACATAAAAGCAAGGGTGAGTAAGAAATCATGGCTCTCAGAGTGTACTGCTGATTCAGGCAAATGCCATGATTTACTGGGGCTCATTTGCAACTTTCATGGCCAGTATTGCTGTATGTTGCAGATGGCTTTATGGCGCTATGCTTCAAATAGACTGAGAATGCTATTGCTTTATTTGAATCATACAGCACTGTATATCCATGATGAATTACGGTGGATAAGATATTTGTAATAGCTAAATCATGTTTCTGCTGTTATATCAGTACAGAGGATTCAGTTGAAGTGTCTGTTGCACAGATGCATCATTTAGCCTACTAGGGTCAGTAATGAACCTTCATAACTATTTACCTGATGAACGTGTTATACGTGTTATAATATCTGAGATAAAGTAGCACAAGCTTTCTAAACCCACTAATATATTAACATGCATTTATTTCTTTTTACTTATTTATTTTGCAATAAGTATTTTTTTTTATTTAAAGATTTCAACCATATTATACACTTTTACTGTGTATTATATACTCATACTTACATTTTTACTTTCCACTCCCATCAGACTTAATGCATAACTTGCCATAGCAATGATCCCTGAGAGAAAATTATGCTTTACATAAAACATTGTTGTTATTTAGCAGGGAATGAGCACTTGGTCATGTGCAGGGGGGAAAAGTGCATGAAAGAAATCTGATGCTGTCACAGTGCAGTCCAGTAAGTTCTGATTTTTCAGTTGATTTTGTGCATTTCAAATATGTATATATACAGTATATATATACTGTAAAAAAGGATTTGCAATGCTTACTTGAAAAATGTGTGGAAACTCGTTGCCTCAAACAAGTTAAGTTCTTGAATAAGATGAATGTTTACTTCCAATTGCCCTCAGGTTCCAAGCTAAACCAAGCCAATTAAATTCAGTTGAGAAAAAATCTTTTGGAACAGTCTTCCTGTGGAGGTCTGTAGTCTTGGACTTAATACAGTTACTGATGTCTTACCCATTCATTTTTGTATAACTGGTCATGTTTGACTGGGAACACCAAACTTGTACAAAAGTTGAATAAACCACCCAACATGATATCTACAGTAAATGATTTCATGATCAAATGATCAAATCTGAGTGTGCACGTGTGTGCATGAGTGAACGCAGATCCGATGAGGAAAACAAATAAGTTCGACAAACACAACAAGCATAACCCTTTTTCATGTTTCTGCTCCACTGAGTCCTTCATTTGAAGCTGATTGTATCTAGCATCCTAGTGTTTTTAGTCTCATCATCAGAGTCTGACAAAAGTTTGGGGTGCTGCTGCTGAAGTGTACACAGCCCATTCCACTGATTTGGCTGACCTTCATGTGATCTGGAGATTGTCTGCCAGCCTGCCCTGATTGTCCCCATAGGGAGGGCAGGCCTGTCTACCAATGAAGGTTCTACAACCTCCCACCCCACCCACCACCACCGCACACACACACACACACACGTCATAGACATCATACATAGCAAAACAGCTAATACTCATTTAAACACACATTCCATTTTCCAAACTACTGCATTTACTGATTTTTTGATCGGTCCAAAAATATCAATGGGCCTTTTGCTGCAAAGCAAATGTGAATGAATACATGCGGTGGTGGTGGAAAAAGGCGATTGAAAACAGCAGATATAGACATCACAAACTATAGAAGAAAAATGGAGAAGAAAAGAACTCTGACAATGTTTTAGTATCTTGTTTTCTCACAGGATGGAACAGCGGGAAGTCTTTTCAGATATTGCGATGGGTAAGATGAAGACGAGAACTGGCAGACGAAGCAAAACAACCCAGACTGTCTGTCACTCTCTCTGCAGCGGAATTACACTGTGTTAAACACCTAGTTTTCCAAAAGGTAATTTACTGTGACAGTCACAAAACTGTCCCCATTTCTGCTCATGAGACAAACACTCTGAGCTACTGCTATATGCTACACCACTGCAAAACAAATGTCAGATTGAGTTTTAAATTTATTTATTTATTTATATTTTTTTAAATAAAATTTTCCTGTCTTTTTGAACTACACGAAAAACTTTACAAAAAGCCAGTCAGGTCACTGCATAAACTTCTGACTTCATGCCATAGTGACATAAAAGCTTGGGTTTCTATACCACCTACTGTAGGTAAACATAATCAAAGCGCCATCAAGCAGTATGCCATTAGGCCTACATGTGAAATTGCTCTATTCAGGTGTTATTTAAATGCCTCTAATCAGAGACGTGCGAAGAATGCCATTTCAGTGAAGACCGTAGCAGGTGTCTGACGGCAATAATAGCTGCCTATATCTCCTGCTCAATGACGGCACAACTTTTTAGCTGGAATGAGTCATTTGTTAATTTTCATGAATAAATTATTTCTTCATGCATTGAAAACACTCCTAATGAGGGGATTTGTCTTCTCACACATTTTTAAAAGCACGGATGTGTCTGTGTGTGAGTGTGTGTGTGTGTGTGTGTGTGTGTATGTGTGTGTATGAGTATGTGTGTGTGTGCATGTGTATGTGCATGTGTGTATGTGTATGCGCATGTGTGCATGTATGCTACAGCAGATAAATAGATAGATAGATAGATAGATAGATAGATAGATAGATAGATAGATAGATAGATAGATAGATAGATAGATAGATAGAGCATTTACGTCTAAGCATGTAAAGGTCTGAGTTAGATACAATCATTTCAATTCTTGGGTACAACAGACCACCAAAATAATCTATGAGTTTCTGATAGATCCAGGCACAAAGGATAGACAGAGGGGCTCATCACCCTGACACTCACTTCAGAAAGGAAATAAGAAAGTAAAGTGTATAAAATGTTCCCTTTCTGAAATCTTTTTCAATTTCAGTTTGTGTACTCAACTCTACATGAGAAGAATCATAATGTTTAGTATTTTAACATAGTGTTATCTTCTCCCTCAGAGGACACGACTTACAAACACAATATTGGAACAATAAGGGGCTGAAATATACACAAAATCGGTCTTTGGCACAAAACAACCCTAACCTGAACCGACAGAAGAAGACACTAAGCATAATAATGTCTGTGCCAATGAAACATGGCATCTGCAAAGCGTGACCTCTGTCTCCTTCTGTAACTGTTTGATTAGCCAGCATTCTTAGAGTAATAATAAAAAAAGAGATTATGAGTGAACCCGGCTCCAGTGCCCAGTGAGTAGCCCAGCACCTAATCATCCCCTATCTCCATATTGGTGATGTTGTACGAGAGGTGAGGTGCACCTTGATGAGGAGCGCTGTGTTGGGTGGAGTGGGGTGTCCTTCCCGTATGGGGCATGCTAAATGATGGCATGTGGCCAGAAGTGACAGCGAAGGCTTGCTTTATTTAGCAGGGGACTGGGCTGGTCAAGAAGCGAAGAGCATCAGGACACCCTTTTTCGCTCGTATTAAACTAATGATAGTCTTTGAATGTGTTTGTCATAAATCACCGTGGCAGAGTAAACATAAGCAAAGGCTCCTCGTTTGTAATGTGAATGGATCCGTGCATTTATTCTGGCATGTTTTATGATTACAACACACCCCTGCTCCCACCCCTCAGCCCAGGGGGCAATGAATTATGATGACAGAGAGTGGAGGAGAGAGAAAGAGAGTGAGACAGAGAGAAGAGAGAGCTTTCCTGGGGATGGAGATTTGCTTTAATGAATTTCCAAGAAATGTTTGGAGACTGTGGGTCAGAGACTAATTCTGAATAAATGATAAGTAGCAGTGGAGTTAAGTGCTACATTTCTTCTTACATACTGATAGTGCAGCCTCAAGATGATCTGTGATTACATGGCAACCAAATGAAAGATCAGGAGTGGTTCTTCGTAGTGCTGGCGATGCAACTCAAAGTAACTCAGAAAAGTACTGTCGGTATCTTTACAATGGTCTATTTCATGATTTCAGTCATGTACAGTAGCCTATACTGTGTATATCTAATGGGTAGAAATGAGGCAGCTGTAAAGGTGTATTTTAAAGCCATGCTTAAGCACTCAACCTCTCTTTTACAGTAAGTCCTTGTGGTACAGAAGTTCCCATCTTAACCCTTGAGCCTCTACATTCTGCCATAGTCGGCAGGATATTTCAATCCAAATCCTCCACCATCATGCCCTATGCCTTTGAGTGAGAATTAGGCTTGTATATCTCCCTTCAGGTAAGTATTTTGATTGTGACAGGAGACAAGGGCTTTGGTGATTACAAGTCCGATGAATGAATCACAGTTGTTATGCCAAACAGTGAACATCCTGTTTCTCCAGTTCTTGGAGTACATGACACTTGTGCATGACAACTGAGGATTTGTCATGATTCAGATAACTGCATTGAATTGCTTCTTCTGTTATGAATGAGAATGCCATATGAACTCTTCAAAGATTTATGAAAGAATGAATGAATGAATGAATCCAAACATCAATTTCTCAGAGCATAGAAACGTTCAGTGGACGAATTCCATCAATAGATTAAGGCAAAGAGACCACCTACTGTAAGAAGTAAGGAAAGGAAGAAGAAGAAGAAGAAGAAGAAGAAGAAGAAATACTGTACTGTAAATACTGTATACTTTCACAATTTAAAATCCATATGAAGTAATTGTGTAATCAGCTTAATAAGCACAGAACCTGATGGCTAGATCATGTGTCTCCTGATTCAGTATGGGTTTTGCAAGCCCCATCAGATTTCTAAATCACCATAGACGTCAGAATTGACGTATAGCATGAAATGAAAGGTGCAGACTCATATATATATATATAACCTTGGTTGTGAGATTTGGAAATTCAGATCGAAGTTATGTGAGTCATGGACAGACATTTCAAACATTCTGCAACCAGTGTGAAGAGATCCTCCAGCAGGTAGTAGTTCAAGGGCAACACAAACATGCAATGCATGTTATTGAGCAGAGGCAAACCCATTGCCTTTACAATGAACAGTTAGGACTATGCCCCCAAAAGGACTTATGTTTGTAGTTAATTTCAGGTTTGAATATACATGTATGACGCGATACCACTTGTTTACTCCTCTTACTCTTTATATTTTTGGAGAGATGAAGGTGATTACTCACAGAGTGTTGTAGAGAGTCATGAAAGGCATTGCAAGGCCATATCATGCCCAGGAAGAGATGTGGGTAGAACATTATAGTCGATATCCCCATCTCAACTCCAACGGCTGTGTTGGCCCCATTCATGATCTGCTGTGTTCATGGCAACCTTCTGACCCTCGCTCAGAGCGTATAAGCTATAGTATGTATTGGTCTCGACCTGCACACAATCAGTTGTTTGCTTATGATGGGAGGGAGCAAGGTCAGGCCAATGTCATGCATTAACCACTGTGTGCAAGTGCATATTTTGCCAAGGCTGACAATGTAATGCATCACATTCAATAAGCCTTGCTGTGTGTTTTATTAAAGGCCCATCAGTTCTATGAATAATCTGTAGTAACATCAGAGGTCATATACAGACCTTCATTTCCACTGGCCTCTCTTTCTTGTCCTCTAGATGTCCATGTTAAGCACCTTAGTCTGGATGAGTCAGCATCACTCTTATGTGTGTGTGGTTATTGCCCTATCTACATCATAACGGAAATTACTGTGCAGTCAATAACCAACTACTGCAATTTCATTTTTATGTTACAGTAAGGAGCAACCTTTTCAACAAAAACTGATTACCACTATACATCATGCAATCACATTTATTCTAGTCTAGATCTGCATCATGTTGCTTCAATCACACTTCTCTGGCCTGCCCTACAAGTTTCTTGCACCTACCGGAAAAATCAGAACTGGGATTAAGTTATTGATTTATTGGGATTAAATTATGAAACACATAGTGGCCCGAGGTAACCTTCATAACACTCTTCATGTCAGTGGCTCTGTCTGCATAATGGTCTGCAGGTCAAGGTGATACCTTATCATTAAATCCCAATTATGGACCTGTGGAGCAAAGCATGACTACAAAGTTTATAGCCTAGCCAGCAGCCAGTGCAAGGACTTGATGCAGTTTTCAATTTAATGCATCTGAAAATCCATTATGCACGAATGCAACTTCATATTAGAGATTTTGGATTGGGGGCATATTTATAGACCCCTTGTATATGACAAGACATGTAATTATCAGTAGTAATGCATAAACATATCCCCACTTTTTGCTAATCTTATTAGAAGATTAGCTCTGAAAAATGGCTTAGGAATGGATGTCTGCTTTGGGGCAATTGCAGGGCCTTTTCAAGTGCAAGTGACACTGATTTTGTTATTCATCCTCCCTCTCATCTCATCCTCTCTCTCTCTCTCTCTCTCTCTCTCTCTCTCTCTCTCACTCTCTCTCTCTCTCTTACTCTCGCTCTATATCACTAACA
>JASCQY010000258.1:3825299-3840410 GCA_030264315.1 Sardinella tawilis
CACGCGCACACACACACACACACACACCCTACCCTCCTTGCAAGTTGTCATGGAATCTAAAAAGCTTGTTTCCACAAATGCCAGCTTTCTTCCCTGTCTTCCTGTGTAGCTTTGCCAAGAAACGAAAGAATGCAGACAGAGATTGACAGCCCTGAGCTTCCTACACTCTAATCAGAGGATAGGCCTTTTAATGCTACACTTTTTCTCTCCTCTTTCTCCTCTCCCCCCGCCCCCCACCGCCATCTTTTGGGGACACTGGTTTCCAAGTAAATTGTGTGTGTGTGTGTGTGTGTGTATGCGTGTGTGTGTGTGTGTGTGTGTGTGTGAGAGAGAGAGTGTGTGTGTGTGTGTGTGTGTGTCTATGCATGCACATGTCTGCCTTGCAATTTCCGTACCATTTACTCCATCGCTGGCTTTGATGCATGTGATACTGACTCAGAAATCTCCACTTTTCATCTTCTTTTCTTTCCTCTTATTCAGCTTCTTCCCTTCTTTATTCCTCTCCCCTCGCCTGCTGCCCTCCATCAAAGACCCTGTTATTTCTCTCCCCCAAGAGAAGGCAAAAGTGTGTGAGAGAGTTTGTGTCTATTGTGTTCCATCTGAGAGCTTGGGAAAGTTTGGACGGACCAATGAGATGAAGGGATGATGGGAGTAACGCTTTAAATTAAAGCCCGTCAAGTACTGGCTAAGGAGTAGGTAAGAACAATATAACAAAGAAGGATGTACTTTGTGTGTAATGTTTGCGTAATTACAAAGTAAGAATCAGGGTGAAGCGTGAGGATAGTAGAACACTATGCTGCCTAGACTACTGCTGAAGAGATTTGGGGCATCAGAAATTGTAGGAATAGTACATCTGAAAAAGTATTAACAGTGAAAGCTATCTATGGTCTGTTCTTCTGTTCTGACTGTTCTTCGATTCTTCAAAAATGTGTTAAATAAATGTGACCTGTGGGCAGGGTGAAATGGGATATCATAATTAGCCCACGGGTAAAATTGATGCCTGCATTGTAAGAAGGTAATATCAGACAGATTAACCAGATTACATTCATAATTTGTGTTATTCCAGCCTATTTATGCAGTAAGTACTTTAGAATTTATCTCTTGATACTTTTTGTCACGTTGATCTTACCTACTTCTTACCTAGTATTTCAGGAGCTGTAATTGGTGTGTGTTTCCATGATGTGTTCCCATGATGGGTGTTATACATTGCTTGTAGTGGTGCATGGTGTAGGTAAGGTTACTGTATGTGTGTGTGTGTGTGTGTGTGTGTGTGTGTGTGTGTGTGTGTGTGTGTGCTTCTCAAATTGAGTTTAAGGATGAGGAGAGGTCAGTCATAGGTCAAATGTTTACAGTGACATAAATGGATCCACAATTGGATAAAATGCTTTAAATTATACATGTTTACCCTCAAGCTGAGTGCATGCACACACACACACACACACACACAAATCCTAATGCACATGACGTATAATATACACATACATACACACACACACACACACACACACACACACACACACACACACACACACACAGATCATTTATTTGTCTGGGCTTGCATGTCAACATGACATGTTGTCTGCTGTCACATTCTTACACTGTTACAGATGATATCTGATTTGATAAAAATGCTATAATTACAGCACAGGTTATCTTTGTTAAATATCTCTCACTCCAGATTCCAGAGTGTGTGTTAGCCTGTTTCCCTGCGTGAGTGTGTGTGTGTGTGTGTGTGTGTGTGTGTGTGTGTGAGGAGGGGTCAGGTGAATGTATGCTGAATGGTGTGGGGTGAATCACAAAGTGGATCTCTAAGTGGCTGGGCAGGCCTTGATGGTGTGTTTGGGTTGATCATCAGTCGGGGTCACGCTCCATGTATACAGGCCAGTGAGATATGCCCAGGTGTGCAGGCTACTCATGTCTGTAATCATAGACTGTGTGTGTGTGTGTGTGTGTGTGTGTGTGTGTGTGTGTGTGTGTGTGTGTGTCTTACACTGATGAAAGGAAAGACCGCACAGGCCTGAAATGATCCAGTTAGGAATGTGACTCATGCTCGACCCCTTCTTGCTTTTCTCTCTCTCTCTCTCTCTCTCTCTCTCTCTCTCTCTGTCTCTCTTATTCACACACACACATACACATACACACATGTTCTTGGGTTGTTTCGCTACTTTCAGTTGGGCATTTCATGTCCACTGGCTAGGGCGTTCGTCTTCCGATCCGTGTTTGCTGTGTTGTTGTGAGGTTGTGGGTCCGAGCCCGGGTGAGTGCAGGGCTGATCATTCATAAGTTTATATCACTTATATACTGTACAGTATACCCTTTAATTAATTTCCTATGGTATTTCATGCATCACAGTGGGCTTCTTTGGTGTATACTTTGTAAAGAAATATGATATTTTTGCAAAAATATTCCAATCATTTATTCATTAAATGTAAAATGTGATCTGATGTTCATCTACTAAGAGGCACTTGCATAGACCGACACAAAGGGCTGAGGCAAGCTTGTGCAATCATGACTTTGTGTCAGTTTACATACAAATATGAGTGGGTGTGTACATGTATCTTTGGAATGGGATTTTAGGCAGTGTTTTCTTTTTTTTTTTGGGGGGGGGGGGGGGGGCTTTTTTTGGATAGGAGATGAGTGGGAGAGAGAGACGGGGAAAGATCGAGAAATGACCGCGGGACCCCAGGTCCCCGGATTTACCACACGGCACCTTAGCCAACTGAGCCATTGCACCCCTGTGCTTTCTTTTCCTTAATAAATAAACAAGGGTGCTTCTTCATGTTATTCTATATCACAGACCTTGCTGAAGTCAGAGAACGTTGTGCATCTGGTAGCAGAAGCACTCAGAAGTGGGCTGTTGTTTTTGTATACAGTGTGGAAATAATGAGCTCCTCTCACTATGAATTTCACATACAGTACATGTGGTACCCTGTGAAAATGTGCAAAAGTCCTCACGTGAAGAAGCTCATGTTAACTGTTAGTTGAATCAATTAGGAGACAGGAAAGAAAGTGTGCATTTCACACTTGAAAATTATTGAGCTAAGTTTTTACCTCTTTTCTTATTTTTTTCCTGTAATTAAATTGCTGTGTTTCATTATTTTCATTCCTCAACCACTCACTTCATCATACCCATTCACAGCACTGAGGTGAAACCAGCGCAAACATTGTTTTTGTCAGTCGACCGAAATCGCACAATTCATTTAACCAGTGAAATAACAATGATCCCAATTTTAATGTACAGTATTCATTCATGGCGTCAGGCTGTCCATTATTTCCCTACTGTATATCAGGACACCTTAGAGACCGTTCTCCCCATCATATCCACCACTGAACATCCTTATCACACGTGTATATAAGTATTCAACCACAAGTGCAGCTGAATGGAGTCAACTGAAATGTAGCATTATGAAGTAATACTGTACAGTGTACAGCAATAAATACAGTTACAGTATAACATGAGATGGTAAAAGGCAGGCACAGTTAATCCTACTACAGATTTGAAAAACGTTATGAAGGCTATTAGCCTGATGTATCAGCCGCTTATTTCTTTTCAATCCATAGAGCGTCTGAACACGAACGATTGAGATTGCTGTCATTGACGGTGGGCAGATACTATCTGCGTAAAAACAATCGCTACTCTTTGGTCGTGGCTTCAACCAATCGCTACTGTTTGGCCATGACGTATGGTACGCACTGGAAGGCATCGTTTGAATTCTCTGTTCGCTGATTTGGCCTTCCGCCTGGGCGGACGAAGCAAACGAAAGCGATTCGTTAGTTTCCTGACTATATGGTGGAGGCAAATGAAATTGACCGGAACCAATAGGCGGCGTTAGCCTGGCTAGAAGGCTATGGCTATGCGACCAAATCCCAGAGGCCGCTGAAAGTGGATGAAGTGAAATCTGAGAAATAGGCCTAACATAAACAAGTCAAAGTGGCCTTTCACATGGTTCAAAGTAGCAGAGCTGATTCTCTGAATGCTGTTTTTGTTATTTCTGAAAGTTTCTTCCATTGGTGCAAAAAAGCACACCCCGGATTACACCTAATTTTCACAAATATGGTATGTGCTCATATGTGTAAATACATAATCAAACACTTGCAGAGAAGAACTCCAGCCATCTACAGCCCATAACACTGTTCAAGATCACTAACAGCTGTTAGCAAGGAAAAGAATGAGAACAGTTGGTACAATAATGGCCGAATAGCGAACCCCGACTAAGGCTAAAACCACTGTGGATAACTTTAACTAACTTTAACTAACTTTAACTAACTATAACTAACCTTAAACCCATACAAGTTTTGTGTTGGAAATAGCTGGAATTTTCCTTTAACAATTCTCCCACTTTTTTTCTTCCTTTTAATAAATGCATAGGCAAGAATTTTAAATGAATAAATAAATAAATAAACAAACAAACCTACAGCTTGACTGACAGCCCCCACTCATTAGCTGTCTGTCCATAAAATGCCTTATTTTTAGGTATTTAATAAAAGATTAAACAGGCATTAATGCTCGAACATCAGCTTCTGAGTGATTAATTACTCCTTCCCTACTTGTCAACAATTGCAGTTGTCCTCTCAGTTTGAAGGAAAATACACATCCACGGTTCAGTGATAGGCAATAGCAGGGTTGCTTTGATAAGCTGTGAATCAACCAAAGAAGAAAGCCCAGTTAGTGTCCAGGGGAGACTCACCCAATACTGAACAAGTATTTTTGATTGATATGAGCGCCAATGGTTAGGCCTACTATCCAGGCAGACCCAAAGAGCAGATTCATATTGCCTTTAGCAGTATGTCTGGGTTCCAAGGCTAGCAAAGTGTTCTCGACATACACATTATGCCCTGCATCAATACAACAAGATACATTATTCACAGTAATCATTTGGTTTCAGCTGTCTGTCTGGTGATCCTCAACATATTACCACACAATGAGGATTGCCCGTACGTTAAAGAGACCATTGGACAGTATGCCTCTATCGCTCTTTAAAACATTCATCCCAACAGCACTCAACCACTGCAAAAATGAAAGAAAAAAAAAAAAACAGGTACAGTATTGTGGAGGATGAGTGTGAACCAATCACTTCCCCTTGCCCTCTCCTGCCTGCCAAGAGCTCTATAATGTATTTGTTTGCATTGTAAACCAAGGCGCACATGTACAGTAATGTGTGCATAAAAGAGAATGTCACATCTGTGATTCTCGAAGCGATTGTGGAAAGATTGGATGGGCCTGACAAGAGATGGATAAATAATCCAGCGAGATGCCAGAATGAGACGCTTCAGACTCATCTTGTCTTCTTCATTTCTAACCAGCGGGGAGGCGGGGAGGGGATGAAATAAAATAAATATATAACTTAAACAATAAATACACAAAATATACTGTATCTTACCTCTCGGCATAAAATGCAATCTGATTGAAAATGACCTAAAATGAGGTTGACAAGTGGAGACAGTGACAGAGAAAAGTGGTGTCTGATATCTGCTACATCAGACTATTCCTATCAGCTTGTCTGAATAATTCTAAATTAGGTGAAGAAAATGCTTTCTCGTCTTCAGAGCAATCTATTCTCTACTACGTGACAGCACTTGTTATGAGAATTGGAACTGAAAGGAAGATTTGATCATGATCATTTGTTGCAAATTGAGATGTTTCCTCAGTCTATGACCAGTGCAAGGTCTGATATTTTGGTTTTAAAGTGCAATTCTTTATAAAATGATGATGGCGTCATCAAAAGTCACTGGGAATGACTTTACTCATCAGTTAACCACACACACAGATGCACATACAAATACACCACACAAATATGCACACATTTTTTGATGGGGGCTTACATCACATATACTGTGCCACAGACATGCGCGGACACGCACACACACACACACACACTTGTGAGGGCAGATAGCTACGAGAGGACTGAATGTACATGTCCCCCACCTCAAATATTGAAAGTATAAAGTAGACCCTACCCGCTCCTGTTGCCCATTTGCAGTGCGAGCGACAGGCAGGCAACCAGGCAGCCAGGCGAGTGAACAGGCGGACAGTGGGTGGTACGGACATTAGTGTGACGGAGCGGAACGCGTCTGGGAAATTAATTTCCCCTCCTCCCTTTCCGCCACGTCCCCAGCGAACAGGTGAGCGCTGAGCAGAACGCCAGTCGTGTTAGCGCCACTCGCTCACTTTAGCCAACATCTGCTTCAATTAGGAAAGCCATTAATTCCGTCCCCAGCTCTGCTATCACCGCAAATCTGACGAGAGTCCTGTACGCTTCGCCCCGCGCTCATTTAGCGCTCACACAATTGTCAGTAATGGAAGACTTTGATTAAATCAAAAAGAGATTTTGTCCTACCTTCTCAAATCTCTCTATAGTATGCGATTATTTAGCTGAAATAGGAAATGTGACCGGCCCTATTTAGCCCAAATGTCTTTTATTTTTGCTGTCAGATTTAAACATGAGATTCAGACATCAGCTCTCCGAGGGCTTACTCAAGCCTGAAACACCTGTTGCCCAGAAATGCCTCCATATTAGTTATCTATTCAATTCATTTGGATGGTCTAAGAATAGAGGCTTTTGCACAGATCAGTCAATAAGGCTACATCACAATGGACAAATGAATCTCTAAAATCATTAATGAAGTCTTAGAAGAAGTAAAAATAAATCAGTCAGTATTTTATACTGTATAACTCCAGGAATAAAGACAGCCAATTACACAACTCCTGTTTAAAAAAGAGAGAGAGAGGTTGGGGGGGGGGATCCCAGGGCTGGTAAAATGTGGTGCCAGCAAAATCTCACACAATTTGAGCAGCACAGAGGGAAAGCATCCAGACTGCCCGCTGTATTAAAGCTTGCAGTCGTCTCTGATGGACAGTCGGGCGGACAATAGCATAATCACTGCCACATGAGGTGTGTTATTACTGCCCAATCAGCAGACAGGACGCTCATTCAGCTCAATCATTTCCTTTGTCTTCTGCCACTCAGGTTCTGACCTGCTCCAGTCTAGAAAAAAAAAAAAAAAAAAAACGAGTAAGCGGTGAGAAGAGGACTATTATTCTCGACTATTTCACACAGTCCACAGCCCAGTCCTGCTCGCTCGCTCACCATCCCGTCAATACCCCTTGCCGAGTTTTTTCTTTCTTACTTACTTTCTTTTTTTTAGTGTCACATACATTTTGCTCATTATTTCTTTCTTTTTTCTTCTTCCTCTTCCTCTTTTTTCTCATTTTCTTTTCTTCTTCATCTCCTCATTCGTGCTCCCTGTAGTAATTAGAGACAGTGGCAAGGCTGGCAAGGATGGGTGACTAAGGACAATGTTAGCAGTTTCTATATAAAGGTATCTGCAGAAGGACCTTTGTGGGCAGACTGACAGTGCTTATATTGCCAATAGTTTCAGCAGAAGGCTCTTGTCCCCCGAGGCCAACTGGCTGAGGCAACAGGGAGCAGAAAGTTCTTTTCCATCACTCTTTGTCCTGCTCTCACTCAAGTTCATCTTCGGTCTTCGAGATGAACTTCTGAGGACTCATGTTCTGCATCATGGCGTCTTTTTTTTTGTCTTTATCCTTTCATTTGCTTTTTTTTTGTCTTTTTTCTTAGTTTTCCTTTATTGTTTTCTGAATTGGCTTACTCTATCTCCAGAGAGATGTTCCCTTTGAGTCACCACAAGTCAGACCTTCCCACTCCCCAAACCCCCCTCCCCCCTCAGCACCCCATGCTAACCCAAGCACAAGACCTCAATCGAAGCCCCACCTTATCTACCCAGGGCACATTTCCCCAGGAGAAATCTCCTGCACACCACCTTGAGCTGCCTCTGAGAGACAAGCTGGTGGGGAAAAGGTCGGCACATTGTCTCCTAGCCACCGCGTTAGCTTCCCCGCTAATCAGCGGCGTTCGGCTACAGCATGTTCCTGAAAGCAGCCAGCCTCCTCCTTGCTTTCCCCGTCGCGCACCACTGGACCGTGCGGTAAGGCAGCAGCTCTTTCTGGCTCCCCACCACCCCCACATCTCTCTCTCTCTCTCTTTCTCTCTGTTCCTTTCTTTTTCAGTCGAGAGAGGCAACAACAATCTTGCAAAACACCTCTGCCACCGTGTTGTCTCAGTCCGCTACGCTAAGTCTGGAGCCACACGTTCGCAAGAGGCCAAGCTTAGCCGTCTAGTCATAGATAATTGGGTGGTGGGGGCAACAGGAGTGCACCATTGTCTGTCTCTTTTGCTCTCTCTCTGCCTTTCTCTCTCCCCCATTCACACACACACACACACAAACACACACACACAGTCTCTCTCTTGCTTGCCTCATTGTCCAAGGGTTTTATTTTAACTATGGTTTACAGACATCCCCTAGTTTCCTGGGCCTTATCAGTGCACCTCACAGAGAGCTGTGTTGCTGTGAGACACTGGGAGGCACCATGCCCCCCTCACGGGCCCAAAGAAACCACTGTGACAGAAACAACAGCCGCAAATCCAGCCATAAATGTCAGCAACTTTCCTTCCCCTACCTCCTTCCTCTGATTCAGTGCCGGACCTTCCAGTGGAGACTTGCAGTCTTTCTCTCTGGAAGTTTCTCTCTTATTTTGAGCATGTACCTTAGAAAAAAAGAAGAAAAGTTTACCACTCACACCAGTTTTTTGTCAGGTATTAGCTACAGTTGTTAGCGTAGCATAGTGCTAGCTCATGGTATATGGGTCCATTGCATTCCTGTTTGGGAAAAACAAGATGGCTGATCAGTAGATAAAACTAGGTATTGTATAGTATGTCTCCAGCTTTCTTTTCCTCTCTATCCTTCAAAGCCCCCCCCCCCCTCTCTCTCCAGGAGCATATAATAATATAACTATATAATAATATCTATGAATTGGTTGCAAAACATTCTTATATTTGCTAAGTAAACTCCAAATTGAATTGTGTTACACTATTCATTAGCCTACTGTTACTATTGCCTTGAGACAATAAAAGTCTTCTTTTGAAGCACTTTAATCTCAAACAGCTCATTATATTCATAAAGAAGGAGTTAATGTACGTTGAATGTGAAGAGAGTACATGTACTTAACGGCCATATTCAACAGATTGTTTATGGCCACTGATACCCATGGGCAATCAATGTAAAGTGCAACCTCCTGCAGTTGAAGGATGTGTCAAATCTTTATTGCCTGCGCTGATGGTTCATTTCCATTAGGCCACTTGGAAACAGAATTTGAAACATTTTATTTATTTAAGGAGGGATAATGGCCTACAGTCTTTGAAGCTAAATAACTAGTACCCCCACTCCTTAGCCCTGTAGAGAAGATCATTATCACCATCCATTGCCTATTAAGAAAACCACAGGTCATGCATTATTGAAGGGGTTGTAGTTTTATGAGTCTCATTCAAACAGGACGGGGGAGCGGAGAAAAAAGGGAGGCAGGGATGAATTATGTAGGCAGTTTCCGTCAGTAGGCCTATATGACTCCCACTGGAAACAAATTCCTTTCGTTTTAGTTCCATTTGCCCCCATTGGTGGTCACTATTGTTTGTGGGAGGGGGAACTGCACTGAAGGTCTTACTTCAAGTGAAGCCCACCTGAGCACATCCACACTTTTCTTACTAGATGAGACCTTGACAATGGGTGGGTAACATGTACTGTAGGCTAAGTTAACCAAGATTAATTGGAGGACAGAACTCTCTCGGTCTGTGTGTGTGTGTGTGTGGGTGTGTGTGTGTGTGTATGTGTGTGTGTGTGTGTGTGTGTGTGCGTGTGTGTGTGTGCGTGCGTGTGTGTGTGTGTGTGTGTGTGTGTGTGTGTGTGTGTGTGTGTGTGTGTATGAGTACACCCTGCTTTTAATGGTATCCTGGATGCTGCTAATTAGTTACCATGCAGATTCAAGTCACTACATTTTTTTTCTAATACTGGTATTATACATTTTGTAACAGCTGCATGCAACAGAGATGTACTGTACAAGGCAAAAAAAAGACATGAATGAAAAACTCAATAATTTCTAAAACATTTCAGGGGAAGTTTAAGTTAAAAACAAATAAATAAATTAATAAATGGGCTTATGTGAATAATCTAAATACATTGTAGGGACTTAGCTGAGGCTTAGCAAGATAAGAACAGGGCTGTCAACAGTGGCCAAGGAATAGCATTTGCCCTGATTGGTCATTTTTCTGACATTGCTCTGATTGGTCGTAGTGCTATCCAGTTTGAAAGACAACCGCTGATTCCACTGCTAGTATCTATCAGCCGTGCCCAGATTATAGATTTTTTTCAATTCAATTCAATTCAATTTTATTTGTACCGCGCCTTATACAAAGTAATGTCTCAAGGTGCTTTACAGCATGGGAGCACCCAAGAGCACCAGGGGCAAGGAAAACCCTAATGTGGGATTTAGTTAATGATAGGAAGAAACCTTGGGCAGTTCCACGACTCAAGGGGCTGACCCAACTGAGATGAGATGAGGTGAGGGATGGGGGGTAGTGGTCAGGCAGAAGCAGGGGAGGGACACTGGGCCTCTAGGAATGGTCTGCCATGATGGGGGAGGGAGTCACAAGACTTCTGATTTTGGTGTTATAGGATGGCTTGTCAGGCTTGAAGAAGTGTACAGTCTCTGTAATTCTCCCTAAAATGGAGAGATGGACTCATTCTCTCACACACTCACAGTATGTGTTATTAGTGTGTCAACAAAGATGTAAAGAAATTATTTGCTGAGTCCTGACAGGAAGACGTACAAACCTCTCAAATCTTCTACGGGGGGCGCAGTAGCTCAATTGGTTAGGCGCCCGACCATGACTCCGGGGACCCGGGTTCGATTCCGGCCTGAGATCACTTCCCGATCCTTCCCCATCTCTCTCTCCCAGCTCACTTCCTGTCACTCTTCAGCTGTCCTATCCGATTAAAGGCAAGAAAGCCTTTAAAAAAAAAAAAAAACTTGATTCTATTATACACCTTTGCACATTCCATCCCAATCTTACCATCCGTGAGGAAGAGGTTGAGGTGTCTTCTTGCCCATGGTAAACAGAGGCTGAGGTGTGTCCTTGCCCATGGCAGACAGAGGCTGAGGTGTGTCCTTGCCCATGGTAGACAGAGGCTGAGGTGTCTCCTTGCCCATGGTAAACAGAGGCTGAGGTGTCTCCTTGCCCATAAGAAGAGGCTGGGGTGTCTCCTTGGAGGTGTCTCCTTGCCAATGGTAAACAGAAGCTGAGGTGTCTTTGTAGGTGTTTTCTTTCCCATGGCAAGTCCTTTTAAGGCAAGTCCCTGCACTCTGTGACCATATTGGTTATGCGTTTTGGGCAGCTAGATGCCCAAATAGATGCCCAATCCCTATCTAAATGAATGGGGAGATGTTATACTCCAGATAGGAAAGTCGTACTCACTTCTGAGTTGAGCAAATCTGAGTTGAGCAATACAAATATCATCACAGAGATTGCCCAAATAACGCTTTAAAGGACATTGTTCCTAACATGAATTTGCTCATTGCGTCTGCGCAAACATTCGCCACATGGCTATGACGGGGGAAATAAACAAAAGGTAACCGTCAATCACACCACTTTGAACAACGTGATTGGCTACTTTCACTGCGGTGCTAGACTTCCAGTTTATTCAATTCGGCCATCTTTGCATAACGAAATGTCTCAAATCATTTCAATGGGGAGATTCAGGGAATGGCGTGTCTCCTCCTATAAAAGTGTCTCTGGCCATGGTAAGCTGAGGCTGAGGGGTGTCCTTGCCCATGGTAAACAGAGGCTGAGGTGTGTCCAGTCATTTTTCTCTGCAGCAGCTGGTGACAAATGAATGAGCTGAGGGAAGACCCAGAGGAGCCTCATGCTGATTTCACCCACTAATGCTTCATTATCTGACAGGAGGCTCTGACCCCTTAGCTATTTTCTGGCTACCCACAGTCTACATTTGACTGAGCAGGACTGTAGTCTCCAATGCATGCACACACACACACACACACACACACACACACACACATGCACACACACACAAACACGCACATACAGTACACTTAGACGCACATGCACACAGATGTAGACACACACACACATACATACACAGACATGCACTCATGGACACACAAACTTGCAAACTTATTATTTCTAGAAATTCTCTAATTACAACAGAACTGCAACTTTCAAAAAGGGTGGCTTGGCGCTTGTGTTTTTGAAGGCCACTCATTTTTCCCTCAGCTGTACTCATTTGGAAATAATTGGAAACACAGATAGTCCATCAGAGCAATATGATCAGTAGGTTTCTCACTGTGATCTTAGTCTCTACAAATAAGCTGCATTGTAACTTTTCTTCCAAAAATACTGCATTGGTTATACTAGCATATAAGATCAAAAAGAAATTGATCAGTAATTTAACTTGATTAAAACACACTATTAATCCACCATCAGTCAAACTATTTTTGAAAACCATGATGGTCAATCATCATATTGCTGTAAAAGGTATTGCTTTGAGCATAAAGACACTGCATGCCCCAAGTTCCATATAGCCTACTTTATTATATGGAGTTTATAGGTTTATTTCATCACAGTGACAGAACTTCCTCCTGGGGAATGCAGGTGACAAAGACTTTTATTCCTCTCTCTTTTATTCCCCTCTCTCTCTCTCTCTCTCTCTCTCTCTCTCCTTCTCTCTCTGCTCTGCTCTGCTGCAAAAAAATGAAGTCATGCCATATCTGGTTTTAAATCATCCATTAAAATCCATCTCTATTTTCTTGCTTTTAACTCAGTCTGAGGATACTCTGGTTTATTTATTTATTTATTTATTTATTTATTTATTTATTTATTTATTTATTTATCTTTATTTGTACTGTTTATTTAACTTATTTAATTTATTTAACTTATTTAATTTATGATCATTTACTTACTTACTTACTTGCTATTTTTGTATTTGACTGGTATGTTGTAATCCCTCACCTGCCTCAGCACTAAGCTGGACCATTGTATGAAATGTCGTTAGCCTGTCTTTTTAAATGTGCTATAAATAAATTTACTTGACTTGACACCTGCTACAACAGCTCTCTCTCTCTCTCTCTCCCATCCAGGGATTGGGGGGAATAATAGCTGTCTGTACTGCTCATTAATTAATACATTTCAAATGTTTATTGTTGTGTACTGTACTATACAAACACAAATCTGATTATGGAATATGCACAAGAAGGGGGTGGGTTGGAGGGGTTAAACTCTGTAAAGTGCACCTTTACAGACAGTAGGCTATAATACGATAAAATACCATGTAAATACGACATATCTCTGTTTAACTGTAAAAAGCCAAAGCTGAAGAGCATTACAGTAAAAGGTGTGTGAAAAATAGCAGCCCATTCTTGAAAAGAATCTGTGGGAAGCAAAACAGCAATCCTTCTTTACAATTAAGATCACATTCTTAGGCCTTCATGGAAAGTTTCAATTTGGGGGTGGGAGCAGTGATGAGCATAGATCACAGCATTAGTGTGTGTGTGTGTGTGTGTGTGTGTGTGTGTGTGTGTGTGTGTGTGTGTGTGTAAACCAATAAGCATGGAGGAGAGAAGACCCCACACACACTCCTCCCCTCGACCTCCCATTCCCCATCTTAATCTCCTCTGTTTGACAGAGCTGATGAAATTTTAATGAGGAATAAACATGATGGGCGCTTGTGTGAGATTAGCATAAAACGGTGAAGGATAACGGCTCAGCTGTGCTGAGAGAGAGGGAGAGAGAGAGAGAGAGAGAGAGAGAGAGAGAGAGAGAGAGAAGTGTTTGTAAGAGGGGAGGAAAGAACAAGAAAGAGAAAGAGAGAGAGAGAGAGAGAGAAACCTGCAGAGTATTAGGACCCTGGCCATACGGACGTTGTATTTAGAAGCACAATACACCGTATGTCCATGTTTGCCTGGGCCATGTCTGTTTCCTGAGGCACTGTTGGATTTGGGCCCAAAAACGTTATCCTTGCAGGGCCCAAGTCAAACACAAAGTTCACAGCAAACAAAGTTTTCATCTCCTTTAACAAAGAATTCCTTAATTTATCTCATTGCTTATCTTGGATTGTATTATTTATTTGTGGACATCAGAATATTATGAGATCACTACTAAAAGAAGTTTAAAGGCCATCAGCAGAAGACTAACGAATAATAATTTCATTCACACATCCTTAAACACACACACACACACACACACAGATGTACACATGCACATTCATGTGTTAAATGTGTTAGAACTAAAGTGCACATCCATGCTCACAGATGTCCAAACACACAGTCATCTTGCAGTCAGGTTACCTCTTTAAAAGACTGTCCTCCATCCGTCAAATTCAAGAAGCGTGCACAGTCCTTAATCTCAAGTGGCATTGCAGCCAAAGAAAAGAATTTGTGTGTGGAAAGCACACAATGTAGCTCACGCTTCACACACATACAGACACACACACACACACACACACACACACACACACACAGTCTGTCTGCTTGCGTGAGTCTTCCAGCAGCAGAACAGCGGCATATGAGATTCGTCACCACGTCCAGGCCGTGCCTGGCTCTAGTCGAGATTGATTGCACGCTCTTTCCTGCCATGGAGGAAAGAGCAGAGAGAGAGAGAGAGAGAGAGAGAGAAGAGAGAGAGAGATAGAGAGAAATTACCACGTCTGTGCCACTTCACAGCCCATTCAGAGCATAGTGTTAACATGCTAATTTATCTGCTTCGCACATATATGAGAGTCTCCTATATGTCTTCCTTGGTAAATATGGCTGTCTGTCACAGCGCATCTATTTCTTGTGTTCTTCTTTGGGTTGTGCATGGAATTTATGTTTTGGTGACTGAGGAAAAAATAAACGAAGAGAGCGTCTGTGTTTGCTTCATTGATTGATGGTGTTGGAGGGCTGCTCCACTTCATACATAAAAGACTTCACATTCACATGAGCTGCAAGTCCCACTGTGAGGCAAATTCAATTTGGCTCATCCTCACTCAAAACCACTTAGCCTAGAGTTCTGTCTCATTTACTTCCATACTGGCCACAACAACAACAGAAAAGAACTCTTGTTTGAGCCTAAACCTTCCGTATTAAAAAAAGATGTCCAGAATGTCACCTGACACTGTTTGAGACTGTGGCTGCATCCGAATACTTGGTACGCACTACAGGTTGCTACGAACTTACTACACGACCGTTGGTGTAGTACGTTCTTT
>JASCQY010000258.1:3954761-3967301 GCA_030264315.1 Sardinella tawilis
TCTCTCTCTCTCTCTCTCTCTCTCTCTCTCTCTCTCTCTCTCACACACACACACACACACACACACACACACACAGGGCAGTGTTGCCCAGGCCCCTACTCCTCCACACCTCAGGGGTGTGGCGTCTCTCTGCCAGGCACACGGCTGGCCCTCATGCATCATTCATGGTGCTCCAGGCGTGACGGTCGGCCAGCAAATTGCATGATCAGAAGGGGGTGGCGATCCTGGGGCTTAGATTTGCTTTGGCAAGCTGAAGCATGATCGATCAAGTGGCGATAAAAGGACACAAACACGTACAGCCACGCACATACACACACACACACTGATACACTCTCATTCACACACACAAACAAATGCATACAGTATACACACTGACACACTTACTTACACACGAACACGCACATACACACAAACACACACACACACAAACACACACACACATATTCAGAAAACACAAACACACACACACGCCTTCCGTTCAGTCCTTCCCCTCTCATTAATGGGCAAACGAGGCTGGACGAGTGACCGCTGAGGCGGGTGCCCACAGGCTTATCTTCCTGTCAGTGCTTGGGTGGCAGCCATGATTTTATTAACATTTTCATTTCTTCTAATCAGGCAAATCTGCTTCTCATTTTCTCTGTTTGGTCCTTTCAGTGGGATTCACAAATGTGTTTGCAATGCCTTGCACTGGAAACTTCAAGGTAATATATTATATTAAAAACCTATCGCCGACATCTGATTCAATTATGCAGTTGCTTTGGGATGGACATTCACTTGCTTGACCGTTTTCATAAATCAGTCTGCAACCTTTCATTGACAATGTATACAGTAACATTATCTGAAGACCCACACTTAAGAACACTACATGGTCTTCGATAGCCAGTCATGTTGAGTCAAATTAATTCTGAACTGGAGGTATGCAAGCTACATGAAGGCCACGCTAGTTTTAGCATCACCAGTTATCTGTGGTAGAGAAGCCCTCTCTAAAAATCATTTTTTTGGCCCCTAGAACTTCTCCTGTTGCTGTAGCTCAGAGGCGATGACATCTCCGCAGGGACTGGAGCTGATAATTGCTTTGGCAAGACCACCCTGAGCCTGTCCAACAAGCTCACGACTTCAGGAGGCAACACACCATGCTTGTAATCTAATGAACCCCAGACTGCTTGTGTCCCAATTACTGCACACGGGTAATGCCCCCCCCCTCCTCCCCCAACTCTCTCTTTCTCTCTCTCTTTCTCTCTCGCTCTCACACACACACACATGCGCACACACATCCCCAAAACCACCCTCTCCCACCATGTTGGAGTACATCACATCTTCCAGACGAGACCTCCGAGCTGGTTGCTCCACTGAGGATGAGCTCATTTCTCTGGAAGTGTTTTTGTCTTCCCCTGCCACCCATTTTTTCCCTTTTCTTCTGTGCAGCTTGAGCGTGAGCAATGGGGGCTGGATGGGAGCCCGCAGGGGCCAAAAAGAGTCGGCTCTGTGGTTAAGAAGTGCGAAGTTTCTCGCCCTGTGTGGGGTTCCTCCTGTGTCTTGGGGAGGCTCCTGCTCAAACATAAAAAAGAGAGAAACAAAATGGAAAAAGCATTTTTGCCCATCAACCGCTCCGCTCCGACATGGCGTTGAGAGAAGGACCAGCAGGTAGGCGTGGAGAAAAGTGATCCATTCCTCTACCCCATGCCAGACCTGTCTATTGCATTCAGCAGGGTTCTTGTCAATCTCCCAAAACAGGAGGAGGGAAAAACAACATAAAGGTTGGGCTAAAGTGCCCCAGCTACACTGGAGCTGCATTCCTTGCCAGGAAAACAAGTGTGAAAGTTCTTTGAATATTATTGTGATTATGTTTTTTTTTTTTATTATTATAGTGTATCTTGGTGCATTTTCAGGGGGAGATAGGAGTGTGATTATGCAGATTAATCAGGACTAGTGAGACAGGTTTAATGAACTCCACAATTAAAACCTCGCCCAAAGTCTTTGCCAAGATTACTGGCCAAAAAAAAAAAAAAAATCAAACAAGGTACCCAAAGTCTCACTGCTGCTTATTTGGTAATAAACTGAGTGAAATTTATGGTGTGCCAAGTGGAGACTTATTGAGCAGCACCCACAATTCATCTCAGGGGTTAAATCACGTTAAAAGTGTCAGCGGCACCCATCTGAAGAGCCCTAACTGAATAAGCTGTGCTTGGGAACGGGGGGCTGTGGGGTGCATTAGTAGTAATTAAGTTGGCAGTGGCGAAGCCAGGCCTAACGCTAGTGCTAATGCCTCCCCGGAGGGGAAGAGCTTGTTGTTCAAATGTGTGATAAAACAAAGACTGACACTCTTGTTTGGGCAATATTCAGTGGCCACATCCGGCAAATAATTTGTCAAGCAGACATACTTTTTACAGCGCATGCCAAGGCCTCTTTCATTGCCACTTCTAACAAGCTGCTTTTTACACAGACAGAGGGTGGGGAAATATCAAGGGAATGTAAGCTCTATATAACATGAGATCATTAGCCTCAATTAGCAGTATTATCAATGGGGTAATAGCAATAATCCAAAGTATAATAAAAGTAGTACTAATAGTAGTAGTAGCTGTATTTGTCAATATCTTCACATGTACAAGACATACAAAGGAATCGAAATTACGTGAAAAGATATATAAATGGATTAATTACAGAGATGTGCTTTTACCACAGTGTCTCACATACACATCAAATAAACTGCAGCTCTGACACATACACATGGTAACCCATGTTAGCATCTCCATTTACATGTACAACAACAATGTAAATGGGGATAGACTGAAATCTGTTCCTGGCTATCACAGAGGGCACGTGCCCTGTTGTCAAAGTGTGGCAGGGATCTGGGTCCTGATGCCAACATGCCGGAGATGGGGTAGAGGGCAGGGGGTGACTGGGGTCTTGGATAAGGCTTTATGCTCTCTCTGTTGTCTTGCTCTTCCAGACTGAGCATATAATAAGATATTCTTTCTCAATCTTGTTTGTTTGGAATTACTATAAACAAGTCATGTCAATGCAAAAGCAAGTATGATCAGAACATCCAGAAGTTGGACAGATAAGCTGCATCTGTGCAAAGATAACTTATACCAGACAGTTATTAATCTTCTCTTTCCTTCCAACACTTACCCTTAGGCAATCAGTGACCAAATGGAGATTTATGCTTACAATGACAAACAACAAACAAACAATCTATGACAAACAACAAACAAACAATCGGGGGAAACAATCAGCAGTTGCAGGGGCGTCTTTATAAAGGCTGAGCAGAATTGAATTAGCAACCTACCTCTCCGACCCGACCCGCTATTATTCACCAATAGAACAGCCAATGAGGCGTCCCTGATTGAAGTGTAATTGGTGATAAGAGAAGTCCATCAACACAGGACCTGGTCCATTACCTTCCCAGTACAGACCCGAGGTGATGGCGCCAGGTTCAGTAGTTTTTGATTAAAGAACACATAAATTAGCCTCAGCATATCATAACAGCTGTTTGTCAAAGTGCTCTGGACAATGTCAGTGTTTTATTAGGGGTTTCCAGGCCCCGTGCTACTCCCATAATGATGTAAACATGGCTTTTTGCTACTGGAGGCAGGACACTGTTGGGAGATGTGTGTTTCAGTGAGGACATTTTCTATGTAGAACAGCCACTTTCACCAACATGTCTAATATGTCACTATTTTGGTATTATCCATTAAAGGAATTCTCCGGAGTGAATCAAACCGAAGCTCTGTTGTCTGAGACTGCCGAGGGCTGTCGATAGGTATCAGAACTACATCGGTAGGTACTGTAGAACGTAGACCGAATTCGAGAACTAGCCACTACTGCTAACGGATTAGGGCATGTCTTTTTCGCTGTGCTTTCGTTTTCACATGCCCTAATCAGTTAGCGGTAGCAGCTAGTTCTCGAATTCGGTCTACGTTCTACGTACCGATGTAGTTCTGATACCTATCGACAGCACTCGGCAGTCAAAGACAACAGAGCTTCGGTTTGATTCACTCCGGAGAATTCCTTTAATGATAGGTGTGTTCATTTACTAGTTAGATTTACGTTTTTGGTGACAACTCTCTTTATCTAGCACCCCCCACCACCACCCTCTCTCTGGCATTGCGTACAAAATGGGACAATTGTAGCCTTTTAAGTCTATAGTCAGAGGCTGTGAGGCATCGAGGCTTGTCCGAATTAATAATCCTGCCTTCTCAGACACCTTCGTTCGGGCGAATTTTGAAGTCTACACAGATGTATCCTTCATGCAGACTTCAATATCCAACGTTCATAGTCAGCTGTCGGTATATCTTGGCAATGTGCCTGAACAATTAATAAACAAAAAGACGGCGTTCGAATTAGCTGTCTAGCTAGGTCAATGTTTTTAGCCGGTGCCTCAATGCCTTCTACGACTGGACACTTTTGAGACAGCAAAGACTGCGAGGCTGGAAGTCACTACCTTCCCGTTTCAGATGCAGCCTCTCTTTCTCAAATATTCCATCATGATGGACATGGTCAGTCTGTCTCGCTGACTTGCGTCCTCACTCACCATGTTAGACTCATTTGTCCAGAGCACTTGACTGTGGTCAAACAATCGATGGACAGTGAGGCTGAGACCATGGATCATATCCAGTTGACTGTTATCAGGCAGGGTGGACTTCCCTCTATTGCTACCCCCCCCCCCCATGTGCCTCCAGGACAGACCTACCAAACCACCAAACAGTAGCAGGACAAGCATATGCTTCACTAAACCAGCCAAAGGCTGCGCAAACGCTCCTGGAATTATATTATGGCTTTTTCACAGGGTGAAGGATTTTGAGAGTTTAGCAGAGCCAGCCACCAATGTGACACTCTTCACGGCACACACACACACACACACTCATGCACAGAGACACAGGTGTGGGCGGATTTGGACAGTCGGTGTCTGCTTGGCTTGTCCTGTCCCAGACAGCGCCCCAGTCATTAATAAGAGTTTAAAATAGGCTTACTATACTGGGCTGAGTCATCGCCCGCTGAATGTATGTCATTGTAATGTCCTTTTTTTTGGCACGGATGGGGCATGTTGTTGCCACCGCTCTACTCAATTTGACAAAGTCCCCAATAATTCAGCTAGCTTGAGTTGCCCACATTTCTCCTCTGGTATGTATGCAAGGCATTTGTTTGTGGTGTCGCTGTGCTGTATGTTTTAGCTAGAAGGCATTAGGCATGCCTCGCTGCCCTGTCTGTTAATTTAAGGTTAGTGCAGCTAATTGCTTGCTTTAGCAAACAAGCCATGCATTTTTTAAATGTGATTTTATGTGCTTGAGTCATCCTGTTTGTTCACTTTGCGTGTTTGTGTGAGTCTGAGAGAGAGAGAGAGAGAGAGAGAGAGAAATGCTGAATTATAGCACACCATCCCACTGACAAAGCTGTTATAGTAGCTGTGTATATATATATGTGTGTGTGTGATTGTGTGTGTGTGCGTGCGTGTGTGAGTGAGTCTGGTTATGCAAACCCAAGATGTTTTTCCATCTGTGTGTCCCATGTTGGGTCTCCCTGGGTTGAATGTGAGCTTCTAAAGGCTGATAGCGTGGAAAATGAGGTGCTTACTGCTGGAGAGTCAAGAGAGCAGCCAGGAGAACTGCACTGATCCCCCCACCAGCCCACCGCCCCTCACACAGGTCAATACTGCTCAGATCGATAATGAAAACAATCAGGGAGGGGAACTGTTTTTAGCATGCATTGAGAGAGAGAGAGAGAGAGAGAGAGAGAGAGAGAGGGATGAGAGAAAATAAAAGGGAGAGAGAGAGCACACTTGAAAGAGATGTGACAGAGGGATAGGAAAGAGAGGATGGGGTGAGAGATGGGAATGGGAATGATAACATGCAAGAGAGGAAGATAAAATGTCTGCAATTAAGCATCGGTGAATGAGGATGAGTGCCTGCGAGGGAGAGAGCAGCACAGGACAAAGAGTGGATGCGGGCCTGATAAACAGCATGGCTTTGGGGACAGAGGAAGAGCCATAATGTGTCGTGATGAGAGAGACTATTGTGGGGAATAGAGAGCAGGAGCAATATACAGATTTTTCTTTGTCTGTACTGTAACATGCTGCAATGCCTGTGGTACATTTGGAACTGTTTATGAACCACCAGCAGTGCTAATTTTCAAAAAGTTACGTTGACAAGGTAGAAAATGTTTCGTATGGCTCAATCATGAGTTGCTTTTAGTTTTGTTCTTTGGCGAGACACTGGTGGCTGATCTAGTAGGGGTAACTGTAATGACTAAAAAGTTGTGGTATCAACTTAAAATTCTTGGGCACCTTTACTGTAATATAAATGGAAGAACAAAATAGGGGCCACTTTGGAGAAAATTATCTAGCACATTCCAGATGCACACACACACATACACACACACACACACACACACACACACATACACACACACACACACACACACACACACACACTGCTCAGAGCTTTGCCATAGTGTACCAAGCTGTGTCAATTCACAGTTACAGTTTGGACTGTATGTCCTCTCAGGCACACAGCCTGTGTTCTAGCCTCTCCACCCACCACCACAGCTTTGAGTCTGACCAAGCTGCACTGCACTGCACTGCACGCACTGTCAGGGCTTCACTTGTGTTTGATGGTTGTTTATTGGTTTAATTAGGTGCTAGCTGGAGAGGCTAACCTATAGCCAGAGCTCTCACTCATGCTGCAGAGGGGCTCCCCAGAGAAAGGCACCCCCATCAGTCAGTTCACTCTCCTCTGTACTCATACTAAAGTTTCTGTTATCTAACCCTTGAGACTCAGAGAGGAGTGGGGGAATAGCGAAAGGAGGGAGGGAGGGAGGGAGGCAGAGAATACAGAAATAGAAAAGAGAAGAGTGTAAGAGTGTAGAGAAAGAGGAGTAGAGAAATAAAGAAAGAATTGAGAGGGGTGGTCACAAGAGAAAGAAAGGGAGAAAAGATGAAGACGGTGCAAGAGAGTAGAGGATGCCAAATGCTTTGAACTATTGCCAAATGTTTTGGTAATGCTGTGGAACATTACGGTTTTGCCAATAAAGCTGCCTTTGAATCTTGTATTTCAGAAATCAAATGAGGAATGAAGGAGAGAAAAAGCAAACAGAAGCAAAGATGCAGAAATGAAAAGAGAAAGAGATTGAATGGAACAGTGGAACTGAGAGAGAAAGTCAAGGAGAGAGAGAGAGGTTGAATGTGAGAAAAGAGAAAGCGAGAAAGAGAGAGGGAGAGAGAGAGCGAGAGCGAGGATGGTATGAAGGCAGTAGCATTAGCATAAACACTTGCCTTTAGCAGAGGAAAGGCCTGGATCAGGAGGCCACAGCGCCTCCACATTGTTTAGAGCATCAATTAGCAAGCAGAGCCCCAGTGCCTCTCCTCTAATTAGTCTTACTGTGTGGCAAAGGGCGAGGATACACTCTGCCAGCATTCATATGCCCAAGCATTGTGTGTGTGTGTGTGTGTGTGTGTGTATGTGTATGTGTGTGTGTGTGCATGCTTGTGGACATGTGTGAATAAGAAACATGGATAGATAGAAAAAAAAAAGTTTCAGGCAGATGGTCCTGTTGCAAAGTTTTCTGATGTAAGTACACAAGATTAGCATGTTCGCCTAGCTGTACTTGTTAGGTAGACATACTGTAATGGTGTTATAGACATGGCTGTGTTAGACACAGAAAATGGTGCAATGTTGGAACATTTGGGGAGGAGCAAGAGTGACTTAGAGATGGTGGATAAAACAATATGTTGCAGATAGCCATGTACAGAAGACCAGTACATCATTTAGAACACATTCATTACATTCTGAAGTAGATGTGCTCAATTTTGCAGGCTTCAAATGCACTGACTGGGACTGTTTCAATACAGCAGCAGTTGCTCTTAAAGGAGAAGTTTGGTGTCAATCAATCTATAGAAGTGTTGTTAGAGTTCACTGGATGTTGTCTGAAGCAAAAAGAACCAGACACCAGACACAATAACTAATGTTAACTGAATGGGGCATAGTGAAATGAAACTGATAAGTCACTATACCCTATTTACTTAAATTTTGTTGCCGGTTCACTATTCAGCCTATGTTGTATCAATTGTTTTGTTCTTTTTCCGAAATACATCGTTTTCCTAAAGACATCATTCAGTGACCTTGATCAACAGGGCTATGGATTGATTCACACTGAACCTCTCCCTTATTCAGACTGAACCTCTCCTTTAAGTCAAAATGGTTGTTTTTTCAGACCGCTTTTTTCCTCATATTCTTTGATATTTTCAGGTAATTTGTGAACATTTCCAACCATAAAAAGGCCCAGGAGCACCTTTTAACATTCATCATATTCTTCTGTAAGAGAATCCCAACAGGTACTTGGACCCTGACAGGAGATCCAGAGATTTTGAGGTCATGTTTGAAGTGCTGAATTATGCAGCTATGAGCTTTAGTGGCATTTAGCAGCTTGGTCTATAGGCTGGGCCCTGTAGCTGGCTGAAGGAAACACAACTCACAGGAAAGAGAGAGAGAGAGAGAGAGAGCACCATGGTAAACTGAGACTCACAGTAATCAATCTGCTTCATTACACTGTCGCTCTATGCTATCGTCCTCAGCTTTCTCTCTCTCCCTCCCTCCCTCCCTTTCTTTCTCCTCCTATCTCTCATTTTCTTATCTCTCATCTCTCTTTGCCTCTCATCCCTACCTGTCTTCCTCTTCCTCTCTCTCTCTCTCTCTCTCACTCTCTCTCTCTCTCTCTCTCTCTCTCTCTCTCTCTTTCTCTCACACTCACTCTGTTCCACAACTCTCTCTACCTATCTGTCATCTGTCACTCTCTTTCCGATCTCTCATCCCTCTGTGGTTCTGTGTGTATGTGTGTGTGTGTGTGTGTGTGTGTGTGCGCGCGCGTTTGTGTGAGAGAGAGAGAGAGCACGTGTTCCATGTCAGTAGATCCTCCTGTTTTGCCCGCATGTCATAAAGGGGAGTTGTGAAACTTGTGAATCGGGCTGAGTTGTTAAATCACTCAGATCCTGACAGGGGGAGCCTCAGGCTGTCACACACTTGGAGCTAGCCTGCTCTCACTCTATCCCTCTTGCTTCTGCCGCCTCTTTATTTCTCTCTCTCTCTCTCTCTCTCTCTCTCTCTCTCTCTCTCTCTCTTTCTCCTCCTCCTCCTTTTCCTCTCTCCCTCACACCACTCTCTCTTTCCCTCTATCTCTCTCTCTCTCTCTCTCTCTCTCTCTCTTTCTCCTCCTCCTCCTTTTTCTCTCTCCCTCACACCACTCTCTCTTTCCCTCTATCTCTCTCTCTCTCTCCCTCTGTCTCCTCCTTTCCCGGTTCCCCCACCTCCCTGAGCCCCCAAACCAGCACAGGGTCGACACTTTGATCCACCACAGTACGTCTGTGTGCTTCTCCTCTCCTTGTTGCCGGCATTGCACTCACTGCAGCAGCCCCTGTCTGATCTCGTTGCCTAAGTCCTTCTCTTGCCCTCCTCCAACCTGTAGGTTCTCTCTCTCTCTTTGACTTTCTCTCTCTCTCTCTCTCTCTCTCTCTCTCTCTCTCTCTCTCTCTCTCTCTCTCTCTCTTCTTGCTCTTTATTTCATATGCTTGTTTTCTCGCTTTTTTCCCCATTTCTTCTGAAATCTCTCTCTTCTTGTCCTTAGACGTTAGACCCACAGAGGTGTAGGGGTCTCTTATATTTGCCTTTCCTTTCCATCTGACACAGACACAGATTCCCTACATACTCCCTTACTGTATATACTGCTATGGAGTTGCTTCAACGTGCCATCTCTCAGTGTCTGTGCGGTTTCTAATACAATACTGCAGTGCATGCCTGTGTATGTACATGTGTGTGTGTGTGTGTGTGTGTGTGTGAGTGTCTGTCTGTGTTGGACTCAACCATGTGTGAATTGTTCAATTGAGAAGGAAGAGGAGAAAATAGAAGTTGATTCCTTATTGTCTCTCTATAACTCCCTATAAACTCCTCAGCCACTGCTGGTACAGACTACTGTAGGTCTCCATAAACTAAAGACGTCATCAAGCTATTTCAAAGTCGACTACACTCTAACTTAACTCTCTTCACTGCTGCATATTAGACATTCTAGAGAAAGAGCAAAAAATAGCTGCGTAAAAGCCCGAGAGTTTGAGTCAGTCGCGTTCGGCAGGCAGAGTAAAGGCTAGAGGAGGAAAATCTATGAAAAACTTGTGGTGAGTTTAATGGAAAAATGAATTAAAAGAAAGAGGGGGGAACTCATGGAGCCTTGGACAGATAGGAGCGGGAAGGCGATAAGGGGTAATTGAGGAGTGTGCCGACAGACTCGGGCCTGTCAAATTTCATCACTTAACAAACGCCGGTCAGCGAGAATCGACAGCAGAAAAACTCCCATCAGCCCCCTGGCCCCCTGTAGTGCGGTGGCGCGTGCATCGCACCTCGTTTTGTCACGCCACCAATTCTCCGCGCCGCCATCATTTACCACAGTCTCGCAAACACTTCAGTGTTGGGAATTAAAGCAGTGACTTGATCATAACAAAGATGAAAACACACTTAATATTTGTGCCGGGTATCAGATATTTTACTTTTTCTTTTCTTTTTTTTTTCAGAGCGACTGAAATCAGATCTGCACGCTGCTGATAGGGCCCCATGCCTTGGCGATTGTGTATCTGTATGTGTACACACGCTACCCAGCGAACGCTCACTACTTTCACCACAAAACACTCCGCACCGCGCTCTGCTGTGAGAGAGGAAGAGAGAGAGAGAGAGAGAGAGAGAGAGAGAGAGAGAGAGGGAGAGAGGGAGGTGCGCTGATGATGTGTCGCTCTGTAGTGCCACAGTGCCCCCTAAAGCCACAAGAGTAGTACTGCACCTGCACAGAAAAATCCCACAGACGTTTCCTCCTCTCCCTTACTCTCCAACTCTCTTTTACTGGATTTCTCTTACTGTTCTCTGTATCTCTACTTTCCACCTTTTAGTTTTAAGAACCATATTCCTATATGTTACTGGTAAAAAAAATTATAATGTAGTCAGCATAACAGTCTGAAAAGAATGAGAGATGAAAGATAACAGAAATAAATATATGTGAGGCTCATAAAAGAATAGACATGACATACGTACAGTATTCCTACTTTCACATTGTCGGTTTAAAGTTTCCCCTGTTTCTCTATAACTAGCTTGCAGTTGGCATAAGCTCTATGACACAAGGCTGCGGCTGTCTGCATTTCAAATGAGATCCCATGTCTTCTACAAAATGGAGGGCCCTTGTCTTAAGTGTGTTTGTTTTTTACAGGGTCTTGTATTTCAATCCTCTTAAGTGCATGGCAAAGGGGTGGCCAGATGGGAACATTTGAAAGAAAGTATCAATTCAGTTTTTGATGTAACTCAACTGCTAAACCCACAAGCTGAGGGGAAGGCACAGGCACAGGTCCTCTTGTAAAAGACAATAGAAGCCTCAGACGACCATGTATCCTATCTACACAGTATCTATATCCATATCTATACAGTTAAGGCAATTTATTTTGCTTTTGGCAACTGGAGTGTGTTTGTCACAAGCGTAGGTGGGAAGACTGAGTCAGCTGTGTACAGGTAACGCTTAATTTATAGCATGTTTACACCTGCCGACATGAAGATCCACACTGCACTACATGCGATTTGGAGGTTTATTCAGTAAAAGACGGAAAGACAGTGGGCAGGAAAAAAGACAGAGATTGAGAAAGTGAAGAGAGAAAAAAAAACATACAGAGGGTTACGGAAAGAAAGAGAGATGAACAGACAGATAGACAGAGGACGAGAAGGCAGACGGAGAGAGTCATGTGATTAGCCAGGTAGAGGGGAAAGTCAGATGACCACTGGCCAGAAGCTGGCAGTGACCACATGTCCAGCGCTGACAGAAAGTTTGTTGGCACGTCGGAGCTCTGCCACCTCCCCTCTCAAAGGCTGGCAGAGACGCCGCAGCAACAGCAGCCACCACAGTCACCTGTCATGTGCCTGGCACTGCCCACAGGTGCCCACACTAAGGGCACAGCCATTACTGTGCTCTTTGCCAAACAGCAACCCCGTTGTCACACACACACACACACACACACACACACACACACACACACACAAACACACACACACACACACACATACATATACAGAGAGGGAGAGAGAGAGAGAGAGAGAGAGAAAGCGAGAGAAAGGTATACACATAGTCATAGACACAGACTGAGAGAGTAACACACAAACGCACACACAAACAACAAGACGGCATCAATTGAGCCCACTGAAAGCTTCCATCCCAAAGTGCATGGTGGCTGGGGGGAGTGTGTCTGGGGTCTCTGCTGGGTGTTTGTGCCTCATGTCTGGCAGCAGAAGTGGCCTAATGGGCTCCAGTGGCCAAGGCCAGCCATAATTACGGCCCCACAGCCTCACAGGTGGAGAGGAGATTGTCCTCAGTGTTTCTTTTTAAAGAGAGACAAAATGAGGATGTTGGAATTGCTTGGTGGATTTTGTGTGTGTGTGTGTGTGTGTGTGTATGTGTGTGTGTGTGTGTGTGTGTGTGTGTGTGTGTCTTTTCCGCACTGATAACAACAGCAATACTTTGTTGCTAATG
>JASCQY010000258.1:3967401-3979440 GCA_030264315.1 Sardinella tawilis
CTTCCAGTGATTGTGCTAAGCTATGCTAATAATGTGAATCTAAGTACTGAACACACTGAGAAGAAAATGATAAGCGTCTTCTTGAATAACACTTGGGCACAATGCAAATACAGAAATATCAAAAATCGGTGCTGTGTTCCTTTAAGGTCATGTTTGGGGACAAGGTGAGAGGACCTACAAGAGGACCTACAATCATGGATTATTATGGGAAACTTGGTGTATCGAATATGGGGTGAGATAGCCTAGTTGAGGCCTGTGTTCATCCATCCTGACAGCGGCTAAGACAGCATTGGGCAAGTGCTTCACTTGAAAACTCACGACTTGGAGCACACACACACTCACACTCACACACAGATGTGTGTGACGGCGTGGAGAATGGCATTCTCCTGCTGTCATGTCCCCGTCACGGCTCGATTTGGGCGAACACAAACCAAGGCCAGGCCCAGCAACAGCTGTCACTCAAGCTGCACAGGAGGGGGAAAATCCTATTACCATGGTGACACAAAGAAAGCAAAATCTCCGCCGACATTTTCACTGTGCTCCAGCGAGCCTGTCTTATGTGTGCGAAAGAGGTTGTGTGTGTGTGTTTATGTAGCTCAATAGTGCAGTCAGCCCCCGTCTGAGGCACAACAACTTCATCTGGCTCTTACTGACGCAACTCCATGCCAGGCTTGAGGTGGAACTGGACCAAGTGCAACCCGGGTCCATTTCGGCTCCATCAAAGACACCACTGCTGCAGTCAGGGGGCCATCTTGGCTCCTCCACAGAGGCTACTGGTACAGCCTGGTCTTACTGGGTCTTTGCTGTTTCCCAGATTCACATGAGAGCCAGAGCAGAGGACACATGACCTTTACATAAGACCTGTTTATCGTGTGCACCGTGGCCTTAAAATAAATCCTGCAGACATGTAAGGGACCAGTGCGAACACTTGTGTGTGTGTACGTATGTGTGTCTCAATGTGTGTGTTGGTGTGTGTTTAGAGAGTGTGAGCAGTGTGCAGTACTGACACGGCGCACCAGAAAGCCAAGGCCAGGGGAATAATTATGATGAAGTGAAGGTTGGCATATAGCCCCTCCTCTTCAGTAAATCACAGTAGCGCTAGCGGCAGGTAACTAGCACAGGCTATCACACCGAGGGTTGTGAAGGAGAGATGGCTGCTGTGGGAGCCGTAGGCACTTTCTCTATTACCAACTTAGGTCTAATGAACATCAACTGTCAAGCGAAGCATTTGTAAACATGTAAATAAATATAATTCAGTGACAGATAGATAGATAGATACATACATACATACATACATACATACTGTACATAGATAGTCATACACATTTAAAACCAAATGTATACATTTTCTCAACACCTGGCCTGTGGCCAAGCCTCATAAAACGGCATAAATTTAAGTAGTTCTTCTGTAAAAGGCATCTCAGGAGGGGAAGTGGGTTGGTGCATGAATCTACCCTGGGCCTCGACCCATATGTTATTGCCCTTAACGCCAGCACACATTCCCCCCACACACACCTGTGAGGTCTACACCAGTGGCGCGCAGAATGTGTGTACTCTATGTAAGAAGATGCAGGAGTGTGTGGGGGTGTCCAAATGTGTGTGCTTTTGTGTGTGTCTTAAGGAGTCTTTGTTTAAATCCTAATGGTACTTCCTAATACCATCCATTAGTCACAAGTAGAAGCTGTGAAGTTTATGTAGAGGATGTAGACTAATCTCAAGGACCATTTTCAGAGGTACAATGAACCAGAGCTCAAATTCCATGAAGAAGGGTCTGAATACTTTTATAAATTTTTATAATATTTCACCTCTTTACATCCGGCTTAATTCACTGAAGTGCTATGAAGTCTTCACTCACTGACACTAAACCTAATTATTTAGAACCTGAAAGGGCCGTAATACTCTTCTGAATGGATAGCGGGTAGTTGGACTGGTGCAGTCTATTGAAACCAGATCTATTTACTCACATTTAGCACAAATTATATAAATCAGTGGTGCTTATACTTCACCAAGGATTGCAGAAATGACAGTACAGTGATCATATTTATACTAAGCCTACAATACAAGCTTGATGTTGTTCTATCAGTTCAGCTTTGAGCTGAAAGTTTTTACCAACCTATCTGTGTGCTACTAATAAATCTTTGACTCGGAACTGTGCATTTGTTTCCATCTATAATACAGCAATAACTACACTAATAACAAACGTATTATCATGATGAATTAGTGAATACCTTTGTAAGGCCATAGACTTCTTTTTATTCATCAACAATTCCTATATGTGAAGTCTGAACTCTCTTTCTGTGTGCTTGTGTATGTGTGTGTGTGTGTGTGTGTGTGCTTCTTCTCCTTCGTCTCCAATAAACTTCCACTCAAAAGCATATAGGAGCAAATGAGACCTTAGAAAGGTGCGCAAAGCTGGCTGCTGTGTGTGTGTGTGTGTGTGTGTGTGTGGGGGGGGGGGTAAAACAATGATGATCCCTCTGGAGGTATGAACGCAGCAGCCTCCCAGCTCTTCACTTCCTCTCTCTTCCTCTCCTCTCCACCCCTCACTTCTCTCTGTTCTCTTCCCCTTCATTCTCTTTCTTTGCCTCCTCTCTTCTCTCTCCTAACACTCTTTCCTTGCCTCATGGGTAAACCCAAACTCTAGCAACCCCCCCCACACACATACACTACTCTCTCTCACACACACACACACACACACATGCATAGACACAGGCATATACTCACACAAACAAACAAACACACCCACACATATACACACACACACACACACACACACACACACACACACACTATTTTGTATGTTTCCTTTGCCACTTCTTCTCTCACTCCGTCGTGTTTTCTCTGGCAGTGTTTCCTCCCTCACTCTCTCATCTGTGAGTTCCCGCAGGAGTCTCTCACTCTCTGGAGGTGTCAAGACTGCTGAGTCATCAGAGCCTGCTAGCATTAGCATTAGCGACGGGGGCTAATCGAGCGATGCCGCGCGACCTTTTCAGGTGCCGGTGATGAACGGTTGCGGGCGAGAGCGTGACCTTTCTGCTCTCGCCGCCTTGGACGGCTCCCGCATGCTGTGTGGGTGAAAACGGCGTCCATCATCATCATCCAGTTGCCGCGGCAGCGAACGTCAGTGGCGGCCTCGCCTGCCCTGACACACGCCGCCACTAGCATGTCATTTCACATGACAGATGACACAACTTTGCCGCCTCGCAGCTATTTTCTTCCTCCTTCCTTGCTTCCTTTCTTCTTTCTTCACTCCTTTTTTTCAAACATCTTCCCTGCTCTAATGGGGGGGTGGGGGGTGAGGGGGGGTGGAGGGGTGAGCAGAGCTATGGCAAAGTCTGTTCTTTTGTACAAAGTCATTTTTTGGTTGTTTTGCGTTTTCCAGTTCAAGAGAATGCAGGTGACAGCAACTGAAAGGGTCGATGTAAAGTGAAAGACAGGACAGAACTGTCTCCACTAATGTGCATTTGGTACATTACAACACAACAGTAATAATTTAGCAAGGTCTCCAAGGACAGACGTGTCAGTGGCAGCAGAGAGCATACGCACACACACACACACATCGGAGTGTACCAATGAGGAACAGAGCCGTGGCCTCATATCAGACAAAAGTGAACACACACTCTATAAACTACATTATAATTACTGTAATAGACCACCAGCAACATGTGGTACATGACTGGAATTAGAGCTGTCACTGGTTTAAGTGTGTGGTGACTACTGTAGGTGTGTGTGTGTGTGTGTGTGTGTGTGTTACTGTCTGGAACACTACATAGCATCTGGGGTCTTGCCCTATTAGAGAGAATGAGCATGAAGAAGAGAGAAGAGACAGAGTAAGAGAGAGAAAGAGAGTGAGAGAGAGACAAAAGAGAGAGAAAGAGAGTGAGAGAGAGACAAAAGAGAGAGAAAGAGAGTGACAGACAAAAGCGTGAAGGATAGATACAGAGAAGTGGTGCGAGATTTTATTCTGATCATTTAATTGGGCTGTGTTGATGGCTTTGGTGCCAATTTTGTAGATGTAGTTTGTTCAGCTTTTTCTTTATGAACTTCTTTTTAGGCAGACATTAATGGGTTTTCTCTGGATTTATGAACCTCTTTCAAAAGATGCTATCCAAAATCGCTCTATTTCCTGGAATCATGTCCTTTCTGTCTTTATCCTATGGGCTAATTACTGTCAAGGAGCTTGTGCCAATTTACCTCTGAAACACTAACACTACAACCACTGATGTCAGCAGAAATACATGTACTTAATATGTATGTATGTATGTATGTATGTAGAGTATTCATTCAATAATTCATTAATTTGTGGAAATTGTATTTTCATGAGATCAGCTTGGAATGCAAAAATTGCTTATACATTAGATAGCAAAGTAAGATGCAGTATGTCCTCTCCAACGTCATTACATAAATGATCACCCGGAGAACAGAAATAAAGTAAAGTAAAGCTTACGGACATTACCTTAAGCAACACAGATTCACAAGGTGTTAACAATAGTTAAACTAGCAGGCGACAACTGCTCACCAAAGAAAATAGTAAAAGCAACCAGCTTAGCTTCTTTTAAAATGGATCCATTTGTTTCCCTGTAGCCTATTGGCTGCACAGGAGTTGCAGCTGGATGAGTGGGCTAAGGGTCTTCAAGGTGTCCTGATATACGAAATGAATGGACTTGGCAGAGGTAACAAAGTTCTTTGCTCCTGCGTTGTCCAATGTCCATTAATTCCATATATCAGGGTACCTCGACCGGCGTTATCCCTTCCTGTACCTAAAGTGTACTGCTGTCGGCAAAGCTGCTCAGTTTATGACTCCAGAGTGCATTAAGGCCAGTAGATCTCTCCATCTGACTCGGTTGGTACATTGGTGTTGATTGTTTTGCTGCATTGCTGCCGTGCTAAATTTGAGTGTGCTTGTGTGTGTGCATGTGTGTGTGTGTGTGCATGTGTGTGTGTGTGTGTGTGTGTGTGTGTGTGCATGTGTGTGTGCGCGTGTGTGTGTGAGTGGGTAGGTGGGTTCTGAGGGACTGAACTGAAGGACAACATCATTAGGCTGAATACCAGCAGTGCTGGCAAAGGCATGTGGCTGTCTGTCCAGGGCCATCAGGCTGATGCATTGGCCTTCAGCACTGAGAGGACATTTTAATTGTGGAGTCACTCTACGTATTCCCTGCATCCCATCACAACAGGTGAAGGGGAGAGTGGGGGTTGAGCTCTGTGCTTGGGTCATGACAAGCACACACACACAAACACACACACACACACACACACACACACACACACACAGACAGACAGGTATTAATTCATGGTTAGGTATGAATCATATTCACACACGTGCACCCATTCTTTGAAATAGTTTAAATAGTCAGCAAGGAATACAACATAATACAATTCACTGTTATGTATTGTACTACAACACAGAAGAATACAGTGCAGTATTCTTCTGCAATACAATTCTAATGCAATACAATACAGTAAAGGTCACTTGTATTGGAAACACATATTCAGACAGAATTACTTCACACATCAGTGCACAGACACACTACACTGTCACACTGACATTCACTATAACCAATACCTAGGCCCACATGTAGACAGGAAAACAAACAGACAAACAAACAAACAAACAGACTGTGTAAACAAATACAGCAAAGACCAATGTTTACTTTTACAGGCTTGGACATGTCTCTCCCTTGCAGACTCTCTCACATGGGACACATGGGTCACATTATTACACTTTGCATCTTGTGTGGCCATTAAGTGCCCTAGCATGGACATTTGGGGGTTTACCAGCCTTAACAAGGCGGCGCTGGCACTGGCCGCGGCCAACCATGGGAGGATAAATCTGATTTACTATGCCCTACTTCCAGAGGCCTGAGTTTACGGAATAATGAAGGCTTTTATAGGGCTTTGTGAAGGCCCACTGGGCCTGCACAACTTTATGGGAGACATTACCGCTACCTTTCTTATTAAAATACTCAACTGCATAAGTATAAAACTTTATTATTTCCACAACCATTCGTAGAGGGGTTTTTTTTATTATTATTTTCAATGTTGGGTAGTACTCTCGCTCTCTCTCTCTCTCTCTCTCTCTCTCTCACTCACTCACACACACACACACACACACACACACACACACACACACACACACACACACGTAGAAGTAATAATCTTGACACTTATAGTTTCAGTAATGTGAGAGATTCCCTTGAGTTATGTGGTAAATCTCAGCTTTTCTGCAGACAGAGAGAAATAGAGAGAAAGCCCTCAGTGTGTGCAGAGTATGTCTTTGTGTATGTTTTTTGTATGTGTAGGTAGGTGTATTGTGTACTGTACATGTGAATATACGTGTGTGTGAGTGTCCAACAGACGTGCTGCTGCAGGGAACTGTAGGGTACCTCACCGTCAAACCTCCTTTGGTCAGTCCTCATTCCTTATTAAAGGAATAAACATATGGAATAGTCTGCCCAACGACCTCAAGGCCATTCACAGTCAAAGGCCGTTTAGAATCAAGAAAGAAAAGAAAACAACCAGATATGTAACCACGTGTGATTTTGTGTGTGTGTGTGAGAGAATTTGTGTGTGTGTGTGTGTGTGTGTGTGTGTGTGTGTGTTGAGGGGTGGGGGGGGACTGCTGATTTTGGTGTGTGTGTGTGTGTGTGTGTATGAAGGGGATGGGTGGGGTGGAGGGGGGCTGTTGATTTTGGTGTGTGTGTATGTGTCTGCATATATGAAAATATGAAGAGGAATGTATGTGTCAATCTCTAGGCCAAAAGTAGGGAAAGGCAGGTTAATGAGACCATGTTATTAAAATATTTATGGATGTATGAAGGGAGGGATGAATTGATACTGGTTATGTGGATGGATGATTAGATTGGATGAAAAATGGATGATTTTTTTTTTTTTTAAAAATATGTGTTATTCTTCTATGGCCTTCTGTTGATCTACTGCACCACCCTCATGATATATACAGTATCTGTCCCTATCAAATAAACTGTAAGTTAGTGAATGTGTGTGTGTGTGTGTGTGTGTGTGTGTGTGTGTGTGTGATGATGGATAACAGACAGTATAAGAATCTAGGTATGGTTGGTAACTGTTTTGATTGGTGGCGATCTCACTGATCTTCTAAAGGGGAGCGATGAAGCTGAGAGGAGGATTGATGTAGTCACGGAGATGGGTTTCAACCATCAGTCGGCAAGTGGCAGATGAAAATATTCAGTGTGTGTGTGTGTGTGTGTTGTGTGTTTCTGCATGTTTATGGTTTAACTTTGCAAGTGTGTGTGTGTGTCTTCATGTGTGTATGTGTCTGTGTGCGTCTCTGATAGCCACACAGGTATGTGGACTCTCTCTCTCTCTCTCTCTATCAAACTCCCCTCCGTCTCCATGGCGAGGGATAGATATGTCCCATTTCCCTTACTTTGGTCCCCATTTCATGCACTTCTGTCTCTGCACGAGCCTTTCATTTCACGCTCCACCTCAGCCTATTTATACATGTGATGGAGGAAAGAAATAAAGCCACACATGCACATGCACCATCACCAACACACACACACACACATACACAGTAGCACATACACAGTGTGGGTGTGTATGTGTGTGTGTGGGGGTGTGTCTGTGTGTGCAGGGTGCTATGTATTCACGGCATCAATCCAGACCTAGGGTAAAGACATAGGGACCTGCCAACTTAACAACACAACATGTTCATGCAGTGTAATGTCTGTGTGTGTGTGTGTGTGTGTGTGTGTGTGTGTGTGAGTGAGGGGGGTCATTCTCACATTCTAAATTACACCCAGACCTACTACAACACACACACTCGCTCTCTAAATGAACTGGAGGTGCCATGTGTTCCCAGCCAGTCATTTCAGTGCTCCTGGCATGAGGCCAAAGCGAGTACGCACATCATCAGAGAGAATGAAAACACATATATGGACTCACAGCACACTGTGCTGGCAATAACATGAGTTGCTGGACAATAACAATTGAGGATTTATGCACACATGAACAAGGAAACAGTCAAATAAAGTCTTATATGTTCTTCATCTGTTTGTTGTTAGTAGGAGGTCCACTTTGCAAGGCTTTTGGATTTTACACTCCCAGCATGGCACACGGAGCTGATGGACTCCACACACTGCCTCTCCATTTCCACTAGAAGACTATCCAGAATTTACTACAAATTAACTCCCTTAATAACCGCAGGGACATACTTTTTTTCTTTATCCTGCAAAACGCCTAGACTTACTTCCTATTACAAATATTGAATTCATGAATATTTTAAGCTCCCACCCACACCCAAATGGCGCAATTGAGTTCATTATTTATTTTACAGTGTTTCAATAATTAATGCCATGTATATGAGAGCAGCTCGCTCTGGCACAGTCTCCCATAATTAAAGACTCTGCCAGCTCTGTGAAGCCCTCTATCACTAAAAGCATTACGGGGGATTTGAAAGTTTCACTGCTTTTTTGGTGCTGGGGTTTTGTGAGTGTGTGTGTGTGTATGTGTGTGTGTGTGTGTGTGTGTGTGTGTGTGTGTCTGAGCACGCATGTGCGTAATTTTTTTGTTTGTTTAATGTAGCTATTTATTGCTCCCTTCCATGTCTGTCTTTCTCTCTCTCTCTCCTCTTTCCCTCCTCTATCTCTTCCTCTCCCTGTCTCTCCTTTTCTCCCCCTCCCCTCTCTCTCTCTCTCTCTTTCTCTCGGAAGATACATGGCTTTTGAATTAAATCGTCTCATGTGAGAGAGTGCCTGACGGGCAGCTGATACGGCTGGAGTTTTCCTCCCTCTTCAGAAGACGAGGGCCAGCCAGCCAGCCAGCCAGCTAGCCTCCGACCAGCTCTCTCCTCAACCCTAGCGTTTGATGGAGCTGTCACTCATTCTGGAGGCCGCTAACCGTTAAATGATAGGGACAGCAACAGCCAGGGCAGAGCTTTTCTGCCAGATCTTTTTCTAAAAAAAAAAAAAAAAAAAAAAAAAAATCTGATAAAAAAGCCAGGAACATGATTTATGTGGACCCTTAGTTAAGTGCCGCCCTTAAAAATATGAGCTTTCATAATAAATGACTCTCTCAAGCATAACACAAATCAATAGAGTCTAAAAAAAGGCATTCTCGTCGTCTTTGGCTTCCGACTCTAAAAGTACAGAGATATTGAGCTAGCCACATCTTTCCTATCTTCTAACCCCTTTTCTTTCTCTCTCTCCCAACTATCCCCGCCACAATCTCTGCTATTAAGCTATTTTTTCCCCTCCTCAGAAGTGGTTCACAGACCATCTCGGAAAGGCAGTCAGCACAAAAGTTTCAAGGACGTCTGGGGTTACGGTGACAGGCAAGAGAACTTTCATCTGAACAAAACCCATCCAGAGAGAGTCTGATGCCAGAGTGGATTGACAATAGATCTGGGTTCTACACGGCACAAATCCAGACAACTCTAGCCAGATGAGGGCCAGTTTGAGGCCAGATCAGGGGCGGATCCTCCACTGTCAGCACTGGCCTCTGACGGTTTGACCTCATAATGCATATGCAGACTGGAGGATAGTGCTTTATTACTACGGCTGTATCTTGGCGTCTCTGGTGAAGTGCTGGGCTTAATTACAGAGGGAGGGTGAGGAGCTGAAGATGTAATTACTTTGGTGGCCACAAGGGGACTCTCACCGTCTTGGCAGAAGGGTCATGACCACACTCACCCAGCGATGTCGGCCCGGGTCAGATGAGGTGGGATAGATGAGTTGTACTGTGCCTTTGGAGATGTGTGGCAAGACATAGCAACACAGTTTGATTTATAATGTACATTTCATACAGACAGTCTGATGACAAAATAGGGCAGAACAGGTAAAACAGGTAAAAAATATAAAATAGAAACATAATAAATATGTAATAAAAACTGAATAAAAATACATAAGCAAAATCATATGGCACACATAAAAATGCAATACAAATACATATAAAGAAGACAAAAGTGGCTTCTGTGTGTGGAACATGACATGAATGGTCCAGGAGCAACACATACAATACATTGGGCCATATCAGTTTTCAACCTGAAATGTATGGGAACTGAATACTGTATAGAATATATACTGTAAAGAGTGTAGTGATAGACACATGCATGCCTTTGCATTGAGCTCCTCTTTCTCTTATGTGGGATTCAAACAGAGAAGAGAGACTTTTCCCACAGGCTATAAGTAGTTAGATCTTACACATCAAACCCTCCTAGCCCAGCAACCAAGGATCTTCTAACAAACCATAGGCTACTTTCAAAGGCTTGGACATTTTTAAGTGAGCAGAGAAAGAGAAGGGGGTGGATACATGGTGAAATCAATGAGTTTACTTCTTTTTGCTGATTATTAAGCTTCAGTGCTGAATATGATGTATAATTTTGATCGATGATAAGAACATCATGCTGTATACTCAAATAATACCACATTTTAAGAAATGAATTAATACAGAAAGTATGCCTTGTATAAAAGCATTAAGGTCATTTAATGTTTGCAATTAGCACATAGCTAGTTGTTGTTGTTGTCGTTGTTGTTGTTGCTGTTTCCATTGCTGTTGTTTTCAAAGAAAGGATGGATATAGTTATAAATTGCCAGAGGATGTAATTTTAAATTTGCAACCAAAACTTAAGGAGTTCTACTCAGCCTTCCTCTAACCACCTAAAAATAACTGATAAAAAATACTACGGCAGAGGAAAATAAATAATTGGATCCAGGATATTTATGTTGCATTAATTAATTAGCCAATGAAATAGGTCACAAAGTCTACAGAAGTAAAAAAAAAAATCTAATCAAAGAATAATGACAACAGAAGGCTGCTCTTAACATTCTAATTCCTCTGTCATGCTCATACTTTGGTGATATCAGTCCAGGAGAGTGAAGTAATCCTAACACCCTCTCTCTCTCTTGTGTCCTGCAGTAAACTGGCTGTCTGTCAAACAAATCAAGAGCTGTCTTTCAAAAAAGTGCCTGTCCATGGGAGCTGACAGAAGTAGCTCCGACTGTCAAATTACTCCCGATTTGGTCTTCAAGGAAAATTTAGAGGGCTGTTGAGGCAGGGATGGTACAGCGTTAACCTCAAGTGGGATGGGGTGGGGTAGGAAGTATGGGCGGACGATATCTCCCTCATGAATAATCCTATTTCATGAATAACTGCTTTTTATTTGAGGAGCGTTTTGGAGCATAATCTCTTGCCAAAAAAGCATCACTCAGAGGAGGAAGAGGGCCTGGTCACAGCCACTGACAGCATTCTCACTCACAAATCATATCAATCCTTTTTTATTTATTACCACAGGGAGAGAAAGAACATGAAAGAAAGCCTAAGTTAGAGACAGAGCAGAGAACAGAAGAGAGGAACTGAAAATGAGGGGGTGTGAGAAGAGGTAGAAGAGAATGAGAAAGAGAGAGAGAGAGAGAGAGAGAGAGAGAGATAGGTGTCTCTAATCTATATGTAGCATTTTCAGGCTTTAATGTTATCACACACAATATTGTGTATAATGTTTTCATGAAAAAAACAGCTTTCAAATGATACCTACATTGACCATATTGGTCAAACTACGGAGATAAAGGTGTTCAAAGTGTCAGGACTTGTAAAATTTGGCAAAGGCAAAAGCTGAGAAAAATGTCTCAGAAATGTATTGCCACTATGACGTTATCTGTCATTTTGATTGGGCGCTGCTATTCTAAACATTAGGGCTCTGAACTCCTGATGAACCGTGAAAACTTTGTGTGAAATTGTCTCTCTTAGATAATGCATTTTGCTGGTCTGTAGCCTATGCCTGCATGGCTTAATTGTGGATTTAACATGAAATATGGATTATAGAAGTAGTTGGACCATCAGGTAAGCAGAGTGTTTTTTTGTGTCAGGCAAAGTGGCAGTGCAGTGTTAGCTAAAGCTAGGCGCAAGCTGTATGCATTTGTTTTCTGGCCATCGCATCCCTCTGCTTTAAAGCGTAGGTTCGGACCTGTTTTTACTAAATCGCGATGAGCTTTCAAGTCCATGGACATACTCCACCCGAAGATTTGTTTACATTGGTCGAACATTGACGGAGATATCCGAGCTTGA
>JASCQY010000258.1:3996927-4008848 GCA_030264315.1 Sardinella tawilis
TAAAGTGGGTTTTTACCCCCCCCCCCCCCCGCAAAAATAGAACACGGAATTTAACGGACGTTGGTTCCTCTCGCTCCGCTTTTACCCTCTCTGACTAAATCTCAGGCCACTGGTAGGCTGTGTAGATACAGCAGGAAGTGCTTACAGTAGACATAGGAGAACCAAATAGACATACTGTGGGGTAGCCATGTCCTACTGGTTAGGTGTGCTGTAGATTATTCATTTATTATTATATTACAATAGCATATGGAGGATGTTGAAGGCCTACACAACAAAACATGGTAAACAAAACTATCATTATTAAGCATATGCCAATGTTTCTGCAGAAGATATTTAGATGTAACTGAGTTTGTAACCCTGAATATTTCGTGAACGTCACTGTAAGTTAAAGGTACACTATGCAACATTTTTAGGTTAATATATCAGTGTCGTAGTCACTTCGATGGTTAAATAGTTCATTCCGGGGCGAATGAAGGCTATTTCCCCGCCGTCAACCCCTTCCTACCGGCTTTACCGCGCCTGTAGGGGAGAGGCTTGCATAGTGTACCTTTAATTGCACATTCTTTTCAGAAATATTGTAACAGATTACTGTTAATTTTATTTTGCTATTTAATTACATAATTTTGTTACATGTAACTCCCCAACACTGAACACACACAGAGATAGATAGAGAGAGAGAAAGAGAGAGAGAGAGAGAGAGAGAGAGAGAGAGAGAGAAATGAACAGATTGAACACACAGTTGGATTTTGGCTTTGCAATATTGCTTCATGAGCATCATGTAAATTGTCCTCCTCATTGCTCTAATGGCCATAATGAAGTTGTCTGCATACAACAGCAGTCTGATTGTGCAGTATGTGCAAATTCAATCTTGCCCAGTGTATCTAATAGAACCAGTACAGTTCCCCAGCTCATGCCATCACTGTGGGGGACAAATTACCCCACACATGTGATCCACTTCTGCTCAGGTGACCTACATGAGGCTAGCCCACATAAGAGTAGGTTCATGCCACAGTCAGCAATAATCTTTGAGTCCATTTCCACATAACTATCCACCACACACACACACACACACACACACACATACATGCACACACATACAAGCATATTAACAGTAATTTTTTAAAGTTAAGGCCATCTCTCCATTCCCATTGCTGTAGGAGCTTATGGGGTTCCAATGCTATCGCACACACACACGCACACACACAGATATATACAGTACACACACACACACACACAGTAGAATTGTAGGGTTAAGGCCATGTCCCCATCCTCTGCTGTAGAAGCTTATGGGGTTCCCCCGCTAGCGCCACCCCCCACTGACCCACTGAAACAGAGCCATCCATCAAGCTTTGCAATTAACACCAAGTGTCACGTCAAAACCCAGAGATTACCCCAATCCTTCTGTAACAAGATTTATCCATTTATGCTTTTTTTTATTCTTCCTCTCTTGTAACCCTTGCTCATCCTCTTTCCTTTTCATTCTACATTTCTTCTTTCTCTCTTTCCCACCATCTCTCTCTCTCTCTCATCCCCTTTTCCCGCATTCTCTCTTTCCAGCATTAATTGAACTGGCAGAGGAGGGGGCGATGGGGGCACTACCTGATTAGGCTGCTACATTCAGTGGTGGCAGTGATGGCAAATCCATCTTGCAATAAAACTGAGATGGATTATTGCCTATTTTTCCTGCCGAGCAGAGCAGAGCAGAGCAGAGCCGAGCAGAGCAGGCGGACAAGAGCCGGCGCTTTTCAGTGCTGCTTATTGCCGCACATAAATCCATTAGAGGGGCTATGGAGGCTTTGGTATTTATCTCATATCTCACACACACACACACACACACACACACACACACACACACACTTAAAACACACAGTCACACATGAAGCCACACACTCGCAACAAAAAAAAAATATCCACACATCACATAAACATATACAGACATACACAAAGCAATGTGTTTGCTCTCTCACGCACACACACACACATACACATACACACTCTCTCAATCTCTAAAATAAATCTCTAGCGATATCTGACCACTCCATTCTTTCTCTGTCATTCTATCAAACACACACAAGCACTCAGAGGAGAAAGAGAGAGAGGGAAAAGTATATAGGCCTAAGTGTATACAATTACTGTTTGTAGTTACTGATTGTTTGTATGCAAACACACTTGTGTGAGTGTATGTGTGTATGTCTGAGTGTGTGTGGAATTCCCCGGGGTGCGTAAGTTCAAAAATCACTTAGCTGCGCGCTTCTCTGCCATTGGCGCGAATGGTGGAAAAGCACGCAGCTACATGATTTCTGAACTTACGCACACTGGAGAATTCCACACACACTCACACATACTCACACACACATATACACACACTCACATAAGGCATATATACTCTATACACACAAACACAAACATGCACACACACAAATGCACACACACACATACACACCCACACACACACTCCACTACATACTGTAAGATACAGGTGCTGACATCCCAACGCCATTAAAGTACACACTGTCATACAGAGCTTACAGTAACACACATGTGTGTATAATGCACAATAATTTACATAAACATGCACACACACACACAGACACACGCACACCGCACATACACACACACACGCGCGCACGCACAAACACACACACACACACGGACACACAGACACCGCACACACACACACACACACAAACACACCTGCCCATCTGTTTAGGCCAAGCAGCTGCCTCAGCGTTCTGCTCTTGGTTATTTTTGATTTCTCCAAGGCCTTCCTCTCCTCTCCTGGAGAAGGTGCGAACCAGCCTCCTGTTCATCCACTCTCTCTCTCCCCCTCCTACAACCTCTTACCCTCTCTCTTTCCCTCTCTCCCTCTCTCTCTCTCTTTCTGTCTTTCTCTCTCTGTTTTTTACCAAGAACCAGCAACCCATCAGTCCACCACCAGTAACAGCAGCAGCACCACCACCACCAGTCTGCTTTGGGAGTCTGAGAAGTTCACACTAAAGTTCTCTCCACTCTTCTCCTCCTCCTCCTCCTCCTCGCTCTGTGGCCGAGTCGACTCTCTTTTGAGAGAGCGCTTTTAATCCAGCACACCTCCAGGCAGCTGTCCCTTTCATCCTCTCTTCATTTAGACTTCATCCCATCCCCTCCTCTGAAAGAGAGAGAGAGAGAGAGAGAGAGAGAGAGAGAGAGAGAGAAGGCAATGAAAGAGAGATAGGCCTCTAAAGAGATGGGTGACAGAAGAAAGGAGAAAGTGATGGATTTTTCCGCAGCCATTTAACTAAATCAAATGACTTGCTTTGAATGGAGAAGAGTGGAGTTTTAGATCCCCTCTCATTTGAAATGAAAAATGCCATTAATATTCCAACGTTTCCTCGCGGGCAAGGTAGCTGACGACCTGCTGTTAACTCTGTCCGCTGTCACTTAAGCACTGGCGACGGGAGAGAGGGAGGCAGGGAGGGAGGGAGGTAAAGAGGTCTCGACTTCAGACAGGAGAGAAGGAGTTTGATGTCAGTGAAATCACTCACGCCTTTACACACAGACATGACCTCTTACATGACTTAACCCTCATTGAGCCGCACAGCTACCTGTAAGGACACCACAATCCTGTGCTCAGTGTGTGTGTGTGTGTGTGTGTGTGTGTGTGTGTGTGTGTGTGTGTGTGTGTGTGTGTGTGTGTGTGTGTGTGTGCCTTTTCATGTATAATGGAAGCACTTCCCTTCAGGAAATATTAGCTGGGCTGAACATACCCAGAGAAGGATGGTTTCAGGACCCCTGTTGGAAGAGAGAACTGCAGTGGAAGACAGTAGATGGGCTTGTTTGAATCCCTGGTTCTGCGTTGCTTTTGTTGTCACAGACAGAGAGAGAGAGTGCTGATTTGCAGTCAATCCTGAGACAATGTGGTTGAAAAACTGTGCTGATTGTGTTAGCACACTGCCCACTTTGTCTAGCCATCCACTGGGTGACATGTGGAAGTGTGAGTATCGGTATTATTGTGTGTGTGCGTGTGTGTGTGTGTGTGCGTGTGTGTGTGTGTGTGTGTGTGTGGCGTGTATGTGTGTGTTTGTGTGTGTGTGTAGTGTGTGTGTTTGTGTGCGTCTGTGTATTCGCGCGTTCATCTTGTGTAAGGGGGAAAAGATTGAATACGTGTAGGCCTATGCATTTTTGATTTGTGTGTGTGTGTGTGTGTGTGTGTCTGTGTGTGCCATGCAAGCTTGCTTGTGTGAGTGGGTAGGTGTTTCAATGCACAGTCTGCCATACATCTCAAAGTGTTGCTGGTTTGAAATGGAGGAGAAAACTGGTGATAAATGAGACAGGATAGAGGAAGAGGTGGGAAGAGAAACAGAGCGAGAGAGAGAGAGAGAGAGAGAGAGAGAGAGAGAGAGAGAGCTACAGAGGAGTTAGAGACAGAGTAGGTGGACATGCGAAAGCACGGCACAAAGACACCCACGCATGCGGCTAATTAATCATCCATGAAGTTTACTGTAATTGCAATTTTTCTGCCTCAGCCCTATTGTCACCACTTGGACAAAAATCTCTCAGATTCTTCTGCAGGCTTTTGTATGACGCTCTACATATGTGCACACACTCACTTTGCCACACAAACTAACACCATGAGTGGGGTAAAGCACACAGCTATTCACTTCAATGATTGTGCAGAAAAAAAATGGACGCACTTCATGGAACAGGACATTCTGTCCTGATCAAAGGAAGAGCGTACTACTAATAAAAAAAAAAGAATAAAGAAAAAAAGACACAAAAGATGTGCAAAAGCTGCACCCAATCGCCTTGATGTTCACACAAGCACACATTCTCTTTAGTCGCATACTGTAAGCAAAGCAGAAGAACGACCTTGCAGAGCGTCTGTACCTGCAATCACGCAGCCGCTTGGTACGTGCTGTTCTCGGCCGTGCATCTCCTGGGCAGACAGAGCTGAGAGAGTGTGTGAGAGACTGAGTGAGTGGCCCAAGTGAGTGTGCATGCGTGTGTGTGTGTGTGTGTGTGTGTGTAAGAGAGAGAGAGATGGCCAGATTAGAAGACAGCTCTCAGACACCGAGTGAAGAGATTGTGGAGCACATGATCGCAGGCCTTACTGAGAGCCTGATGGAGAGCTGCCACAAGCCTGGCCATTCAGAGTAAGGACAGCGACCAGCCCACTGCAGCTGCAGGCTGGACCAGCAGTTCTGGGCCTGATCTGGGAAACGTTTGGCCCAGAGTCAGGCTTTTAGCGATGGACAAGAGGATGCGAGGAAGGAGGGAATGGTGGGATAGAGGAGGGATCTGCGGAGGTAATGAAATGTTTGGCGCGGAAGTAAATTTGCCCGGCGTTTCAGACATGACGGTCAGTCTGGCATTCTTCACTGCCAGCGAGGTTTATGTTCTTGCTTGTGCAAATCCCCCAGCCTAGGGGCTGCAAATCCATTCAGAGGGGTCTCTTCCTCCAGAACAAGCCCAGGCCCAGGCCTGGCCAAAATTGGTTTTGGAGAAATAACCATTTATCTGTCGTCCAAAGAGGGGGAGACACATAAATAGCTGGCCGCGCTAACAAGCTTGCTTGCACTCGATAAACATATTAGCAGGCCTAACCCTCCCTCATTTCCTCCCAATGTTCTCTCTCTCTCTCTCTCTCTCTCTCTCTCTCTGTCTCTCTCTCTCTCTCTCTCTCTCTCTCTCCCTCTTTCACTTATTCTCTTTCTAAATGCTTGACACTTCTTCTGCTGCTTGCTTTCTCTCAAATAGCCTCTCACTGGCTAACTCTTACCTTCAGCTCTCTTTTCAAGTCTCTCATTTCCACCAGGCTGCCTCAGACTCCAGCTAATCTTGGCTTTGTTCTCTCCACTCAAGCCTCTGCCTTTGATTTTATCAGGTGCTTATGTTTAGGTCAAATCTGATCGTCGCAAATGCAAACGCCTGCATTTGAGCCAGATCTACATAAACAAGCGTGCATCTCAAATCCAAGCATGTTCTTTCACTCTCTCTCTGTCTGTCTCTCTCTCTCCCTCTCTCTCTCTCTCTCTCTCTCTCTCTCTCGCTCTGTCTTCTTTTTTCTTTCCTTATCCCTCTTTCTTTATCCTCTCTTTTTTCATTCTCCTCCTGCTATCTTCCACCCTCACTTTCTTTCTCTTTCGCTCTACCTCTTGTTCCACTGTTTTCTCATCTCCAGTCCTACACTGCCCTCTACTGGGCTTCTTGCCTGATGCTTTATCAGTGTTTCCACTCTGACTGAATGGTGCCCCCAAGGAGCCAAGTCCATTTGAGGCTGCGTCCTAAAACATGCACTTACACCCTTGCCATACAGAAATTGAAAGCCCTCAAGGTTCAATTTTAGTGAGATCAGGGCACTGGAACGCAATTTCAAGGAATTGGGAGCAGAATTGGGCTTTTTGTTGACCACCGCTGCACAACTGCCTTGCCAAAGTGGCACCTTAATGTAGCCATTCAAATAATGGGATTTCAACCAGTGATTTTAGTCACTGCCTCCTGAAGGCACTCTGTTGAGGGAGCGCACTTTCACAATGGCTCAGAATGGAAAGAGCTGTGCCATAGAAAATCACAAGCAGAATATGTCTTGCAAAAAGCCTTTCCAAAACACACACACACACACACACACATACTGTACACACACATGCGCGTGCGCGCGCATGCATGCACGTACACACACACATGCACACAATACACTCCCTGTCCCCACACCTCAGGGACCCACGATAACGATAGGGGATATTTTTCTCTTTTTTTTTCTTGGTTGTCACAGATTTGATAACCACTGTCTTATCTATGTCTCATTATGTGTGTCATAATTGTTACATGGAATAATTACAATCTTGCATGCGACAGGGTGTTCAAAAATGACATTATGTGACCACTAGAAATAACCTAAAAAACAAACAAACAAAACTCTATTATCTAATAGGGGGCCACGCTGCAAGCAGTTCCCATAGTAGCCGACTGCACAAATAAGTGCTCTCTGCAGCCTGTGTTGTGTTGTGCAGTATGGAGGAGAGCTTCTGTATTTGTGTGAGTGTCTATTTATTTCTGTGCCTGCGTTCATTAGTCTCACAATCCCTCATCCAGCGTTCTCAGCTCTGTTGTCTTTCTGACCTCCCATCTCAGCTCTTCCCAGAAGTCATTAATTACACATTTAGCTCAGGTCCATTTGTGTCTGTCACACCAGCTCTCTCATTAGTGGGCCCAAGAGGCCTGCCGGAGAGCCGGCTAATGCGATTTGCCTCCATCTTTTACACAAAACCATTCAGACAAATGGAACCGCTCCTGCTAGCCGCGCAGCTTCACAAAGACTTGCTTTGTTTGCGCAAGGCCGACCTGACAAACCTCTCAGAGATGAATGGACTCAGGGGCTTGTGTGTGTTGTGTGTGTCTCAGTGGTTTTGAAGCATATAATTATACGCCAAGATGTGTATTCCGATGGATTGCAAAGAAGGAAATAAATAAATAAATACATACAGGGGCAGTATTCACAGGAAAACATTGCAACCTTTTGTGATGAATCACAGCTGCAAGTGATATGCTCCTCATTCTACTCCAGGAGTTGGATTTTTTTTTCTAGTTATTTATTTTGTGGTTTGCTTTTACATCTATGTTGCCCTATTTTTTTCTACACACAGCACTCGGCAGCCACAAACAGGTTATGGGTAGATTAATCTGATTAACTATTTCTTCACTTAAAAAATGCAGGGGGGTGTTTATCACTTGTTATTTGTTTTCAAAAACGTGAGATCTTGCAGCAACCTTCTAAAATCTACTGTACCTCACACCTTCACCTCCTCTCTCCTGATGAAAGTGTAGTTCCCATAGTGACCACTTGAGGGAGCTGGAGCACATAGAGTGCCAGAGCCGTAGAAAGAAAGGGCCCAATGAAGGGCGGGATAGAGTCTGTAGTGTGTGCATGACTGTTACCACAATTTGTAGACGTATAAAGATGTTAGATCATGAATCTGATTTTCCTAACAACCTCCTAACCTCATTTTACTTAAATCCTTGAATTATGTGCATGTATCTGAGAGTAATTTGTGTTAATGGCCATAAGTAGCCTACTGACAGTGTCTCATTCCATTAGACAGTATATCACACTCATAATTCACTTCATTTTAACTGACTTGACAGAATGGAACAGCAGTTTTCCTTTAGCATCAACAGACCGACTGAAGCCAACAACTGTTAGATGTTAGCCAGCCTTGTACAGTACCTCAATATTGCACATTCTTAAATATTGCATTTCATTGCAGAGCACTCTCCAATGCAACTAGACTTCTTATAGCATCCAATTGGCAAAAAGCAATTAAAGGCAGAACCAATAGGTTTGCATTCAAGCAAAGTGCCTATCCACCGCAAAGTAAACCTCTGCCTATGTCCAGACTTGCACAAACCACAGTGAAGTTAAAGTAAGGTCCACAGGGATAGCTGGCTGACTGACTTTTTTTTTATTTAATTCATTGAATTTCATATGGATTAGTAAAACACATGAATGAGTTACCGTATTTTCATTAACCTAAAACAGCTCCAAACTGCAGCCACTGAATTGGTAAGAATTGTATATCAGACAGAATTCAATTAAATATCTCAAATAAAGTAGGCTTAGATAATAAACATAACATCAACAGATTAAAGATGGCCAAGCATAACATATTTCCCTACTTATTCAGCAAAGGGAATGCAAAAAGCATATAATTCAAATGGGCATCTGGATGAGTGGAAAGGCCACAGAACACACAGGCTACATCTCTGCCCCCCCTAGTTATCCATTACATTCCGTAGTTATTACGTTTATGAAGTAGCAACAATTACTACCATAGCAACGGTGAGTGTCCGCTGTCCCGTGCGCAAATGACACACACCTGTCCTGTCGGTGGGTATCTGTCTGTGCGCGCACTGAGCACGCGCGACCACATTCGGTTGGCTGAGCCGGGGTGCGCTTGGAGGGTCCGGGGATAATGGCAAGGGTTCTACACAACACCAACCCGTCGAGTCCAACCAAATCGCCACGTTATGGACAAAGAATTATATTCACAGGTAAGGCCTCGCACCTTCACGTGCATTTTAGTCTTTAAAAGTCTTGACAAAATTCAAACAAAACGGCTAACAAAATCTCTCTTCCTAAGGCTATTATATGTGTAATATGTTTCACTGAACTTTGAGCACCAAGACTCGTCTTTGTTTCGTAGGTCCTGACGGAATAGGGGATTATAGAACAAAACAACACGACTTCCCGCGATTCATAGGAACTGGCCCGTTATCTCCCGAAAGCACCGGAGACCTGAACTACCTTTTCCGTGCTGCCCCGAGCACCCCGCCGCCCTTGCCCAAACACTGCTATGTCGGAGGAGTGGGATGGGGCTTGCAGTACTGTGGTACCCTGAACGCCAGAACTTTATTAAGTGGTTATCAGTTTAAGGTAATTGCTGACTGGGCGAATACGTTTCAGTAATATACATTTTAAGCGTATCACTGTCAAATAAATGAAATACAGTACTTCGGCTATTTTTTGCTTCATGTTTGTTTTTGATGTAGTAAGATTGTTGTTATGGATAAGGCCTATTGCTAGTCACAATGGTAAAGACAGAAAGCTGTTATTTGTTTTCAACAGCAAGGTGAATTTCGCTCAGAATTGGAAGATAGAATCACCCACAGATTTCAGAATCCATGGTAGGCCCACAAGTATGAGAATCTCTCTCTCTCTCTCTCTCTCTCTCTCTGTCTCACACACACACACACACACACACACACACACAAACTTACACAGATGCTCATACAACATATCCCCACACTGCAGACTAGTGTTTCGGGGGGATAGTATTCATTACCTCCTAGAGTGTTGTTGAGTGAGCCTCACCATCATGCACTGCAACACCCGTGCTGTAGCCCTCTGCTCCCACATCCATTATTCACTTCCTGTCTGCCTCCCACACAGGTTTGTACCGCCTCACACTTTGGACAGGCAGGCCAAGGGCGCCCGAGCCCGGCTGGCGTGGACCCACAGCCTCTATGACAACTACTGCCAGGAGGAAAACCGAGAGTTCATGCTGCTGAACAGGGTAAGGTGACCCCCAGGAGATTGTGTTTCCCTTCAGGTCAGCACTCAGGAAGTAAACACACAAGGACATGGTGTAAGATGACCATCACTCACCTACAAACCTGTTGGCACATGGTCACTCACTCACTCACTCACTCACTCACACACGCACAAACTCACTCACATATTCAGTCGCTCATTCACTCACTCACTCACTCACCCACTCTGTTGACTCAGTCAATAAAAGTTATAGGCCTAGTCATCATAGCTTATGTAGTCTATTTGTTAAACATCGAAAAGAGAACCTTCCTCACCATTCTAAAGTTCCATTAAGCTTAGTTGAAATTACTGTAATAATAAGATAATAATAGCTTCATGGGTTATGGCAGACTAAACTCCTTGTTACTACCTTAACGACAAGGAGTATCAGAATTAGCATGAGCTGATGCAGTTGAAAAAGTACATCATTCATTTCCACCTCTTAAACCATTCTGTCCTACCTCGGTGGGGTAGTTGCCATGCAACAAAGTAACAACCAACAAAGACACATAGAAGCTGTGTATGTTCTACTTGCATGCTTCAAACGCAAATGGTGTGCAAGTGCTGTTTAAACTCAATGACCCTATGCTCTTGTTTGAAATCCACCACCAGCAGATTGTAAGTTAACACCTCCACCCCTTCTCATTTATACACAACAGAAGGCTGACACATCCTTTGACTGTTTACTCAATGTCACAACAGGGGATCGACAACAGTTTCTGTTTGGTGCCATCTCCCCATTCTCACATACTTGAACAAACTCATAAAGAAAATCTGCTGGTCTCAATGACTTTGCATGGACTTTGCTCCCGAAATGTATTGTGGGTTTGTGAGTTCTGTCGACTCTGTTGCTTGCGTCAAAATGTTGAGAAAAGTTCAACTTTTCCATCAGCCAATCAGATCGTGTGTACAGTATGCTGCTGCCTCTGTCATGCAAAGACTAGTCTACTCCCCCATACATCAGACGCCCCCCCCCCCCCCCATCATCCGTCAACAGATGTGTACAGTGTGAATGTATGGCAAGAGAGATTTCTCTCTCTTTCTGTCTCTTGCTCTGTGATCTTTGCCTGGACTCTCTGTCCTTCTTCTGCATTTACCTCTGTTTTAGAACTCCCTCAATCTCTTATTTAACAATCTCTGCTTACCTCTCTGCCCAACAGAAGCGGTATGCCCAGAGAAAGGTGATGGGTAGGCCAGCATCTCAGTCGAGCTGTGTGATTCTTCCTCAGATAGCCCACAAAGGATAAGGACGCCATGCAGTCCAGGCTCAGCAGGGTGATAAAGACAAGACGTCTCTGTGTAAAAAAATGAAGTATCATAAAATGCATCTGTTTGTGACATTTCCATAGGCAAACTAGGAATAAATAAATTCATGAAGAATGTGTAGCCCACTGTTTCTTATGAGGGCCAAGCCACTTGTTACAATCTTAACCCCTAAATAGTCAAGTGATGAATTTGGGGTACATTCCATGTCCGATGATGTTATTGACATATATTCTATAAATTTCCTGAAAATAAATGTTTTATTTATCAACAAAAAGTGCTTATTGTCACATAATGAGTATACTGTGCCATACTGTGCTAAAGCAAAGAATACACACACACACTAAAACATTACTTTGCATGCTTTGGACTATGTGAATTTAAATTTTGGATCATATCCCTAAAGGAGTAGTTTTTGCCATGTCAAATTTCAGGACTGGACTCTGTCTTGGTGTCAAATGAAATTAATAGAACCATTTAAATAAATCAAATCAAATTCTGAGGGGCTAAGACCTGCATTAAAGCAATACTCCACCATTTGTGGAAATATGTTCATTTTCCATCTCCCCTCGAGTTAATTAATTGAGCCATACCT
>JASCQY010000258.1:4018856-4033378 GCA_030264315.1 Sardinella tawilis
GATGGTTGCGTCAGGTACCCGAAACGCCCTCTAGCGTGTAGTTTAGCGATCGCAGCCAGATGATGACAATCAGGTTACAGATTAACCTGACCGGTGTGCCATTACCAGATAGAGTGTAAGGCCAAGAGTATGATTGAATTTTATTAGAACTTTAAAAATAAGTGCCTTTGTTCACTTCCTTTATTTGTTTCTTTTCTCTCTCTCTCTCTCTCTCTCTCTCTCTCTCTCTCTCTCTCTCTCTCTCTCTGTCACACTCTGTAGGAGCTGAAGGAGGAGGATGGGGGCAGTGAGGTGGACGGTGATGAGGGTCTCCTGGAGAAGGAGTGTGGGGAGGGGGAGGGGGACGGAGAGGGCTCGTACCTCTCAGAGGTGGAGCCGCCAGCCAGTGAGAGCGAGGATGGCTACGGCACGCACTCCCAGAGATACACTACAGCCGACTCCACCGCAAGCAGCCCTGCCTCCTCTCAGTTGTAAGTCTGTGTGTATGTGTGTGTGTGTGTGTGTGTGTGCGTGCGCATTTGTGTAGGGATTTTTAAGTTGTATTGCTGAACAAAAGCTGTCTTGACTACAAGTCAAAACATGTTTTCGTTCTCTCCTTCCCTTTCTCTGTCTCCCCCTCTCACTCCATCTCTCACTCTCTCAGCTCTATGTGCAGTGAGGACCAGGAGGCTCTTCAGGCCCAGAAGATCTGGAAGAAGTCCATCATGCTGGTCTGGCGTGCAGCAGCCAATCACAGGTCAGTTCCCTTGCCTGTATAGTGAACCCACATCAACTGAGTTTGTAGCCTGTGTCTGAGCCATTTTAATGATTATTGATGAACATTTGGTCACCTACTATAGGTCTGTTATGTTACATTCATATGTTATGAGTATGTTATGAGTATGAGGGGATATTTGGCTGGTCTGTTTTTCTGAATGAATGGTTTTGTGTTTCAGGTACGCCAGTGTGTTCCTGCAGCCTGTGTCCGATGACATCGCCCCTGGTTACCATAGCATTGTACACAGGTAGGTTTTCACTCAGTTAAGACATTGACCTTGTATCCAGACATCGATAGTTTCGGAACAGGGATGTACGTGCACAGTCGGAGCACAAGCACACTAATTATGTACACACACACTCCCGCACATTCCTTTGTCAGGAAGTTTAGATAAAGGGGACTTTGTCTACATAGTGGTAGACGTATAGCCAATTACAACTCACAACTCTGGACTGATGTAGCTTGGTGGATATACTTTTCATACTTCCTGGCTTACACACACACACACACACACACACGCGCACGCGCACGCGCAAGCAAGCTAGCAAGCGCTCATCATCAATCCCATCTCCTACTAGGCCCATGGACCTGTCGGCCATCAAGAAGAACATCGAGATGGGCGTGATCCGCACGACAGCCGAGTTCCAGAGGGACATCATGCTGATGTTCCAGAACGCCATCATGTACAACAGCTCGGACCACGACGTGTTCCACATGGCGCTGGAGATGCAGCGGGACGTGCTGGAGCAGGTGCAACAGTTCCTGGCCACCCAGCTCATCATGCAGACGTCCGAGGCCAGCATCGGCACCAAGAGCCTGCGCGGCCGCGAGGGCGGGCGCAAGCAGGACGCTAACGAGAAGGTGACACACCCAAAGTCACATGACACAGTCATTACCACACACACACACACGCACACACACACACACACACAGTCATTACCACAGACACCCATTGCCACATAGGCATTTTGGAATATCAGTCATACACACAGTACTCTGAAAAGTGCTGAACCCAAAACCAGTATCAAGACGCATGTTGAGTGTATGTATATGTATACATGTGTATATATATATACACAGTATATACGCACACACACACACACACACACACACACAAATATAGATTTATGATTATACTCATAATGATGCTGACAGTGCACATAATTCCCTGTTCAACTTCCACACATGGAGGACATGAAAACGGAAGACTTGTAATCATCCAATCAGTCGGTCCTCAGCCCAACACACAGACACAGACTCACACACTGATCTATATTCCGATACGCCATCAAACGAAACGTAACCGTGTCTGTGTGTGGGTGTGCGTGTGAGAATGGGAGAAGTATCTGCGGGTGTCGTATGTGGTTGCGTTGCTGGCTGTGTAAGCTGCATGTGTTCCACAGACCATACGTTTGTGTGTGTGTGTGTGTGTGTATGTGTGTGTGTGTCTGTACGCGCGTGTGTGTGTGTGTGTGTGTGTGTGTGCGCTATCCACACTCACTCACATCTCATCTGAAGTCCACCCGCAGAGATTTCTCCTCTCTCAACTCTCTCTTAACAGTGTGACTTTGTCCCCATACACATGCACAGGTGTAAATACACACACACACACACACACACAAGCATGTATGTGTAATCATCAGACAAACAGGTACACTATAGCTGAACCTGTATTGTCCATAAGCATCTGATATCCTGTGCATTTCACAAATACGATGAATACATAGATTGCATTTGTGTGTTAGCATTTTCAAAGTGTACTTCAGGGTACGTATGGACATGATAGTATCTACAATTCAGCACACTATGCGGACATAATTCTGAGCTTGAAAGCCAGTCTTCTCCACTTGTAAACTAATGCCTACATGCAACGCACTTGTGATGGATACGAGAGAGGAGGTGTGTGTTCTGATGTGAGGAGGACATTAATATCATTTGTGTTTGTATCAGCATTACTGTTAAGAGAGTCTGTGTGTGTGTGTGTGTGTGTGTGTGTGTGTGTGTGTCCATTTTCATTTGGTGTTTGGTTGTGACTGTCTATTTGCCTGAGTGCCATTTATTTTTTTTGCGAGTGATTTTTATGAAAAAAGAAAAAAAAAACAAGTGAGTAAGAGAAACAGAGAAAGAGGGAGGGAAATGGACAGAAAGAGAGAGGGAGAAGGAAGGAGAGTGAAAGAGACAAAGCGACAGATGCGGTTTGTGCTTAACTGTAAGTGCTACTATGCCTAGAAACGTTACCGTAACAACAACACTTCCCCGCCATCTCCTCTGGCCCTGCACAGTATAGGACTCTTTCTGACCTCTCGGTCTCACACACACACACACACACACACACACACACACACACACAGACACACACACAAACGTGTACAGACAAAAATGTTCATATTCCCCACATTAGGGTAATTTCTCCTTCTCTCCTCTCCTCTACTCACCTGCTGTCATTCCTTCATTTCCTGGCTACCCTGTGAGTTTGTGTGTGGTGTGTGTGTGTGTGTGTGTGTGTGTGTGTGTGTGTGTGTGTGTGAGAGAGAGAGAGAGATTGAGAGAATGAGATGGTGCATGCTACTCTCATCACCCCCATTGTGCTTGATGCCATCGGTGTTACATTCTCTCGCTGGCTTCCTTGGTTTGTGGCCTCATTATTCTAGAACGTGTGTGTGTGTGTGTAAAATCTTTATCTTGCTGCGTCCCCAGTGGAAATGGTTAAATAGTGTCATAGACAGTGCCAATGCACTCTCTGGACAATTTGGTTTTAGAACCAGCCTACATTGGACATAGTGGCACAGATGAGTGTGTGTGTGTGTGTGTGTGTGTGTGTGTGTGTGTGTGTGTGTGTGTGTGTGTGTGTGTGTGTGTGTGTGTGAGAGGTTTGTCTGAGACACAGGCTTCTGTTTGCAAGGTTTGGGATGTTATCACTGGGGTCCAGCGGGTAAGAGTTATCACGCGTGTGTGTGTGTGTGTGTGTGTGTGTAAAAGAGAGAGATTTGTGCTATTAACATGCATGCGCCTGCCTGCTTCCTAATAGCTTTCTGGTTATGTCTTCCTCTGCCTCTTTCCTCTGTGGTGATGTGTGCAGTACTCTTGCTTTGCTCTTTGTGTGTGTCTGCACCTGTGTGCGCTGCGTATGGTCTTGGTCTTGTAGTGTGTGTCCGCCCCTCCTCATTGTTCTTTGTGTGTGTGTGTGTGTGTGTGTGTGTGTGTGTGCGCGTGCGCGTGTGTGTGTGTGAGAGAGAGAAAGAGAGAGAGAGAGAGAGCAATCTCTTCCTTACCGTGCTCTTTCTGTGTGTGTGCGTGAGTGTGTGTGTTCTTTCTTCTCACTGTGCTGTTTGCCCTCCTGCAGGACTCTATCCCCATGGCCTCTCCCGCTTTCCTACTCTCTCTCTTTGTAAGTATCCAGGGATAGGTTCAGGTGTTCAGACACACACACACACACACACACACACACACACATTTATGTCATGAACAAAAAGATATGCAACTACATAGGCACATGAACAGGCATTATGCACAGACACTTTGAGGGTGGGGAAAGTGAACGATGTGCAGGGCCAGAAATGCACACACACACACACACACACACACGCATACACGCATACACACACACACACACACACATGCACTCATATACACTCTCATACACTGTGTGTGTGTGTGTGTGTGTCCCTCTCTCTCTGTAAATGCCTTGACTGAGGCAGACAGAGCTTTCATGTCATCTCAGAGCTCTGCTACAGGCTTTGCCTCAAGCCAGCTAGAAAATTAGTCTGGTCCTCTCAAGCATCAGCTCGCTTCCGTTAATGTCATCATGTTTCAGCTCAACCACAAGGGCCATTCATCCGTTCATAAACAGAGATGAAACCTCCCGAGTTACAGAATGCAGAATACGGACAAGTAGTTAACAAGTTTATTTGAGCATTTTACGTTTGATATCTTTCAGGAGCATGTTACATCTCTGCGAGGTTTATAGAACTTTTGTGTGTGTGTGCGCACGTGTGTGTTTGTGTGTGTATGTGTGCACGTGCGTGTGTGTGTGTGTGTGGCTGACTTCAATGTACAGTTTGCAATTCAGGAACAACTGAGCTCAGCCCTCTCAGTTCCCTCTAGAAACTACAGCATAGTGTCAAATGGAAATACTATATGCCGTAGTTTGTCAATTGAACTATTTTCATTCAGTTGATCAGCCTAAATGAATTTACTTCTGTTATGGTGTAACTTGGTGTGGCTTTCTTTTTGAAGGTATGACGCGTGGTGTAATCAGTCACATTGTAAAATTGCCCCAAGGCTCCAGCTCGCCCTCAATTGATTCTGAACTGTTTCTATGTTTGATTATGACGGTCTTTTTCTGATCTTCTAGCCTGGCTTTCGCGTCAATCAAAGCTCATACGAGCTTAGTCTGGCCAATCTCACACACTAGCCGCCTTCTCAAAGGCAGAATCAATGTTAAACTTGTTTAATCCAATTTTTAGTGCTTTTGATTGTTTGGCAATCAAGGTTCAAGGTCACTGAATGTTCTCAGAAGAAAACTGAACTTGAAATTTTGATGCAAAGTATAGGGACAGAATAAGGAACCAATAACTAATGTACAGTAAACTGAATGGGGCATAGCGAACCATTAACTAATGTTAACTGAATTAATTCTGATTAGACTGTTCTGATTAGAAATTCTGGGATGTCTGTTTACATGGGGCAACATTTCTGGGACAACTATTCTGATCAGATGTTAAATGGTCATGTGACGTCAGCGCATATGTAGCCAGTTTTCAAAATATCCTCAAAACGGTAATGAAAGACGTCTTTTCAGTGTGGATAGGAGGTAATCAAAGGCGGGTAACGCATCACACTGAAGTAGGCGAACTCTGGATGAGAGGTCAGCACAGTAAACTGCTGTCAGTTGGCTCAGGAAACTATTGTTACCTTGGTGAAGATATCACCAGCCTACATGGTCCCGTAATTGTCCGGAGTGTTAGCGAAATGTTGTGGAGGATCACAGCGACTGTTAAATAGCTGCCAGAGACTTTATTTTCACGAAATATAAGCTTGTTCATGTTTAAAGATGAGCAATGAGCATGCACGAAACAAGTTCATTCCGATCGAGGGTATACATGAATGTTTATTTGGAACAGGAACAGAATAAACCACCTCTTTCATTCCGGGGGGGGGGGCGCATTAGCTCAGTTGGTTAGGCGCCTGACCATGACTCCGGGGACCCAGGTTCGATTCCGGCCTGAGGTAATTTCCCGATCCCTCCCCATCTCTCTCTTCCCACTCGCTTCCTGTCACTCTTCAGCTGTCCTATCACATTAAAGGCAAAAAGCCCATAAAAATATCTTTAAAAAAAAAAAAGAAAGAAATTCTATTCGGATCAAGGCGTTTATACGAAGAATTTCTATTATGATTCAGCGTTTCTATTCCAAATAGAAGTGTCCATGTAAACCCGGCTAGTGTTAGTTGCTGGTTCGCTATTCGATTGTATAAATTTTTTGTTTTCCTACTTACAGTAAGTGATGACCTTGTAAAACAGGGCTATAAATTGATTTACACTAGATTTCTCCTGTAAGAATTGAAAAAAGCTGTAGCATAACATCATAGCTGTTTCCACAGGTTTTTCGTAACTTTCTTAACATACCCTTCTCATTCTTGTTCATGTGGTTGTTTGAGGAACTTAGCGGGAATGAAATGGTCTTTTTTTCCTATTAAAATGATATACTCTCTCCCTCCAGCCTCCACCGCTCTCAGTTTTGCAAACAGCAGAGATGGTCAATCCAAGACCCAAACCTTCAGTCACAAATGTGCATTCAGTCCTTAGTATCAGTAATCGTGTGCATACACAGGGTCGACACCAGGTCGACTACCAACCAACACAACTAGCTATAAAGCTCTGTTGCAAACAGACTAGCTGACGCAACACAGACTTAACTATGGCCTCATTCAGGTTTTGGTGTCTACAAACACATAGATGTACTGGGTATGCACATATGGCAATTTACTTGTCACCTCCAAAGTTTGAATTTATTAGAATAATTTGAATTATTTTATTTTAAAGTTTATATTATTTTAACTGTCACACACAGTTCATCATCGCGAATGGCTATTTCACATGTACCGTAATTCCTCAAATAGTAGCCGGGGTTACTATTAACAAAAAATGTTTTTGAACCAGGCTACAAATAGAGGCAGGCTACAATTTGAAGGCATGTTTTAATGCAAAATCAACAGGCTTTTATTTAATGAAATTGTTTCAGCCCAGGCTACTAATAGAGGCAGGCTACTATTTGGGGCTATTAATTGAGGATTTACGGTAACCGTATAGTGAATCATAGTCTTTATCGTCCCATAAAGATACCATAATCTTTTTTATAAGTCACTTATATATATTCCAAGCAGCAGATTTTAATAACTCAAACGTCTCACAAAAGGTGCAGACAGTAAATCCGTTAATTTCTCTGATGTTTGTTATGATACGGTTTTGCCATTCCCATTTCAGTCAGAAGTGCTTTGTTATCACCATCCCGGGTCTGCATATTGATGAAATTGGCCGAAACAACAAGTGATGACTGAATTGGGAATAGCATTACCATATCATTACCATATCATAACAAACATCGGAGAAATGAACGCATTTACTGAAATGACTGAGTAAGTAACGTTGTTTTGTCCCTGAAATATGGTTCAAATTATGAAAATGGCACTTATCCTTTAAGGCAAGGGATGTTTCTCCAACTTATGAATTTAGTACCTCATCCCAAAAAAGTCCCGGAATTTATCCAGTGGAAACACACCTTTGATTAGGGGGCGTAACAACACCAGTTGTAATAACAAGGCTTTGTTGTTTATTGACTGCTTCTAGAACAGTCAGTCATTACACACAAAATTCTCTTTGGTGTTGTCAAGGGTGAATTATTTGTGTGTGTGTGTGTGTGTGTGTGTGTGTGTGTGTGTGTGTGTGTGTGTGTGTGTGTGTGTGTGTCGTTTGTTAGGTGTTTGTCTGTTAGGTGTGGATATCTTCTCCCTTGGTGCGTGTGTGTGTGTGATGAAACACTGCAAGGGAGAGAGGGGGAAGGCACATCACTAAGGCATGCATGGACATCCCATCTCCAATGGAAAATGAGTTTACTGCTTTTGATGTTTATTGCTGTCAGTGATGTATCACGTTCTGCTTGTTCATTATACAGCAGTGCAATGAAATTAGTACACTCATACTGTAGTTAAATTGGCTATTTGCTGTCTGTTAGCTTAAACCACTGTGTGTGTGTGTGTGTGTGTGTGTGTGTGTGTGTGTGTGTCTCTGTCTGTCTGTAGATTAGTGCTTTATGTTGCGTTTAGGAGGATAGTGACTGTGTTGTTAGATATGACTAATGCAGTGTATGTGTCACGTTTTTTTATTGTAAAGACATGCGATCAGGCACTCATTTTCACACAGTGTGTCTCTTATCTCTTATCTCTTATCTTTTCTCTCACTCACTCACTGTCCCATGCTCCAACACACAGACCCCTCCCTGATTTCACTCTGACGCACACAGACGTACACACACACACACTCAGTCAAAAACACACTCACTCGTGCTCTGTTATATGCAGTGTATGGGGAAAGCTACAGTGTGTATTGTCTGCTGTGATTTGCAGTTCTAAAGAAGTGCCTTGTGTTTGCCTGCCCCCCTTTCTCTCTTCTCTCTCATGCCCCTCAATTTCCACTCTCTCTCAACCTTCCTTTCTCTCTCTCTCTCATTCTTTTTGTCTATTCTACCCCATCCTCCATTCCTCCCTCTCTCTCTCGCTCCATTTCTCTCTCTCTTCCTCCCTTACCTCCCTTTCTTTCTCCTTTTCCCATCCTTTTCCCATCCTCCTCCCTCTCTTACTCTCGTTCTCTGTCTTTGTGCCCTCCCCCCATCTCTCTCTTCATCTGCTCTTCAGGACGGAGGCACCAGAGGGCGCCGCAGTGCCATTGAGGCTGACCTCAAGATGAAGAAGTGACCTCAAGGCCTCAAATGGACCCACCTGACACAACAAGAAGAGGCCTGGTTCCTCTGCTCCTGGTTCCCCTGGCTGTGGCCCTGTTCCGTTCCGTTCCGTGGCCAGGAGCTGGGTTCTCTGCTCTAGAACTCCCATGATTCAGGAAATCTATGTACTCCATCTTGCTCAGGCTATTCAGTCATGAAGAATGTACCATCATCATCACAATCATCCTCACTACTTTAGCCATGGTCCTGCACAGCCTGAATGCAATGGTCCTGTATGTGTGTAACACAGACACACACACACACACACAAACACACCTGCGGGTTAATCTTAAGTGCTGTGCCATTGCCCATTGGTTCATGAACATCTGTACAACTTCTGAACTAGTTGTGATGTTCGCATTGTAGGAGAAGCCCTGTTTTCACATGATACTTGCAAGAAAGTCATCTGAATTCACTAAATGTACCAGAAGTACACATCTATTCTTTATACCCTTGTCATCCCAGTTTTTTGTTTGGTTGGTTGTTTTGTTTTTTGTTTTTGAGCATGTGCGTGAAAGAAAGGGGGAGTCAAACAAGAAATAGGTTTGTGGTTGGTTATTTTGTTTATATTTCTTGTGGAAGGCATTTTCTGTAGCTGGTGTAATCAATTGATTTTTTCCATTTTTTTTTTCTTTTCATTTTCAAAACAAAGCAGCCTTTTTTTGCTGCGATAGCAAGGGTAGTGTCTGTGTATTACCATGGCCAGAATGTTTAGCATCTGTAAGGTGGTTGTTTACTTAAGCCATAGGCGATTGATCATTGAGGCTAGAAACTGAGGCTATTATTCTAGCACTGACCTTCAGTACAAACAATACCCAGAACAGTAACACAGGCAATGTGTGTAAATTTTATTTACAGTTCTACGTTACACTTTCCATGGGTCTGGAAGGCTGTTGGTGCTGAAGTGTGTGTGTGTGTGTGTGTGTAAGAGAGGGTGGGACGGAGGCCCAGGATTGTATGTTTTCTTGGCAGAGAATTCACAGGCAATCACTTGCAAATGTTCTACCACATGTATGTGCTCCAGGTGTTCATTGTGAACTGAGCAGCTAGTTTTGTAAATAAGAAATTCAGTATATGTGTACAGATTTTTTTTTCTTTTTTAGTGTAATGGCTGTGTTGTCATGTAAGAGTTGAATAAAGGAGATTGTGAGAACCAGTAGATTCAGTAGTCGGTACAAACATTTATTTGCATTTTTCACATTAGTAGGAATACTGACAAAGGCGTTATATTAATTCTTATCAAATATACTGAATGAGGACAAGACCCGCTTGCTCACAACACATCTAACTGCAGCCACAAGTCCAATAATAAAAAAAAAACTATTCAATGGCTATGACCAAAAAAAAAAAAACATTCAATGTCAAACAATTTTATCTGTGAAGGCATCATTTCCTTCGTGCATAATCTCCATACAATTACACATCCTTCCAAATAAGGTCAATAAATAAAGTTTCTGACTCCAAAATAAAGTTCCTGAAACCAAAAATAACATGTCACGTCGAGCTATTAGTCTGCCGTCCTCGCACAACAATCTAAAATAGAACAGTGCTTCGGTTGAACTGGTAAGCTTATAACGTTGTGCTAACGGCATGACCCAGCTGGATCAACCTTGAGTTAGCACTTCAGATTAGTGTAATAGCTACAAGGAAGCTCACCTCCATCACATCTCTTAAAACGTCGTGCCTTCCTTAACACTTGGCTCACCTCTGCAAATGCATCTTTTCATACATAACTACACAACAGTGTAAGATACAATTCACCAGTGCATTTACAACCAAGTATGGTTTTATTAGACACATAATTGCAGTTTTACCTACAAGAACCCGACAAGAAACGATGTATAATTCCTTCTCAGAGAGAAAGAGTGCTTTAAAAATATGCCAAGTAAAGTTTAAAATGATATGTGCTGCATGATAATTATATAGATATTGATTGTTCCACTGTGAAAGATGTGCCAACCTCTAAACACTAAAACCATGAGTTGTGCTCCTGGACGGTGGGACTAGCAGAGGAATAGAGTTTCTGTTTGACGAGCCGGTATTCTGGTCGAAGGCGGAGCACCTTATCGGTTCCGAAGAGATTCCTGAGGGGTGGCCATCCCTCCTGGTCCAGTCGAAACACGACCGAAAGCTCGAAGGTTGGAGTGAGGTGATCCGCGGGGACAACGTTTCCCAGTTTCTGGAGGGCGCCCTTGTTCTCCAAGTACAGGTGAATTAGTGCGCCCCGGAGTCCGCACGGTTCATCGGTGGAGGCAGCGAGGATGTCTCGCGCTATGTATGAGATCATTCGGCGAGGAAGCAACAGCTCTCGGCATCTGAGACTGGACGTCTTGGCGTCGGACAAACATCTTTCTATCCGACGGACCAGGTCGAGTTGGAGACTTCGCTCTTCCCTTTCCTCCTCCTCCAGACTGCACTCCGATCCAAGACCTGCGCAACAAAGCGTCTGATGATTAGTCATGGTTATCGGTCACACCGAAAAGTTTTTGCTCAGCACTTCGACAGCCATCGACCTACATGTAGTGTCCCTGACGAACCGGGAAACTAACAGTCAGCCCCTTTCTGGGTCTATCATGTGCTTGGTCATGGGACGAACTGAACAACTACAGGATTAACCTTTGTTACAGTAGGCTAAGAAGAAATGAGATCGAGGGGTTCTGACATCAACCTGAAAAGTTACATCAGCTGGGGAAAACTAGATGTCTAACAAATTCTAACATAAAACCTGAGCCTAGCAGTAGGCTACCTTTCCCCTTTCTGCCGTGACAGATTCGTATGCTGAGTAGTTTATGGCAATATCGAAAAACGTCAAACTATTTACTTACTTGAAGAACTCATTGCTTTCTTCAGTCCGCCGCAGGATATCTGGTTGGCTTTGTCCGTGGTGAAGCTCAACACAAACTTTCTCAGAAACACTCCAATGTTTTCTTCTTCCATCCCGACGGACAGTCCGGGTCCAAACCCAAGAGCGGGGGTATACACCATTGTTCTTTGTAACTCACCAATTCTTCACCCACCTTAGACACAGGTCGTACGGATATCATATTCATGTATGTTTGTGAGAAGAGTTTGAATGTGATGAGAAGTGCCTTCTCTGGCGCTTTTATAGTCTCCCGTAATCTGCGATTGCATCAGCTGTAGTTAACGCTCGTGTCGGGGGACGGACTCCCGTTGCTATGGCAACACGGCGCATTTGGCAACACCCCTGCGCAGTGAAGTCAGCCGGCAGTCTCATGCAATCGACAGGGGCCTTGCATCGCTAGGACTCCCAGGTTGAACTATGGTTGAAACACAGGCGGGTCGCTTAGCTGGTTATAAGGAAACCTGACTGATGTTTAACTCAGATTGCTTAAAGATGTTTTTTTTTTTAATTTGTCGTTTTGTCAATCAATTTATGTTTGCTAGCCAACTACCCCTTCAAAGAAACATGGTTCAATGTGCACAAAATCCAACACAGGCGCAGCCTACCTCTCTGTTCACTTCTGTAATTTTGCCGATATGAAAGCTATTCAGTAAACATTATACAATATGTTCACATAGGCCGAAATAGGCCTATATTTTAAAATAGCATTATGTTTGCTTTCTTGTTTGTTTGCATGTATTTGCAGCAAAACTCCCGGTTTAAACGAGAGGTTAATTGCATGTTCAGCACCAGTGGTGAGCATGTGCCTGCTGCATATCAGCGTGAAATATGGTTTTAGAGTTGTGCATTTTGCACCAAAGGTTAAAGTAGAACAGCTACTGTATATTCAACCTATAGATCTGTTGTTCAAGGCCACTGATAGCCTGGGCTTGCCCATACTTCCTGTGACACTGCACAAAATTTCGTGTTCAAGTCAGGGCCAAGCTGCCTATTTGCATGCATTTCTTGTCCCAGAATTTCAGGCACCAATGAGAAGCGAGCCTTTACTCTAAGGTGAAGGAGGCGGGCTAAACAAGTTTAACATTCTGCCTTTGAGAAGGCGGCTAGTATGTGAGATTGGCCAGACTAAGCTCGTATGAGCTTTGATGGTCGCGAAAGCGGCCACTGAGCGAGTCAATGACAATTTGGTCACAACATTGAGCTTTGTGAGCTTTGATGGTTGAAAACCAGGCTAGGAAATCAGGCATGCATTTGAAAGGCACACAGCAGGCCGAAGAGGACCCTTACCAAATAAAACTAATTTGCCTGAAAAGTTTCCCACAAGTTTGCCATTGTCAGCCGCTAGAGTGACCTGCGGCAATCATCTGGCAACAATGCCGTGAATGTGTTGCCATTGATTTGCCAAAACAATTTGCCAGTAATGGCAAACTTCTGACTAATGTTTAGTGACAAATTTGCTAGTTTGCTAGAAGTAGGCCTATGCCTAAAATTTGCCAGAATAAGTTTGTGGCAAGTTTGCCACAAAGCAGCAATTTGTCCTGAGGCAACTGTAAAGGCCATGGTGACAAACATTTAGCATGTCGCATACAGGAGGTACTAGGAATCGCCCATTTTAATTTGAGATAACAGTAAGTCCCCCAATTGTCTGCCTGAATTCATTACTGATTCCCCATTCACAGTTCTAATATATTCAGCAGGCCTATGACCTCATGGGAGAGTGTCAAAGCGTCAACTATTCTGACCTTCCTTTTCACCTTTGGTAGCATGAACTGGCCTCAACAAAATACTGTTATCAATGGCACTTTCCATTCCACCATTTCTTTCAGTTTCTCCTCTCTGGAAAACTACCACATTTCAAGTCCATATTCCAATAATATACCTCCTTCTGCCATATTACTCAACAACCATGTGTCCTCATCTGCGCATAATATCACATCAGTTTGATTTTTTCACCCTTCTGTCTCATTTCATTAAAAATAGCTGAAATAGTTGTTTTGTTTTGTTTTGGGTTTTTTTGTACCAGAAGACAGCTTTACTTTTGATGTTATAGTAACATTATGTCATAACATGTTAATTACAATTAAAGTGTACAATTAAATCAGCTGAGACAGGCTACACTGCTTTAATACAAGTCACGTGTGGTTTTCCATGTTGCATTCAGTCTAGACATTGAGGTGATGTATGAATTAGTCACAATCTAGATGAGGCCTCCGACCAATCAGAGAGCAGTAGGCTACATCACCCGTGCCAGCCTGGCCCCGCCTCCTAGCCTCAGGTGAAGTTCCTTTCCCAACACACCTTGTGACCAGCTACAACCAGGAAGGCAGTCCACCAACACAAATCAGTTAGTCAGCAACTTGGGGAATTTTCCAGACTTTACTTTGACTTTACTCACCAAACCCCCCACCCCCCTCTCTCTCTCATGTACACGGAAGCTTTGTCGTTTCACAGGAAAGCAGAAATATGTGGTTAGATGTGCTCATGAATGGGTTGGTTAAGTCATTAGAGTCTTAGAGTTCTGTGTAATCATAGGGGAAGCCCAGTAGATCCATGAATGGGCACTTTGCCATTAAACTCACTTTGCCATATTCACCGGCATAAACAAATAAGCAGTGTTTTTTTTTATTATTTTTTTAAATACTTTTAGTGTCTAATAAAATTGTAACACTATAATGTAGAAGTGTTTTTTTGTGTGGGTTTTGATTTTGTATGTTCCAACATAACATACTGTATTAGACATCAGACAATGCAGACCTGGCTTATCATTCAGGGTTAAAGGTCAAAGGCCTTGATAAATTTGACCATTTTAATGAATTGATTGGTTTGTGTATAGATAGATTTCATGTTTACTAACAGTGCGCCTGCGCACGCAGACAAGGGGCAGAAGGCTACACCCCGCCATAGA
>JASCQY010000258.1:4070141-4082459 GCA_030264315.1 Sardinella tawilis
GTGTGTGTGTGTGTGTGTGTGTGTGTGAGAGAGAGAGAGAGAGAGAGAGAGAGAGAGAGAGAGAGAGAGAGAGGAGAAACTTCCCTCTTAAAATCTACAGTAGATGCCCTTGAGGTAAAGCCAGTGAACCTTAACATTTGTGATTTATTCTCCTCATTGACAGGTCATAGAAATAGACAGCAGGCTTAAGTACTGAACCCTAACACCTATTTTCTGACTTCCAGGCTTTCCCTCTTCCCCACATGTTGTTGTTCCTGCTCTTGTTCCTAGCGCTGTCCCAGCCATTGCTGGTGACCTGGAACACAATCAGTTATGTCACTCTGGGAGAATAATCACTCGAGAACCATCCAATCTAAAATGTATTACTGTGATGATTTCTCCTCCTTTAAATGCCAGGAGACTATTCCACATTCATAATATTTTCAGATGTGCAACCATGTAGAAAGGTGGATAAATGAGGACACCCAAATGAAGGAACAATGATGGTAGAAATTAAAAAAATATGTGACAAGTATGGAGAGAGTATATTCTGCTCTCCAAATTCAACGGCAGGTTAAGAAACAACCTTTCCTTCCTCTGTGTGGGGGTAAAGGTTTCTCGGTGAGATACCTTATAAACACTGCCATTTCCCTCTTTCTCTCTTAAATGTAGAGCCAAGGGTGGTAATACCAACGTTTGAATAAGAACAAATGTCACCACGCTGGCAAAATCCCCATCCATTCACAGAGGCTGCACCTTTGTCAGCATCACCATAGCAACATTTGTTGCCTCGGAGCACCCATAAAACATATAGCCTGTAGTGTACTTCCAACTATCCATCTGCTTATGTAGCTAGCCCCCCCTCTCTTCTCTCATCCTTCTTCTCTTGCCACTATCTCCATATGTGATGCTGCTCATGAGGCAGGCTTTCCTATGGGAACGTATGGCGACCCATTCACCCTCCCACTTCCTGACTAGTTCACTGCTTAAAGTCCCGCCTCTGACAGCAAAATGATGACTGTTTCAGCGACTGATGTTGTTTAATTTGAATCAACCCCCCACCCCCCTCCCCCTGTCCATGGATGACTGAGCTTTGCTAAGATTTCCTCTGCTGCGGATACAATTCAAGTCCAAGATTCGTTCCCACGAAGCCTCCCCGCCTCTGTCATGCTGCCATTCTGTCTCGTAAACATTCTCTGCAGCAGTAATAGTCCTCAACACATTCGTTTGGCTCATCACACGCAATCTATATCTAATAAGCCATATTGTGCAGCTCTCGCTCCACCGCCCACACAGACGACTACATCCTTACATACAAGCACAATATTCTATAGCCGAGTGATGCAGCATTTCAACCTCTCCTTGTCGCCTCGCAGCCAGCAGTGCAATATGCTGATACGCAAGCGGGCATTTCCAAACTCCATTTTGTCTTTGGTTGTCGGTGAGGTAGACAAGATTCCAGAGACAAACGCGCTCCGCCTGGAAGTGCGCGACTTGGCGTCAGATTCGCGCAGATGCGCACTTCTTCCGCAGGCGTAAACCAGACCTACACAAACTAGTCTCTAAAATGAGATTTGCCCCTTACACCGCATGTATTAATCAGAGGTTTTTTACGCTTTGCTTTGATCCGGATGTCACTTGAGTTTACCCAGGTCAAACCAAAACATTAATCTGGCCAATTACTCAGAAATGATAGTATAGCCAGATACCAATGCCAGGTCGTCACTTGTCGGCGTTTCTCGAAACAAGACTAGAAAAAACATGTAATATTCTTCAGTAGCCTGACTGCCAACTGCTCATCTGTCTGATATTGTATGTGCTAAGCTTCCAATGTCACCATCATTAGAGTGCCTTAATTTTATCACGGAAATCGGCCAATATCACACAGCATCCTCTCGGTTGCTCAGTGTGCATGGTCAAACGCCGTTTCGTTTCATCTCGTGCATCACATTATTTAGGTCTAAAATCAATACAAATAGACAAGTAAGATTACAAATCGGCTCTGGTAGCCTATCCTATAACCCATATACGACATTAAGACAATAACCATACAAACATTAGAAATCATATGACTCTCTACCTTTAAGTCGTCCTTTCGCTGTCATGGTCAAACTGCCAAAAAATAGCCTATTTCATTGGAACGAGATGCTAATCTCTCTCTCTCTCTCCCCCTCTCTCTCTCTCTCTCTCTCTCGCTCCCTCTCTGGGATTCTGTAACAGTGCACGTATTCACCAGCAGGCGCATGCACAGCTCGCGCGATGCGCTCGAGAGATGCTGCTGCATCACCAGGTCTCGCGCAGTGGCCGCGCGGAGACATCCCAATGAGCCCGTAGCAATTCAGCATCACGCGGCGATCCCTCCGGCACTCAAGCTATGCCACCACTCAAACCCACATCTGTGCAATTTCAGTTCCCGTTAAATAATAAGGCCTTTACGAAAAGTCAGGTCAGAACATGAAGCCTGGGAAATATAGCCCTAAAGGGTTTTAAGCGAAGGTTTGGTGTAGCCTGATATGCCCATCTTGCTAATTCTGGCAAATAATATGATCTCTCGATCTTAGGCTACTCGAATGTTATCAGAGAGCACAATTAGCCTACACAGAGACAACTCCCTCAAATACACTTAGTATGGAGATAAACTGTTTAGTGAGAAAAACGCGCAAGCGTTTCTGTAGGCATGCCAACGAGGAGAGCTACATTGCACCTACATTTGATCACCCGGTCGGTCGGGTTGAGCCCTATGTCGGTGTTGGACATCTTCATGGGCAGTTGCTGACTACAAGGCGAGTGTTTGTCTCCGTCCCGGGATAGAGCTCTGTCTTCGCAGGGGCGAGGGCTGCGTTGGCTGCAGCAGCAGCATCACTTGGTGCGTCTCCGCGTTCCACTGACGGAGCTTTGATGGGGGAAGGTCTGCCGCAGTTTACCCGGGGAGAGTGTGTTGACGCCGGGATGCTGTTGTCTGCAGGAGTGCCTGTGTGGGGTGGTGTGGGGGGTGGTCGGTTAACGGAGGTGGGAGCGGATGGGGGGGGGGGTTCCGCTTACTTCAGGGTCTCCTCCTAGCGTTGCCTGCACCACCCTGACATGGCGAAGGCAGGAACTCCCACGCACACGCTGACAGGGCAGCCTCATACCGCCATCCGGTGGAGACACGACACGGGCTGTCGGGGTTTCCCTAAGAACGTGCGCGCGCCCCATCCATCTCAACCCAGCAGCTCGGAGGGTGATGCTCCTGTGATGCTCTCGATGTCTGTCAGCCGGATGCTCTAGATTAACGGCGCAGAGACAACGGGAATAAGTCAATCTGGCTTTAAATTAGTCTGCACAAAGTGGGCCAGCTTTCGAATATAGGCCTATAAGATATACGAAACCATCTTCCAGATGCGCTGCAAACCAGGATAATTACATTAGTCTATTAGATAAAATTTAATTAAAATAAGTTTTGGATGCGTTGCCTCTGTATTGAGAGGCTATGCCTGTAGCCTACACAGTAGCCTACATACGCATGTTGTTGCAATTCCTTGGTAAAGGCATGGAAGAAGAAATGTTTTGTTGGTTTAGCCTACTAGATGGGATTAAGGCCCTCAGGGGAAACAGATATGTCAAAAGATGGTTTACTGAAATTATGGCATGGACAATTAGGCTATTTGGTAGAATCTTACACCCCCCTCTATAATTAGGCTATTCTGCAAAATATATTTGTTGGTCCAATGTCGTTCTTGCCTGAAAGCTGAAGCCTACTACCTATCACGCAGCCTACTTTCTTTAACATAGGCCTTCATTTACAATCCCATTTTAAAATGTTAAATGCGCTATGCGCTCAAAACAGGAATGACGGCGTTTTTAACAGCGCAAGTATGAAATCTCACCAAATATCGCGATAGACCTTTTAAGTCGACGCATATCCCTCCGCGCTTATTAAACTTCCTCTCTTCCGATGAATTCCATGTAATGGCCTGTGGCAGAACTCGACATGATTGCCTCAAACTGAAGGATCAGTTGTGTTCACTTGGCCCAAACAAATATGTCATAAGATTCAATAGTATTATTGAAAATGGTTTCAACATAATTCAACAGTCCTAAATGACAATTATTGGCGCCGAGCAGAGCAACAGGAACACATAGTTTAGGGTGTAGTGTAGCCATTTTGGCTCAGAGCAGTTTAACATTAACCCGTACTTCGTCCATTGTGGCGCTAACGCGTTTTTGGTTGCATAGTAATCTATGGCACTGGATAGCAGTAGAAGTCGGCGCGCAATCACGCAAGCTGGTGCGCATGTCGGCGGAAGGCTCTCATTAGAGCAGTGCAGAGTGAGTGATCTGGTAGCCGCTGCTGCAGGAGGAAGGATCGCGGTTCTACCCGTACTACCTTTCAGTTTCGCCTTAAAATTACATCGACCGGTTTCGCCGGACAGATAGCGTTAATTCGTGTGTTAGCCCAAGGTATTGATTGTGACACATTTGTGAGCACTGGTCTCCAGATATAGAGAACAGCCGCCATTTTAACCGAGTATAACACGTTTTCGGTGACAGCAGCACAAGCACAACAATGGCTCTGAAAAGAATTCACAAGGTAAGAAGGAAGTCAGCGAGTGCCGTCGTGGGCCTGCTATTTCGCACTTGAAATTTCGATCGGGATATTAGCACTGGGCCCCTGAATTTGTCTGTTCGTCATTTTGAACAAAAACAAACGTCCTTTCCACAAATCCATCGTCTTTACCGTTGTAACCCCGAGACTGCTGTGGTAGGATGACAGTGTAGCATTGCGCCTCGGAGCGCTAATGTTAAGTTTAGCTAGCTGAATACAGTTTGATGCTTTCTGTTCAGCGTTTTGGGCCCGCTATCATTTGAGCTTAATATAGCTTACTCAAGCATCTCTACTATTTACCGTTAGTTTGTATGTTGTGTGATTTACATTTATCTTCCAAACACATTTACGTTGAATCTGTTATACGGGGTGTTAATGCAATGTTAGACTATTAATTGCAAACGGCTGTTGTCGGTCGACACAGCTAAGAAAGCTAGCTTATGCTACTGAACAAGCTCAGCTATGCGTTGAACTTGGATGATGGCTAACTAGCTAAATGTTTAGCAGGTTAATGTCCGTCTTTCTTATTTACATGCTAGCGTGGTGCTAATTTTAGCAAATTTAGCCATTTAGTAAATTGGTATCTAGATGATGTTCGAAGTTGAACACAATGATGGCTGGATATATGTGGTTAATATTAGCCACCGAGGGCCTCAGCGGTAGCTTGTTGGCTAAGTAACGTGTGTCGTGGGCTAATGGTAGCGTTCAAACTGAAAACATTTACGAGTCAGTGACGTTCCCTTAGTTTCTGCATGTTATTAGGAAAGCTGCATTGCCAACAAAAGAATATGTATAGTATTTAGCGCAACGTTTTGGGGTTTTAGCCGTACACACAGTTGAGACAGCATAGCCGGGTATAGACCTAGCTATCTGAAGCTAACTGAGCACACGTCTATGACGTTACTCTGAACTTATATCACAGCACGCAACCGTTAACAAGAAGACATAGCGAGCATACAACCATTTTACGCTTTGCAGCTGGATGAGCTGTTGTTCGTCTCCATCTGCCCATACTCTGATCCAGCAAGAAACCAACTGGGAAGTTGTATCGGCTATCCTGACATATAGTTATTCAGTTAAGACTGCGTGACGCTATCGTTTGGATTTCACTTCTCTAACGAAGATCTCATTAACATGCTTGTTAGCACGCTTAAAGCTAAATAGGCATTTGGTCAGTGAACGCAAGTGAAGTTGCATTGTTTGTTTGGAATGATTGTAACGGCAAGAGGACCATTTGCCTCATCGGTTCTTGGCTTATAAATTGTGTTGAGAGAACGAGGTCCTCAAACAACATGTTGATCTATTCAGTATTGTTTACAACTGAATAGCTCGACATGCCATGGGCTGTCAAGGGAAACCTCTAACGTATTGTAAGCCTATCCTAGGCCCTCCATGTCAAGAGTGAGGCAAGTTGTATTTGGACCACCTGTCATAGAAGAGGCTCAGGGTCATTTCAGGTTTTTGCCATTTCTTATGTGAGATGAATGTTGAAAGTAGAAAGTAATGGGAAGTTATTTTTCTGATGAAAATGGACAGTCTTGGGATCTGTTGGGACCCTTGGGATCTGTTTTGGATTGAAGTAGCTTATAATTTTCTTCATTTGTCTTTGATTTTAAAAGCATACGTAATGAATGTGACCATTGCAAAAATGTTTTGGCACTTTCCCATATGTGTCAGTTCCAACTGTTCTGTGTATCTTGTCTCATACCATCTTCCGCTTACAGGAGTTGAATGACTTGGCTCGTGATCCTCCCGCTCAGTGCTCAGCCGGACCAGTAGGAGATGACAGTAGGTGTCAAGCAGCTATGGCTGTCAATCAATTTGCATATTAATCAAACTCTTAACCTGAAGCATCCATGCTGTTCAGATGAGATCACAATTATTCTGTCGGTCACTGTTTTTGGTGAAAGATTGTGATTGATGTTTGGCCTTCAAAGTGGTCAGAACTAGGTCGATCTTATATTTTTTAATTTTGGACCAGTTCAATGAAATGAATAATGAATATTTTGAAGAACAATGGACCAACTAGACCATCCACTTGCACAGCGTTCCACAGCGACATCACAGAATTGACTTACAAATAAAATGGCATCTTCTATTAATTATATAGACATCCCATTGAGTATGTACACACACCAAGATTGACATCACTACATAATTTGTTGTGTGTATTGTTAGCATCTCACATATATAGTATATATATATATACTGTGTGTATATATATATAATAGTTTATTTTTATATAATTGCTATTTTCTTATGTCAGTAATAATCAATAGCCATGTTGATCATGGTCACTTGAGTGATGTCTGTAAAAAAAAAAATCTGAAAATTTGATACATAGACCAAATGGCGACTCATTAGCTAACATTAACTGAACGGAGCATAGGAGATTGAAATAGAAAGTGGCCGGTATTGTATCAAATTTTCTGGTTATTTTTCATATGGACAGCACTTGGTGACCTCGAACAACATGGCTGTGGATTGATTAAAGCCAAATTTCTCCTTAGAAATTATTGATGCATTTCTTTTGTGAAATCAAATTGTTCTACATTTGCCAACTTGGGATGAATAACTAGTTAGACCCGTCTATGATGAACAGTTTTAATGAGGCTTTCAGTAAAAGTTAAATGAGCCTTTCTGTGTCACTGTTTGTGGCTTGGATGTTTTTGTAGACCTACATGATAAATTTGATTAATTTCTTACGTGTATTTGGTGTTTTTGGAGAAGTAACTCCCTATATTAGTGGTATTGGTGGAAGTTTGTGTGTGTATGAAATGAGCCATTCCGTATGGTTTACCTCAGTCTCTGCTGGTACGATTAGTTTTTGGTGTTTGGAGTAAGTGGTGTAAATATTAGTGCTCGTCATTTTAGACATTTTCACAGCTAAGCCTATTTATAGGTGTTTTGTTGACATTTGCGGCGGTGTTTATTTGCATTGCAAACATGTTTCTGAGCTAGTCGCATCACAAAGGTTGCCATTTTGTTTTACGTTTGAGTTTTAGGACCTTGGCGTAATATCTTATCACTGTGTAGGTCTGATAAATAATTATCTGAATCAAGGGGCCCTAATCCTTAAGTCTTCCGGTCTCATCTGGTGCTGTGACACACCAGGGCGGGAGCTGTAAAAGAATGTTCACAGCCCCCCACCCCCCTCCCCCCAAACTGTCGCTATGGCGATACACACAGTTATCATTGTGACTGAGGGGCCCCTACTGCCAGAAATGGTGGCGTGTTGGTGGCATTGTGACCCACAACATCACAATACCTGAGCTGTACAAGGAAATGCTGCTACTTCCTTCTGAACACCTGGGGGTATTCCAGGCACGTGGTGGTGTAGTGCCACGCCTTGTTACGTTTGATCAAGGTGAGTGGCAAACCTCCTAAAAGGACTGAACCAGGGCTTGTCATAGGGTCGTCATATTAGGAGGATTGACGCTTCCTTAACTTACCCAGATTTGTTGCAAAAGCACCCAGTGTGATCCAGTGTAATCTGGAAGGTGTGTCTTTGTGTTTTGTCAGGTAAACACTCAGCTTCCCTCTCTCTGATGCGTAAACAGAGATATTTCCAGGAGCTCATCCTGCTGTTGCTGCTGAAGTTTTCTAATTTCATCTAATGGAAACCTGTATCTTTATGCCACAGTCTGTAGAGTTGGTTTATAGCAACTTGGGGGGTGTAATGTATAAACGATGATGAATTTGGTTCTTCTTGCCATACACCAGTGTGAGTGAGATTTGGGAATAGCTTGTTGATGTTTATTTGTACTTTGGCGACGCTTTTATTCAAAGCAGAAGTGTCAGGCACTCAAAATGTCCATGGATTTCAGGCAGTGTCTCATCTAATTTCTGTCTTTTTTCCCTCCCTCTAGTGTTTCATTGGCAGGCGACAATAATGGGACCAGTAAGTACAAACTTTGTAATTGTTCACATGCATAGTTGAAGTATGTGTGTGTTGTCTGAGTGTAGAAATAACTGTGTGTTTCTATTCTAAACAGAATGACAGTCCTTACCAGGGTGGAGTGTTTTTCCTCACTATTCACTTCCCCACAGACTACCCCTTCAAACCGCCAAAGGTGAGGCTTTGGGTAGTTTTGGTTATGGTGTCAATAGACGGCTGCCACTGCTTTATAGTTCTGTTTAACTGGCCATAAATGTTGGCCTGTACATGGGATGGGGTGGGGTGGGTGTGTTCTTGGAGGTGTAGGTCTTTTGGTTGTTGTCATCTTGAGAGGAGGGTCAGTGGTGGATGAGCCCTTTTGAGACTTGAGGTCATGCAGGGTACAGGCAGGCAACTATTAATGAGTTATGTAATGGCATTTAGTTCTTGTGTTCACTGTACATCCAATCTAAATCACATTTAGGCACCAAACACGTGACTTTTGCAAACATGGGCACTCACACCACACTGTTGGGGGAAATTAGGACAGACACCATCACAGTAGTAGTTGTACTGTGTGGGCCAAGGTGCTCTTCTCTACACTTATCACATGTATTTGGATTATTTTTTCCTTTCTTTTTTTTTTTTTCTTTTTCTTTTTTGAGTTGAGGGGGAGGGGAGTGTTAGCTCTAGTTCCATTTCCTGTATTTTGTTTTGATCTTTCTGGGTCCATTTCCCGTTGCCATAGTTAGCAAACGAAAGTCATGTTTTGCTGCAGCAAAATTTACTATTTTCAAATGAAATTGCACATTGTAACTGCCATAGGGATCAGGCCATTATGTAGGCTAGTGTTGTGAAAACCACTGTGACGTTACTGACGTTCTGTGGTTGTGTGGAATACGTTCTGTTGCGATATTAAAGGCAGATACCGAACCATTCGGTAGTGTTTGTTGAAGATGGTCCTGAGTCCGCTGTTAGAGTTCTTTTATGGTCCTCTTTCAGGCAAGTGTCCAATGGCTCTGATCCGGTGGAATGTAATAGTTTAGGGCATAAGGGAATGTCCAGTGTATGACCTTATTCTGGCAAATCTTCAACTCAAATATTCATTTGCATATCGTATTATGTAACACAGCACCTCTTGCCATTACTGTTATGAGTGTCTTAAAGTTGATACTTGCAGAGTTGTCTGAAGTAGCCTGTCTGTACACATCTTTCTCCCGCCCCCTTCAATTTGCTGCTTTTGTTTTCTTCTTTTTCTGTCCATTTTTCTTTCTTTTTCACCACATGTTGTTCTTGTCGCTCTGACACATGGGCAGGTTGCGTTCACCACAAGAATCTACCACCCGAATATCAACAGCAACGGAAGCATCTGTCTCGACATTCTGAGGTCACAGTGGTCCCCAGCCCTCACCATCTCCAAAGGTATAGCACATTGACGCACACAAACGCACATGCGCAGACAGTGCAGACCTGCACTCATGCATGACGAGCATGCTACACACATACCTGACTGTGTGTGTGCGCTCTGACCCTTTCAAAGAGGGACGAGGCGTAGTGGCAAACATGTATTTCTGGTTGAGCTGAAGAATGTGGCATGTGCAGAAGCAGCACAGGTTGTTGCACATATTGAAGCCTCGGTCAAATGCTACTCACTCAAACGCTCTCACTCTTTCTCTGCAACACACTCTCTCCTTCCCCCATCCCATTAAAAACACACACACACACACACTTGATCACACTGTTGTTTTGTATGAGGATTTATATCATGTCACAATGGCATTTGTAGTGTAGTAATGAGTAATTTTGTAACATTATGGACTAATGTGTTTTTGTGAGCCTGCTTATTGGTGTCCTCATGAGTAGGCTGTGAACTGACATTGTTGTAAATCTTGTCCTCTGCATCTTTCAGTCAACTATGTTGAAACATGCTTTTGTTATGTCAGAACTGATGCATTCAGAGTGGGATTCCTCGTTGAGAGATGATTTTTAATGATCCCTGTAGGCTTGCCTATTTGTTTGATTTATCCCTGTAGAAGTCTCTGATTTTTAGGAGCAGAAACGCAGCTGCCATATGCAATACGCATGGAATTTATAAACCAACCTCTATATAAAGTTTAGGTTTTAGTGTGTTCCCTATGTGTTCAATCCTCAGTAGTCCTGTCCTGTGTGTATTTGCATTTAACACTGTTCTTCCCTCCACAGTTCTCCTTTCTATCTGCTCTCTGCTGTGTGACCCAAACCCAGATGACCCTCTCGTACCTGAGATCGCCCGCATTTACAAGACTGACAGGGAAAAGTGAGTGTGCACACGAATACACACACTTACTGTATTCGTTATAAACATCTCCTGGGAATTCTGAATTCTTATGCCGCATTCACACAGCGATCGGCACGTTTGCGGTCCGTAAGCAGTGCTGTACATGAGCGTTTTGTGTGGCTCTGTGCCTTCACAACAGAAACGGTCCTCTGTGCGAACCGGCTGCCAAAGCTCTCGTTTAAAGTCTATGCTGTATGCGGAGAAAAATAGAACTCTTTCTATTTCTCTTTCTATTTCAAGCGTGCAGTGCGGGATCTCTGCGGTGCTGCTGTGCAGAACTCGTCTGTTGTGTGAATGGTCTAATCTGTTCACATACATTCTAAACGAAAACGGACCAAAACCGTGCACTCACAGCGCACACACACAGATATTGGTGTGAGGCAAACTATGTGCGCTAGTAATCTTTCAAACCTGGGCCCTGTTTCCCGATAACGCACACTCTTAGCTCGCTAAGAAGACTCTACAGAGATCTTACCGAAGTTATGTTCTTTCCTAAGAGTGTTCCCCGAATGATCTCTTTAGAGTCTTCTTTGTTAAGTTGTTCTTAAAGGAACACACCACCATTTTTTTTTTCTTAAATTTAAGTATTTGCATTATGCCTGAGTAATATTCAAGAAAATGCATGTAATTTTCTTTGCAGTGTGTTCAGTTCTTAGATTGACATTATTAGCATAGCTTAGCACAATCATCGGAGGTTAATGGTACCATTAGCATCAAGGTAAAAGTGTCCACTTGACGGAATTTAATATTTTGCACTTTGGTGAATTTTAGATTAATTTTAAAGTGCTTTGTAAGTAAATTTGATTTATTTGGTACCATAGACTTCCATTGCTATGTTAAATAAGCTTACACAGTCAACCTAGGCATTGCAGACACAGAGAGGAAAAATGCTATGTATTTTAATGTTCAACTAGGAGTTGACTACAGATAAGCAATTTCCCGAAATAAGGTGGCGTATCCCTTTAACTCTCTCTTATAAGGGTTGATCCACGTTTCTGGCATCAATTGTTGTTGTTTGCACCTTTTTGAGCACGCGTGAAATTTGTTTACAAGACATTAAATGTATGTATCAACAAGAAATATATAAGTGAAAATATAATGAATACAACAATACAATGAGAATAGGTGATGTGCTTGCATTTAAAGCAAAGCATTTTGGCTTTTTTTTTTTTGTTTTACTCTTTATTAATTAAGCACAAAATGCAGCCAGATCTTACATGGCCGCAAGTACAAGTATTGAGACTAACATGACAGGTTTTTTTTTAATAGTAAAACATGTGTTTAAGCCGAAAACTCTGGGTTTTGGTACACTCAGTTAGCTGTCGTTTATAGATGTATTACAGGTTCAGATGTGACTTAACAATGTGATAAAAGTTTGGAGACATTTTGGGCAAACTCTGAATTGGAGGCGTGTAGTAAATGCCAATAGACCGTTTTTATTGTTTGCAAACATTCCCTTCACCAACGTTCCAAAACTGCAACCGGAGGCAGAAAGCCCCCAGACGCCATTAGAACCAATACAAAACTGACCGTTTTTAGCAGTGTCTTTTATTACTTTAT
>JASCQY010000258.1:4178177-4188177 GCA_030264315.1 Sardinella tawilis
AGGTATGGCTCAATGAATTTACTCATGGGGAGATGGTAAATGAACATATTTCCACAAATGGTGGAGTGTTGCTTTAAACTGTGGGTTTTACAGAATTTTAGCATATGGTCTCCAGAGGCGAACAGTAACGAAGTTAGTATTGTACTTAAGTAAGTTTTTCAAGAATCTATACTCTATGTAAGCATTAATATTTTGGATACTTATGACTTTCACTTCATTACATTTTAAAGACAAATATTGCACTTTTGACTTCACTACATTGAAATGTGAACATGGAGTACTTGTTACATATAACAAAACTAGGTGATTTTTCAAAAAATTATAGATCATTTCGAAGTTCAAAATGTTTTCTCAATTACTAAATTGATGCCATACATGTGGTGGAATTAACAAAACGACCTATGTTGACTGTCAAGGTACAGTGAAAGTAGAAAACATGATTTCAGAAGGGTCGCGCATGTTTCTGTCTGCAGGGCATTTACAGCGAAGTTGCAAGTGAGAATCCTCCATATTGAGTTGTCATGGGCTATTGGTATAAACAGTGTCTGTCTCACTATTACAAGATCATTCACTATCCAAATGTTCACCAATATTACAAAATTCCACTTTAAAGGCACACCAGGCAATATACATTTTTAGGTTAATTTACCAGCTTCATAGTCACAGATGGTTAAATGGCTTGTTACAGGGTGAATGAAGTCTCTCTCTGCGGCTAAGTTCAAACCAAAGGGTGTGCCTTTCATTTTGGCATATTGGCCAGGAGTATCTATACTTTCACTCAAGAACAGGAATTGTGTGCTTCGTCCGCCTCTGATAGTCTCCCAATAGTCCACAGGAGTCCTTGATGGCGTGTCATCTTGGAATACCCCAGTTTGGCCATTATGGGGTGTGATAGAATCAAGAATAATGGAGAGTCAAACAAAGGTCAAAATTTCATACCATAAGAAGTTCAATAAAACTCATTGTTTTGTTGAAAAGGTCGGCAAATATGGTCAGTACGGAAAAGAAAATTTGGTACAACATATATTGAATCGCAAAACATCAGTTATAGGTAAGAAATTAGACAATGAACTGAAACTTCATCCTATTCATTGTTGCCACTAGTTACTGTACATGCTCGGTGACCTTGAAGAACAGAGCCATGGGTTGAAGGGCACTGATGACCCAGCCGATGATAGTTATACTGTAGTTCATGGACTATTTCCACTATTTGAAGGCCAAATGATTCACTGAGGGCTCCATAACCCCTATAGTTATAGTGTCATTTAATGTGGGAATGCATATGATCATAAAAGTAAGTAAGAAAGAAAGGGTTAATTATTGAACATCATCTGATTTTACGCTACAATCAATCAATGAATCAATCATTCAGTTAATAAGAAGTATTGGCTTAGGCCTGCGTAGATTCCTGATGGCCTCATGTGGCAGGTGGTTCCCCCTGCCTCGAGTGTCAGGTGCTCCAGCTCCCCAAACAGCCTTTGAGAGATGAGACCTCCAGGGGTGATAAGACCCCCTGCCGTACACACCACAGGTAACCACTCAGCTCGGGGAGGAATGAATGTTTTATTGCAATTAGTCATTTTCAGACGAAAAGAGGCTCTCCAACTCAGAAAACATTATACCTGTACAAAACACACTGTTTACCAACAACAGAAACTTCAATAAAGTGGTGAGTATACACAAACAGCAAGGAATGGAGAAAAAACATTAACATACGGCTTATCCTGTCAACGACGATGGTAGTTATGGTGATGGTGTTGATGGCTATGATGATAACAGAGTACACTTTTGAGGAGTCCTAAGCCAAATTTAAGCACCATATTCATGTCATAAGGAAAGGCAAACAAAAGAAAAGAAAATACTCTAGAATAGTGAGAGAAGTTAAACATAGATGCATGAGTTTGTTGATCACAGTTGTTTTAATCATCAGACAAGTTTGTTTTTGTTTTGTTTTGTTTTTTTTTTATCTTTTTTTTTTAAACTGACTAGAGAAAAGAAGAGTCTTCACTACTGCTTCACCATGCAGCTGAGTTCAGTTAACCGTCTCCAACACACACAAAATAGACTTCAGGAAGTAAGAAGAGCTTGATACATTTCTGCCCGACAGTAAATTGTCACAAAGCCTGGAAAGTAATTTCATATTTCTTTGAATGTGAGATTCTCCTATCAAAAATAATATGCAGATTTTTTTTACTTTTCTTAATACATTTAAAGTGCAAGTATTCATCCATTTGATTCAATGCTTCTGTTAAGTACAAAATTCAAAAGAAAAAAAGAAACAGCAATATGCTTTTCCTGTATGTATTTATATATTTATAATATAATATATATTTATATATAGAGATATATCTATATGTTATCTTTTTCCATAAAGAGGAGCATCATATGTAACAAACCATATATACACACACACCACAGGTCATATATTTATATATATTTTATATATATAGATAGATTTTTTTTTTTTAAAGTACAACACATTTGTCTGGGTTGAAAAAGAAAATGAGCACAGGATATGTGTGAGATGTCCTTGTGCAGTGGACCTCTGCCTCATGGGACCTATGCCACCATCCCTCCATCCCCCTCCCCGCATAGTCACACTCTTTCATGGTTCCCACCCTAAGCCACAACACAGTCCCCTGCTCTCAACAACTGGAGTCCGAGGCCACGGAAGTACTGCATGGCAATAGTGCCAGATCTCCCATCTGAGGGAGCAAGAGGAGATTCGGCCAGTACAATCTGTTAAGTGTGTGTCTTCAACTCTTAACTCTCTCTATCATACACACAAATAAACACACACACAGACACACACACACGCACATACAAACAAAGTCACAAAGTCAAAGTCACACCTAGCCAAAGCATTTGCTCAACACCATATAGGGGAAGCTGGTGTATCTGAGCACCATAAGGTGATGACTGAATCCAAATGTCCTCCAAGCCCTGAACCTTCCAATGCTCAACTTGCATGGAGCAGTTGGATCCTGTCAGTCAAGTCTGAGAGGTCCAGGGCTGAGGCAGAACACTAGGATTTAGCCAGGGTCTATGGTTCCTTATAGGACAGTTCTAAATTGGTTTTACAGAGCACATCGATGTTTCGTTTTCATTTTTTGTGGGTGTTTATGTCTTTGCAAATGAAAAATGGAATCTTGCAAAGTCACACTCACACAAATAAACACACGCAAATACCAGCACAAAAATATATGTCTTTAAAATGTAACTTTTTTTGTTTGTTTTGTCTTTTTTTCTACTTTTTTTGCACTCTTGGGAGTTTTCTGATGATTTGATGTCTGGGCTGACTACATGATTTTGAGATGTTTTTTTTTTTATTTCTTTTTTTTTATTTTCCTCTGGTTAGTCATCACTGGTCTTAAGTGTGTGGTGTGTGTATGAACACACACACACACACACACAAACACACACAAACACACACACACATAGACTCATGATGGCAAGTAAGACCAGAAAAAGCACCTCTAACAGGAGATTTTCCTAAACTAAAAAGAAAAAGTGCGACCATACCAGATATCATGGCCCAAGGCCTTCACTCAGCACTGTGCGAGGGCATGGACACCTCTGGCATTACAGGCCCATCTAGGGAAGGTCAGAGGTCATTGCTAAGGAAACAATCATAACATGAGATTTGATTGGTCTCCTCTGTGCACTACCTCCAAGCCAGGCAGTATGCACTAAGACAGCTGTTTTAGTGCTGTTTCAGAATCTCTTCCTCTCATACACACACAAACACACACACACTCACACATACACACACACTAAGACATCTGTTTTAGTGCTGTTTCAATAGCTATCTCTTTCACACACACACACTAAGAAAGAGCTGTTTTAGTGCTGTTTCAGCACCTTAAGGATTAGCGATTAATATATTTTTCTTTTTTAAAGAATCAGTTAGAAAATAAAATATGTGCGTATGTTTCGGATCTTTTAAGAGGCATTTCATTACAAACATATGTTATTGTGTTTTTTCTGTCTGATTTTTTTTCCAAAATGTTTTCTTAGGGCCCTCCTCGACATCTCCGCCACTGGGGCCAACAGATGAGTTCAAGCCCAACGGTACAAAGAAGTAACGGTGCTTTCCAGTTTTCCATTTCCTAGTTTTTCCCTTCATACACCACACAGAGGGGGAGAGCTGGACTAGTCTGTATTATGAGAGAGACCTCCAAGGAGATGGGAGGATCACAAGAATAGTGAAAAGAAACAAAACAAATCTCTCTGTCTGTCTTGCTCTCTCTCAAACACACACACACACACACACACACACAGATGTGCGTAAACCAAACCAAGCCAACATGTCCTACACATCATGATGGGTCAACATCCCTAAGACTGAGTGACACGTGCGCAGACAGGTGTTCCCCATGTCGGCTAACAGCAACTGCAGACAGGTACTGCATACAAAGACAGAACAGAGGAGTGAGCCATTACAAGCAGTTCTCAGGGCGGCATCGGTTCTACTAGTGAGCCATGAAAGGCAGTTCCCAGGGCCGCATCGAGTCTTGTTCGGAACCTATTACTTGAGCCACTTCTGTCTGTGTGTCAACTAGCACACAACAAAAACACCTGCGATGGTGTCCGGCTCCTTAATTTCGATGCAACACATAGAATGCCTCTAGGCTATGCCAGACCCTGCTCACTTGGTTCATCTGACTGAAGTGAGGAAGTGCTCACCTTTCAGATGATCAGTCTATGAAGCTACAAGCAGAAGTTTTCTATAGATGCTGCCCCAGGGATGGTCCTAGTGCCTCTGTTCGGTGTGTTTTCTGTCTGCCTCACACACCAAGAACACAGCCTGGAGTTTGAAGTTTAAGATTACATGCCCAGACAGCAAGACACCAGCATAGCCAATGACGGTGTCTGCAGTGTGCAAGAGAGAGGGAGAAAAGTGCTAGAAAGAAATAAAAAGAGAAGAGAGAGAGAGAGAGAGAGAGAGAGAGAGAGAGATGTTTCTGTGTTGCAGCTAAATGCTCACAGAATATCATTTGGAAAGGGACTTAAGAGAAAGTTGAGAAAAGTAGTATCTCAACAAACCTAAATAATTATGGTTAAAAAAATTACAAAAAAAAAAAAACTATTCAGAGGAAACTTGTTTTCTTCAACTCTGACACTAGTTATCATGTTTAAAGAGGGAGTCAAAATAAATATTTTTTTCTGTGAAATTGTTTTCTTTATACAACATTCATTTAAGATACTTTTATTTTAAAAATAACTTAAGTCTCTCTTTTCGGCAAGCATTGTGCCAGTAGCTCTGAACTTCAAGAGAGTGAGAATGTATCAAACACACTGGAGCAGCGAACTATATGGGAACGTCCACCTGTGGAGAGCCTTACCGGGCTATTATGCAGCTCTGGCCTGACTACAGGCACGAATTTAGCTATAACTAGACAAGATGCCGAGGCTGATCGCAAGGAGAGATGGACGTCTCTGCTCAGAGTGCCAGATAAGACCTGCTCAGAGTCTCACCAGCCGAGCGCCAAGATAGAACCTGTAGCTCACAACTCCGGCAAACCCGGGACCCGGCAAACCACATGGAGGTCTATCATACTTTGATCTTTTCTCTACGTGTATTTTTGCGTGTTTGAAAAAAAAAATAAGTGCCAAGAAGTGCTTCACATATCCATCATGAGGGAGAATTCAGTCCTATGCGTCTTACAGAGAGAACTGGTTCCATCGGTACAGAGAAATGCCACGGTTGGCACGTAGGCAACCATATTGCACGCGATACTGAAATGTTAGCACTGTTACCTTTTTGAGAAGATGCGCTGGAATATATATATGACAAAGTGTGGAGTGACGTCACATCGACAAAAAACAAATAGTTAAGCAAAGTGATTTTTTTAGCAAGACCGGCAAACCCACGACGTGCGTGGGAAGTAGCACCATAAAAAACGTCCTGCCCTCCACCCCACCCCCCCGCACGCACCAACACCTCCATCCACACCCACCCACGGGACAACATACATGTACAACTTTTCTTTTTTTCCATGTTTGCGTTTCACACAGAGCTTTACGAGCAGTCCCTCATCCCTCTAGTTGAAGTCATCCATGTTTACATCACTGCGCTACTTGATCTCCGCAGATCACCGTCCGCTTCTCCAGATGACAAGACAGAGAGAAAAGCCGAGAAGTTTATGTGTTTCGAGTTTGGCTTCAAATGACAAGTCCGTTGAGGAACACCGCAATGGGCGCAGCAAGGCGCCTGCAGTGAACCAATAAAGAACCAAGACGAACCAGTGATCGAAAGCGTCGGGGCGCGTGGAGCATGTAAACGTGTGGAGCAGGGATAAGGCACCAGGTTGTTTTTGACGCTGTTGAGGACGATCCGCGCGGGCCTCACGTGCCGCCCGCATGGATTCTTCTCTCGTAGAACATGACTCAAGCTCGTACTGGTGAACGGCTCCCGCTTTGTTTGACCCCCTCCCACCCATCCCCAAAAAAGAGAGAAAGAAAAAAAAAAGAATACTCCCACAGAAAACGTGGGCATGTCCAGAATTTAAATACATCTGATTCACAAAATCATAATTCGTATTTCTAAGTTAGCACTTTTGTCATTCCATTTGCCCAAGGGGGTACGGTGCTGTGGGCTGATATTCAATAGGCTATTAGGACTTGCGCACTGGTCATGATGGCAGCGTCACCTCCGACCTGACGCTTTTGTCTGCCGTCTCTACTCTTTCAAAATGGCAAACGAGTGAGGAAGGTAAAGTACCTCTAATTCTTCAAATGCATGTTTACTTTTGTTTCTTTTTTCTCAGATAGATGCTTGTTGACACGTCCTCCAAAGTCTGTGCACTGTACGCACAAACACACAGGGACATCACGGTCTTGCTTTAGTATTTGCGTACCATATACTCTGTAAACTTCTACGCTGAAGTTTTATTTCATAAAACTCCTAAATATTATTTGATTTGTGCTGGAGTCAAATGTTAGCACACATAAAAACGTATATAGATTCTCTTTTTCGCTATAATATCTTGAATTTGCACTTTGGAACCCATTTCAATGGCCTGCACGTGTATAAAACTGGCTTCTGACAGGGGAGAAACGAACTCCGATCCATTATCATTTTTTGTGTGAGCAGAAAACAGTTCATAGACCAATGTTACTGATAGCAGCGGCTTACTGTAGTACGGTGGTTAAGTGGGTAGTTTCCAGCGATGGGTGGTATGTGACTGCAAGTCTGTGAAGGTTGTGGTAGGGTGATCCCTTGGAATTCTCTCTCGCGCTTTTAACATTTACAGTAACGTTTGATTAAATGTCATTCGTTATTTCATATATATTTTAATTTCTTTTCAGCGGTCTCTCTCTGTCTCCTGTGAAAATCCGTTTTTATCCATCAATCCTCGTCTCCTTCGTCCCCATGTAGGCCCTCCGGTAGCAGCTCGCGTGCCCTCCTCTCTCGGCTTCGCTCTTGGATCCGCTTCATCTCGTCCGCGTATTTACAGAACGTTGCACCGAATTTGGACCACACTTTGCAGGGCACTGTGATGGAGTTGCGGTAGGTCGGCTTCACCTCGCTAACGCGCATGAACACTCCATACTTGTTCGAGCCCACATCGAAAAAGAAGCGCTTATTGTCCACCGTGAGTGAAGTGCCTTCCGGCAGCTCTGCGGGCTCCTCATCTACTCCGTAATCATCGATGAGTTTAGCCAACGCGTCGCGGAATTCAATGAGTCCCTGGGCTGGAAGCGCGATGGTCTGGCCTTGTGCAGTTCCCAATCCGGGCCCCCGATTCACGGTCTGACGGATCCTCAGAAACCGCCCCCTCTGGTTTTCTTTTAGATCCATATAATACTTCCGATTCTCCCGCACCAGAAACTCGCTCTTTAGGGCCCGCCGGGGTTCGTCCTGCACCATCTCAGGGTTACTAGGGCCCAGCTGGGCGTAATGCTCGATGAAGTCCCCTAAGTAGTCACGGAACTCCACAGCCACTGACATCGAAAGAGTCAGGCGGCTCTTGTTTCCCCCGGCCCCGACCTCGGCTATCTTCAGGAAGCGGCCTTTGGCGTTCTGCTTGACGTCCAGGTAGAAGCGCTTGTTCTGGATGTCAACGCGTTTGGAGGCAAGCTCCTCGGTGTCGTGTTGGAGACGGGACGGGTGCATTGGGCCGGCTCCAGGGCCCGTGGCGAATCCTCCGTGCTCACTGCCACTGTCTCTATCCGCCATGATGTGCGTCCCCTCTTACCTTCTCGCAGTGTGCCTCAGTCTGCTGCAGCCCAGATCGCCAGCAGAAACAGCTAATGCTCTCGCGAGATCTGCACATGACACAGAAGGTTGCCGTTGGAAATAATAGGGACTACTGCACCGAACGAGTCTGAGAATTTGGTCGTAATTGTGGGTGTCTTTCTTTGAGTCAAAGCGGCGCCTGACTTGCGCAGCTGGCGCAGAGGAAAGAGGAAAAAAATCTCGACACTGCAGCTGAATTGGCATTTTAAGCATTTCTGTTTCCCCGTCCGTGTATTCCTACCTTTAAACGTGTTTGAGGTCACATGACAAGAGAGAGAAGTATGGATCAACAGGAATAAAAAAAACGACTCCCATCTCTCATTTTGTGGTTTGAGTAACATAAAATTCATAAGTGAAAACCAAATGATCTAAAATCTAATATTTAATACACACGCACACAGGAATTGCACGTTTATTTTCAAAACCTGAAAATAACAACACATGCTCAATATTTAGGGTCTATATTTCATATTATTAACTGTGTCTTTCGTTTATTTCTTTCTGCATGGTTTTAGCAGAGTAACATTTCAGATTTAGTGAGGAATTAACATAACGATCGCATATGTCTAATTGAAACATAGAGTGTGCTCTGCTCCACGCAGCCTTCCCCAGCTCACTGAACCCCGGATTTACCATAAGAAAGCAATAAGCCGGGACATCATCTAGGGATGTCAACCCAAGCCAAAACGCCATCCGTTTTTGGGGGGCAGAGTTCATTCCGGCGGTTTCAGCACCATGGCCAGTTCCATTTCCCCAACCCTAAGCCAAAACAACGTGAACTGATGATGGATAAATTGAAGAAAAGAACGAACGAACTAAGATACACTTTAAGTCTCGCTCCTTCTCCTCAATGTTGGACTAACTGTGGAAAACTACGTGATAGTGCGTACTCATTTATACCGTACCCATACCGAGCGCTGGTAGGCCATTCAGAACGTTTTAATTACATTGACCGGAACCGCTTCACGCCTTAGCCTAATAGACATCAAAATACGGTTACATAATATGTCATGAGGGGAATTATTAGGCCACTTTAACAACCGAGGCCTCGCAGAGGAGCTTCAGCTGACACCTGACGGTTCTTACTGACAAGAAATTCTCCGTCCCTTTCCTCTCCTGTTACTATGTGCGACAATTATCTGCTTCAACCTGTAGAAGGCGCTCGACAATAGCGAATAAAGCCATACACTGCCTCACAAACGTCGCATTTATTTGTGCCAAGGGAAAGATGCTGGTAATATTTACACTATCCACTTGGCGACTGCCGTCGGACTGTGACTCACACACACACAGTGCGAGTGCGGAGTTATAGGGAATTTTATTTTCTGGCCCCCTCTCGCGCGCGCTCTCTGCGTCTCATTCATCAGCCGGCTGCCAGTGTTATGACACACCATCATTCTATCGATACAGACAGCGTCCTGTCCCTATCTGATACCCGCAGGACCTGTTGCGATTGCCAACGTGCGCGAAAGGGCGTTGAAAGGTTTCGCCTCCCGTTCGGGCGACGCCTGGTTGGTCGGTTTGGGGGCCAGATATGTGAATGTGACCTGAATGCAACCGCGTGATTAAACGAAAGAAGGATAACGTCAAGAAAAAAAAAACATTGCTGATTGTCCAGCGCTCGAGACGACTGAGCTACTTTCGCAGCGTTAGTCATCGCAGCTCGTGGCCTGGTCCATTTCTACCAATCCTACTGGGAATCACAGCGCGCTCTCATGGGAAACGGATTTTTTTAACAAACAAAAGTTATAAGGCGCT
>JASCQY010000258.1:4236966-4254272 GCA_030264315.1 Sardinella tawilis
GTGTGTGTGTGTGTGTGTGTGTGTGTGTGTGTGTGTGTGTGTGTGTGTGTGTGTGTGTGTGTGTGTGTGCCTGCATACATGCTTGCTTGCTTGTGTGCACATGAGCACTGCAGTATCTGGGTGTGCCTGGTTATTATAAGGTCAGACTCACATGAGGTGAAGCAGAGGACCAAAGGAAGGAAAGAATAACATCAAGAAAAACAGAGATGAAAGTGATGAAAGGAAAGAAGAAAGAGTAAAGAAAAAAAAGTGTAACAGAAAGGCAGACTTTAAGCATCTTTTTGCCACATGCATGATTCACTGAAGTTAGGGTGATAATTGCTGACAACACATATTTCATATGCCCTCAAACACACACTCTCTCTCATATACACACTAGGGATTATGCTGCTTTTGATGCTTGAGTTCCTTCCTTTAGGTCTGCATGTTTGATTGGAATACTACATTTTGTCCACCAGAGGGCAGTAATTTGTCAAACGCCTCCATGAGATGACGTAGTTTCTGTCAGACACCCAGTATTATGAAAATATGAGGGATAGAGTATACAAAACATTTATAGACATGCATTGTCTTATATTGTCATTATTCATCAGCTATCTTCTATGTTTTTTGTGCGCTTGTGTGTGTGTGTGTGTGTGTGTGTTCATGTGTGTTAGGTACGTGTCGGCACTCACCACACCGGCTCGCCTCTCCCCGGTGGACTTTGGGCAGGTGCCCACCTTCCAGATCACCACCCCCAATGCCAGCCACGCCCTGTCCCTGCCCCCCGCGGCTGCCGCCGCCATGGCAAACTATGCCGTCGCCGACGACGACCAGCCGCTGCTGCGCCACTACCACCGCTTGCGGCGGCCGTGCTACACGGCGGAGAGCACGGGTTCGCTGCCGTCCAGCCCGTACCGGCTGGTGGATGAGGACGCGTACGAGACGACGCAGGAGTACACCGGCAGGCGCGGCGAGCGCTCTCGTCGGACATCGCGCCGCCCGCGCCGCTCTCGCAACTCACACGCCACACACAGTTCCCACAGCAACCTGTCGGACAGCGAATGGGACGAAGAGTACGGGCTTGGAGGGGCGGAACTGGGCCACGGCGAGAGCACGCCCTTCCTGAGCGCACTCAACATGAGCTCGCCGTCGCCCGAGCCGGCCACCATCTACCGGCCGACACACACACCAACACACACACCCCACCTGGCCAACCCACCCCGCCGCATGCACGGCAAACTCACACAGCCCCGTGGCAGGCCCGACAATGCACCCCTTTAAACAAACACATATGCACACACACACACACACACACACACACACACACACACACACACTCATACACACTTACAGACATACAAATACATAACACACAAGCCCCTGAGCAACATATGCATATATGTGCACTCCAGACATGACTGAAAAGTCAGACTCTGTCAATGTCCCAAACACACACACACACACATACATACACACACACACACACACACACACACACAGACACACACACAAACATAAACACAAACACACACAGTTATACCATAGACCTGCACCGATAAGAAATATTTTTATTTTATATAACAGACAGATATTCTAAACAAATGAAATATTTATTTTCATTTCAGCGAAACTTGTCTACTAGCTAGCAGCAAAGACTTTTTTTATAGGGGAAACTATTTATATGTTGATTAATTTCACTTTACGAGCATTATGTGAAAAAGGAAGAACCATACAAATCAAAAGAGAATTCCGTGCCAGTTTTTTCAGGAGTTAGATACTAGAATAATATTGTGGTGCCTTTTGCTGTTCACCCATGTGGAGGGGTTTGCTTCAGTTTTGATAGCCTTTCTTACAAACTCTTCTTTTCTACAGACATGTTTGTCTTGTTTTCTTTCTTTCTTTTCTACAGACATGTTTGTCTTGTTTTCTTTCTTTCTTTCTTTCTTTCTTTCTTTCTTTCTTTCTTTCTTTCTTTCTTTCTTTCTTTCTTCCTCTTTTCTTTCAGGATCTTCCCATCAGAACTGTGAGGTTCTCCTGACATCATGCAATATGGGTCACTTCTGTGTGCAATGCATATGTTTACATGAGTATGATAGCTACACACACACACAACCACACACATGCTTTCTTGCAGACAGGTACACACAAACATACACACACACACACACACATTCAAATTTCTCCACACAGTGTGTACACACATACATCCTCTCATTTAATCACTCTCACAAACTGACATGCACATATAAAAACACTAGGTCACACAGAGAGACTTGTGTATTCCCACCCACCGTCACACATTCAGTACACCTGTGTATGCACGCGTGCCGTACAGATACACACACACACACACACACACACACACACACACACTTACATTGGCATTTTAATTTGGAGGGGGGCATCTGCAGATGCAATTATAATTCCACTTCCTGTCCAGAAAGGAAGTTACTCAGTCTATTTATTTAAATCCAAGGCAGTGGGATTCAGTCGCTACCTGTCACTCGTATTGTTTCCATAACAACAGAAGTATGCAGGTGGTGCTTGGTGGCCTCTGCCCAGGTGTTCAGGGTTTAGGAGTGTGTGTGTGTGTGTGTGTGTGTGTGTGTGTATCTGTTGGTCTGTCGGTGTTTGTCCTGTCACAAAGGCGTATCAAGAGCAAAAAGGTTATGTGTGTGTGTGTGTGTGTGTGTGTGTGTGTGTGTGTGTGTGTGTGTGTGTGTGTGTGCGCGTGTGTGTATGTTTGTGTGTCTATTGCGAGATGTGATACCTGTGATTGTAACACTAAGGTGACCATAAATCTGGCATGTGTTTGTGTGCATAGGTAGGCTAGCATTATGTAAGCCTTTTACAGTAGTGTTGTGATATCTGGGCTTGGGAGCCCTGGCTGTCTATGCGCAACACACACATACTACAGACAGCCAGTGTCCCTGTCAGCACAGGAACTCAAGTAGGCTACAGAATACATAGTTACTGAAGATTGGATTGTGGGAAGGGTAAGCCACTTTTTTAGATCAACTGGCAAGTTGTGAAATTGTGTGTAAATGTCAAGACGTGGAACAACTGAAAGAAACTGAAACTGAACATCTCACCTTATTATTTCATGTTTGTTTGTTTGTTTGTTTGTTTTTTCCCTTATAATGCAGTGCTGCCTATTGCACCTTTAAGTTAAGATGGTGTGCATAAATGTGATTTGGATGGTGGATATGTGTGTGTGTGTGTGTGTTTGTGTGTGTGACTGAAGGAGGTAATGAAAGACAAAGATAAATGTCCCTACTCAGTTGTGCTTGACTGTGTGTGCCTGTTTTTGTAGGTGCGTCTGTCTGTGTCACTTAGTGAAGGTTGTGTCCCTTTGAGTGTGTATGTGTGTGTGTGTGTGTGTGTGTGTGTGTGTGATTGTGTCTTCATGTCATTGTGATGCAGTAGGTCCTTGGGCTGGCTAGTCCAGCTCCACTATCTGTTAGACCCCTGCGCTCTTAGACAAATGCTTTTTTCGGGGCGGGTCTGGCTCTGGTCTGGCCCGGATCCGTACCCTGCCGAGGGCCAGATCTGTTCCAGCTGCTACCTGGGCTCTGACCTTTGACCCTTGCCCCCTCACCTCACTCGAATTCAGCGGAGAGGGGGTCAGGGGGACCAATCCAGCCTGACTTCATCCCCCTTTTCCCCCAGAGCGCAACTGACTGAAATGCGAGCGTGACCGGTCGGTATCTGTGACGGAGTCGTGCCGGGTCCAAAACGGCGGGCACCGGATCCAACGCAATCGGTCGGCTGCCGCCTGGGGGCTCTCCCCTGCTTCCCCCCTGCGTTCCTCCTCCGCCGCCGCTCTCTCCTCCACCCTTCCAAAGCCAGCAGCTCTAGCCGCTCTGTGTCTCAGGACTTCTCATGCAGAACTACATTACCCATGAGCACCCTGCTCTGCTCCACTCCACTTCTGACCCAGGTCACTGGGGCTCTCCCTGAGCGCGCAGCGCCTTTGCCCCCCCCTGGTGGCCACCTGTGGTAGGGGAGTACGTTGGGAGGTCAGACAGGTTTTTCCAACTCATGCTGTTCAACTGGTGTTTGTGAAACTTGTGAAAAAAAAATGTGTGCACTCCTCAAACATGTCTGGTGTGGGGGTTAATTTGCCAAGGTTTCCACTCTGTCTCTCACTTTGTTATTCTCTCCCTCTCCCTGTTTTAGTGTTTCTCTCTGCTGTCTTCCTTTCTTCCCTTATCTCCTCCATTCCTCCCCCCATTCTCTCTCTCTCTCTCTCTGTCTCTCTCTCACTGTCAGTTGACCTAAGTCTGTATGCAATCTGCCCTTTCTTGTGTGGGTAGTGTAGGTACTGCGTATGGAAAGGCGCTAGAGGGGGTTTTTGGGTTATTCATGTGAAAAAGTGCTCCTACAAGCCACTCTCATGCACCCTCCTTAACAAAGTACACACGCTAACACACACACACACACACACACACACATACACACAAATACATACAGAAGTATGCAAACATACCTCTTATAGTCACACGCACACCCTCACCCTACCCACATGCACACACACCCTATACACCCCACAAGCTAACACACGCATTTGCTTGTCACATTTGTCACATATAAGTAAATCACAGCCTTTCTCTCTTTCTCCCTGACATGCGCCATGTCTCTTATCTAGGATGTTTTTGCCCTTTTTTTTTCCTTCTCTTCCTTCTTGCTTTCTTTCTCCTCCTGTGTTCTCTTGCCCTCCTCCGTGACCCCTGGGTCCGTTCTCTTTGCATGTACTAGCGGCAGATAGAGGGTGCATGGATCAAGTGTAGTCTTCATTTCCACATTCAGCAATAAATTCCCTTTTTTTCATATCCATTCTTGACTTGGAATATGCTAGAAGTTTTTTGCAAGTTTTCTCAAGAAAAAAAAATGAACTTGGAAAAAAAGAAGAACGAAAAAAAAAACTTGTTCATATAAGAAGAGAAAAAATAAATCTTTATTCCTACCATTTTAACAAAAGCTAATTGTTTTGTCATCTGTGTCCATGGTAAGTATCTTTCTGTCTTTCTTTCATTCTTTCATACTCTGTATTGATCTGCCTTCTCAGATGTTTGGTGTGTGTGTGTGTGTATCCAGGATGTCACTATGATTCTGATACTTAAAGTTGCCCTGGAAACTGGCTTGGATTATTGGGATTAAAGGTGCTGCCTTTAGGAAAATTCACTATGGTTTATTATGGTTTTTATGCAGTAAGTTCATTATGGTACCTCATAGTCATTACATGTATTGCAATTACTACCTGTTGCATGAATGGTAGCTGTAGGTACTACCATACTTTTCCATATAGCTGATTACTAAAAAAAAAATGTGTAGAAAGCATGCGTAATCTGACCTGAGGTGATGTCCAGATCCTTCCCCATCTCTCCGTCACGCCTTACAGTCCTATCTAAATAAAGGCCAAAATCACACGGTAAGAACCATGGTTAAATAAGAACAATGGTGAGAACCATATAAAATACAAACTATGGTGAGAACCGTATTAAAATAAAAACCATGGTGAGAACCATGGTTTATGACCAGCTGTAGTGAAACCATAGATAAAGCATGGTTTCATTAGCCATAGTTTTCTGGGTACCTGGCAACTATAGTATTTACTCATAGTAAAACCATGGTGAATTTTCATAAGGGTGGTTTCACTTACCAGAACACATACAGTATGTAAGTACAATGGGAGAGGGAAGTATGTCACCTGTCCTCCAGGTCAAAAGTCCAATCTCAGGGCCCAATAACATTATTTCAGGGCCCAATAACAACATATTTAAGCCTACTACTTTAACTATTTTATAGCATATTTTACATGAGAGGAAATATTTACCTGATTGCTCTCTCTCTCTCTCTCTCTCTCTCTCTCCTCTGTCTGTCTGTCTGTCTCTCTCTCTCTCTCTCTCTGACCAAATGGGCCAGTTTTATTTTCAAATTTTGGTTGCATAGCCTAATGTCGACCTAATGCCATGCTATCTCCTGCATCACTCTGTCTGACTTGTTCCCAAAGAAGTATGATTATTCCATGTTAACATAGCCTATGTCCTATTGATAATAGACCTTATCTGTGCACTTGGGCATTTTTAGCCCTTCACTCTGGTATTAGCCATATGTGTCTGTGTAAATATTCTCTGATCATTAACGCACTGACTACCATGGGAAGGTTCTGTAGAGAGATAGTGTGCAGGTGTGGCTAGACAGGTGGATGTAATAGCCTAACGCATAGGCTACCTGCTGTTCCTGTTCGTCATAGCTTGTGCCAGATACCCTGAAAGATGTTCATCTGCATTCCAAAGAAACTTAAAGAATTCAAACTTCCATGCCAGCGTTTCAGCTCTCTCTGCCGACCGGCGGATACGCCAGATGAGTCTATGGTGGGTATGATTGATTTGTGGAATGCTCTTTGTCTCTGTTGAAAGTTTGCGATAGGCTACGAGTCTCAACTGTCATGTCGCTTCGCAGTGTTCTGTGTGTGCTTTGCGACTAGCGCGACCAAACGTTCTGGCAATTGAGATAGGCCTATAAAAAATCTGATTCGTATTAGCAGACGCTTTTAATTCAAAACGACGGAATGACATGGCCGCGATTTTATTCGGCGTTTTGGTAAGTGCAATTTTTTTTTTTTTTTTTTCATTTAGACTTTACAACTTTTTTTGACTGGCTCCTGATCCATCAAAGATTGCAGTAGGCCTACCTTAATACACATTCTGTTTTTTGTTTGTTTTTTGTTGTTGTTGTTGTTTTCTTACATTACTATTACATTACTATCCTTAGGTCTATTAATTGCATTAGGTTATAGGCCTTGCACTTGCACCAGGCTGTGCTTAATGCCCGAATGTATAAGTTCTTTGTTATTTAATAATAGCAAATGGTTGATTTATAAAATTTCATGGATATAGGCTACAGTAATAAGCTCTGCCTGTAGGTCTAGACGTTGTTTATTTTATATGGCTCTGGGAATAACTATTCAACAAGCTCTGGTCATTCCCAATAAAACTAATAGTCTTTATTTCATTGCTTGAGTCATTACAAACAAAATGGTTGAACTAGTTATCACAATGCTCTAGAATTGCAAAGAGCATACAGTAAAAATGTGAAATGTACATATTCAGTGTCTTCTAGCTTCCCTAACTACAGCAATGTGTAACTCTACTGGAGTTTTCAAATGGCTGTACAAATAGTGTATAGTGCTGTCTTGAGCATTTACAGGAAGTGTCACCAAGTTCTGACCTTTTTTTGCATTGGAAAACACAGAATAATCAGTCATAATGAAAACATGACAAAGCCATTTGACTATCTTGTTCATAAAGATGGTATCAAGACTTCTCATTTTGATGACACTGGCAGTTTCATTGACATGAATACTTGCTTTTGAAGAGTGCACTATCAATTTTGAGCAAGTGACGTGCTTTTGCAGGTTATTCACTAGGTTTTGCAGTTTGCACCAATTGTTTTGAGAAATTCACTTACGCTGTACTGCTGTGCAAATGTAAATAGCGATGTGAGAAAAGCACCAAAGCGACTGAGAAAAACGAAACCAATGTTGAGACAGATTAGCCAAGGGGAGCTCATATGTCATAATTTATGCTGAATTAAAATATCAACGTTTTCGATTGGAGGGCTATGTGAGAATTATTTTGATGAGTCAAAGTCATGGTATTTAAAATCATGTATCCAAACTATTGGTTATAATTATTCCAGACTGTTAGGCTTAGACTAACTGTCAATAATGAAGCCTAAATTATATTAATAGTAGCCTAGTGCATTGCTTTTATATGTCATAATCAGAAGAGGAAGATGCCAGCAAGTTTATTGTATAGGCAGAGACATGACAATGCCTACCTATAGCATAATGGTATGAATATGTAAGAAAGAGTACAGCACAGGCTATAGGCCTATTATTGTTTTGTAAATCTGTTTTGTTTTTCATCAACTAAATATTTCAGACTGTGAACATCTTTCCTGAATTCATATTGACATAAACAATAAAGATGCCCAGAGGATGGTCTTTTGACCGTAAGCTTGGCAATAAACTGGCTTCAAGGATTTAAGTATGCAGATAGTTTGTCTTGAAATATATTTTTTTACTTGCACCTTTTAATCATGAGTTAATCATGGGTGTAACTCTTTCCACAGTTATCAACAATAAAGATAAAAGATGTTATTAGAATAATATAATAATAGAAATGTTGCCTAATGTTCTAGGTATGCCAAAATCATCTGTGTTTATTTATTGTTCTTTTTCTCTTCCTCACTTGTTGCCCCACCACCATCAATTCTACCCCTACCCTCCTACCCCCCATGCCTGGCAACAGGGCATGTGCTTATTGGTCAAGGCCATATCAAAGCTACCGCCCCCCCGGCAAATCCTGTTATGGCTTTTTTTGCCATGCTTGATGTTTGCTTGTATCATGGTCTACGTCACCCTTGCCGTCTGCCTGTCCATGACCCCAACACAAAAATCTCCGAACATCCTCGCCATGTACACCTTCAATGGGAAGTTCATCGCCCCAGGAGCGGCAGCGACCTCTCAGCTTGCTGCACATCCACAGGGAGCCTTCTGGCGGGGCCACATAGATGCCAATAAAACTGGACTGTGGAACCGGCTTCAGTATAATCTGGACCTGTGGAACAGCCAGATCCTGCGATCTGTCAGGAACGAGACTGCAAGCCGCAAGTCAACCTTAATGCAGACTGGCGAGCGGGGCAAGCCCTGTGTCTTCAGCCTGTCTTCTGTGCAGAGGGCACTGCCAGAGTTTGATGAGCTACCTCTCCACATCAGGGAGTTCATTCTACAGATGCTGTGCAGAGACTTCCCCCTCGTCACCGACCAGCCAAAGTTATGTGAAACAGGATCTGGAAGGGGCAACAACACATCGCCTTTCCTGTTGCTGGCCATCAAGAGCCTAGACGAGCACTTTGAGGAGCGGCAAGCCATACGGGAGACCTGGGGTCAGGAGGGTCAGGTGCGGGGCCAGACCGGGGGAGGCGGGCTGGTCCGCAGGCTCTTCCTGCTGGGGAGAAGCAACACCAGGCCCAACCGGACTAAGGAGGTGCTTCTGAAGCAGGAGAACAAAAAGCACAGGGACCTCCTTCGCTGGGACTTCAAGGACACCTTCTTCAACCTGACCCTGAAGGACGTGCTGTTCTGGGACTGGCTTTCACGCCACTGTCCACACGCCCGCTTCATCTTTAAAGGCGACGACGACATCTTCGTCCGGACCCCCACCCTGTTGGACTACCTGCAGGAGGAAGTGACCAGGGAAAAACAGAGGATAGCCAAAGGCCGCAAGCACAGCAGGACCTTGCAGAACTTTGTGTTAGGTGATGTGATCCCATTGGCCCGTCCCATACGCGCCAAAGACAGCAAATACCACATCCCAGAGCAACTGTACACGGGTAAATACCCCACATACATAGGCGGTGGTGGTGTGGTGTACTCAGGCGCGCTGGCTCTGCAACTGCAGGTGGTGTCACAGAGGGTCGTCCTGTTCCCCATCGACGACGTCTACGTGGGCATGTGCCTGGAGAGGCTCGGGGTGATCCCTAAACACGAGCCGGCATTCCTCACCTTCGACTTCCCTGAGGGGGAGGAGGAGGAAGCGCCCTGCGCCTACCACAGCATCCTCCTGGTTCACAAGCGCAGCCCGGAGGTGGTCAGACGGCTGTGGGCAGAGACCCTGGAGCCTCCCCCGGAATGTCTCAACACCACTCTCCGGGTGGAGCCCACTCCTCTGCCCAAAGGGAAGTCCCGTCCCAAGTCCAAACATGCGGCAAATAAAAAAACTGAAATGAGGGAACTAGACATCATGGACTGGATGTGAGGTTAATTCCCAGGAGACCTCAGTAGGCTTGCCTACCTCTTTTATTTTGTTGCCAGGAGACTTAAGCACCTCACTTTGCTCTGAAACCTCAGGACCAATTTTGATCTCTGCACCTGCTAATGTTGGTTCTGGGGAGATGATGAATAAAGCCCCTAAAAAAACTAAAAAGCCCCTTTAAAACTACGGATACACATAGATGGAGCCTATGTCTGTTCTCTGCATTGATTTTGTCCACCTTTTTGTCCATTCACTTCAAGCTATGAGACGGCTCGATGAATGAGACAGATCAGAGGGTGAAATGTGTTGACATATTTATTTGTGTATAAAATATATGCTTGAAAACATCAGGCATATTGTCTCAGAGAGGCAATGTAACTCACTGTCACCTCTGAGGCTCTGACCCTTGAGGTGTTAGGAATGTAATATTCAGATAGATAAGACATCTAAGTTCTTCCTCAATATAACTTGTTCTGACTAATTCCCAATGTTGTTTGAACTGAAACTATGAACGTCTTGATAAGGATAGAGGGGCGTACATGCGTCACTGTGTGGAGGGGGGCACAGGAAGTAGACTATTAAAACATCCCAACCCTCTTGTTAAACAGGTTTACAGGAAGCACTATCACTGTCATATTTGGAGAATCCTGCCTTTGATTTTCATGGTAGCAAGCAGTGTTATCTCTCTCTCTCTCTCACACACACACACATATACACAGGCATCTACAACAATCATACACACACACACATACACACACATTCAAATGAGGAAACGTCAACAAGACCAATTACTGGCATATAACCTTTTACTCCAATCAGAGCTCACAGGGCACTGATAAGCAGGTACAGATAGGGCACAAGAGGGAAGCTGTGAATAGGCCCATCAATGTGAATATTGTGAAGCTTTGTAAAATGTTTTTTTTTTTTTTGTAAACTGTTAAAATGTACAATATTATTGCAATTTATACATCTGGTGATTTTTTTTATTGTAAACTGTTAAAATGTGCAATATTATTCCAATTTATAGATCTGGAGACTCATTCGTTGTTCTTGTGGTGTGAATCAGAAATGAACAACTGGTTTTGGAGCCCTTGATTTTGAGTTGAATTTGAATAATTCCTGAAATTCCTGAAAATTCCAAGTCATTATCAAGATGTGTTCAAGAGATGAGTCCAAGGTAGTTCACTCACTGTTTGGATGGTAACCAACCGACCTGCTTGTCTTGCTGTGCAAGAAGAGCAAGTGGGAGCACCTGAAGGTGACTATACATAGAGCGTCACCAAAGTTACCACAGGACTACTGTTTGGGCCAGTGACCTATTGCCTGTCTTCATAGCCAGGCTAGTGCAACCAGAGCGCCTCTGCTCCGCTCAATATTATTTAATTATTTTTATCATATGTGTAGAATTCTCAGAAAGCTTGGAAATTCTACAAACCAATCAGTGACCAGAAATCAAAGGCAGAACCAACAGGTTTAAAGGTTAAAAAAAAAAAAGTCTCCACCCACCACAAAAGTACACAGGCATACGCATGTCGAGTGTGTCCAGACTGTTTGCATGAAGGCGACCGTCTTAAGATCATGCTGGTTCATGGCCTGAGGGTTCAGGGCAGGACAACAGAAACTGACATTCGGACCATGCCCCTTTGCCCCAGACTTAAACCTGTACCAGCTTTATTCCTGTAGCCAACTGACTGCCAAGCCCAAAGGTGGATCTCAGACAGTGTCTGGGGAACTGCATGCACTTTGGACTCTGTCCAAGCGAAGTAATACAATATTGATCACTATTATCACTAGCTTGGAAGAGATATTTTTGTTGTCGTCTGTCGAACCGTAACCAGGAGACTGCAAGATAAAGGATACTGACCAAGACACCCAGGAGCAACAAGGGCAAGGAAGAAATCTTGGTCAGATCCAAGGGGCCAACCCAACTGCCTGTGGTTGTGCTGATAAAGGGAGTGTGTGTGTGTGTAGGGGTGGGGGGTGTTGGTGACCAGTGTGCTGTGCATATGGAGCAGTACCTTACTGATGATGCAGTGGGTGGTGGGCAGTGTGTTGTCTGGATGTGGGAATGCAGCTTCCTATGATGCTGTAAGATCTGTACCAGAGACTTTATGGAGTTCCCCTATGACCTCCAATCGCACCTCCCACACACCACTGTACTTGTGTATTATCCTCATGTCATTTTCCACCTGTTGCTGTCCCAGTGTGACAGAACAAGTTGTTGTCTGGTATGGTGAAAAGAGCAGACATTGACCCGTTTGGCATTACAATTTTGGCATCATTTCACCAGCTTGGTTCTTACAAATTTATACACACATACAGACATGTATAAAAAAATGCCTCTGCATGTACTGGACTAGACCAACCATTAATCAGATCAATGATTATGATGCTTACAGAGGCAAGATAAAATGGGGTGAGCCATAATTTGAAATAAACACATCTTAAGCCAGCCTCCATATCGGAGGATTTAAAAGCCAGTTTTCGCTTCCTTCCTTTAGTCGTCTCAGGCAAACAGAGCGTTTCATTACCAAGAGTTTTTTAATGTAAGCGTGTAAATATTACCTAGCGTGACTTAATAGTAAATGGTGAGTTTATGGTCAATTATTTAAATTCTGATATCACAAAAAGCCTTTCTAAAGTGCTTAAGTCAGGAAGAAGGCAGTAAATCAAACTTACATTTAATATTACATATTTCTGTTCCTTGGAACGATTGGACACAGGCTGTCAGACAAGCACAACCAAACTACTTCGTCTCCAAGCAACCAAATAGCACAAAATATTTTATTACACATCATCGTATTTACAAGAATTATGTTATTCAAAATGTTACTTTTGGTCAACTATCAGAATAACATCACACATTTCTTCAGCAGCTTGTGGGCTATTCAGTCCAAAATGCAAAATTAGATGTCTTTCTCAGTCTAGACACTACTTTCAGGAATTGTTTTTGACAAATTGGTGGCATCAGTTATGCAGGACAACACCAGTTACAGACAAATAATATGCGTAAATGCTGAAACCATACATTCCTCTGTGCCTCCGTCACAGTACTGTATCTGTATGTCAACCCCTGGTGAAACTTCTGAGTCAGGTTATTCCAAATGGCCTGTTCTTCAACTTTGTACTGCATAACAAGTGATGTTGGAGAGGTACCAATACAAGTCACAAAAGGTTTGTTTGCTAAACAAAGTCTTGACTGACTGAACAATACTTCTTGCCACCACGATTAAATCTGAATCTCTGGACAAGAGGGTAGGAGGCCACCACCAGGTGTTCTATCCATATTTTGGAATAAATATTCTGAGATTAGCCATCTCTTTCTGTTCTAATACTGCCCATAATTAGCGGAGGTCTTAGTCAGCACAAAGTGCCCAATCAACAAATTGGTCTGTTTGAAAAGTGGCTATTGTCCTGGACCGTGTGTCTGCTATGTAACACCAGTTTAACACCTGCCCAGAAAAAGCCAGAGGGAAAATGGTTGTGGGATGGTTTGAGCCTCAGGACAGGGAAGAGATTACGTCTGGACTGAGGACAGGGAAGAGATTACGTCCATGTACACTCTCTGGTTCTAGTGTGCCGTCGCAACACACACTGTTCACACACTATTCTCATCGCCCTCCTCCTCTTCGTTTTCCTCATCTTCCTCGTCGGACTCCTCATCCTCAGATTCGTCCTCACTCTCTGTGTACTGATAGTTTGTGCGATTGGTGTTGACAAAGAGGTCGCTGTCATCCTCCTCCGACTCACTGTTCTCACTGCACTCCCCCTCTCTCTCCTCTCCTTTATCCTTCCTCTGATCCCCATCCTTTCTTTCGTCTGACGTGCGGTTGTCCTGGAAGCCCTCGGGCCTGCATGACACAAAGATGAAATTCAATCACTGGTGCCACATACACAGCATGTGTATAGATTAAGTCAAGTCAAGTCATTTTATTTATATAGCACATGTCATACAACATGGTTGATCCAAAGTGCTCTAAAATAAATTAAAAACAAAACAAAACACACAAACGAACAACAACAACAAAAACAAATTATATATTATAGGTGTGAGGGATGTTTTCTGAAGGGGGGCTTACGCATTGCTATTACAGTGTCATAAGCTATGCTTACTTTGGTATGGTATGGTATACTTTTTGTTTGTTTTGTTATTGTAACAAGTCAGTCTTGTACAGTCTTGTTCAATCAATGCTTACAATTACTAATGTGTGAATCTTCCCAATCTTTCCTCAATCTTTTCTGAGTGAACACAACCCTAGCGTCTGAGTAGAGGGTTTCAAGACAAAAGTCGCTTCTTACCAAACCCCTAGTTTTTGTAGGTGATGGATATGATCTCGGTAGAGGATGAAGCTGATCTCTCCTTTCACCTTATCCCCCTCCTCAATTGGGTCCACTATCACAAAATCACCTAGTCAGGAACACAACCAGACACAGCCAATCTTGAGAATCGCTAACAGAGAATGCTTGACAACATGCTTGGTATTTCATAGCAGTGTACTGTGCAGAAAAGTGGTTACTCCTAAGCCATATAGGATCATAATAACTTATGAGCTATAAAACAAATTCATGTTGAACCATAAGTGAATACAGATGAGGAAAGAGCTTATCTATCAACCTTATCAGAGAGAAGTCATTGATCATGTTGCTGTTAATGAACAATCAGCACAGTAAATATCAGCAGATCAGCAGTTTAAAAATTAATTCGTCAAGGTGGTGGCGGTGGTGTTAATCACTAACAGTAAATTGGCACTGGAAAGGTTATGTTGTGCAGTTTCGTTTTTTTGGAAAAGCAACCTGTGAAATTATGTTCACAAAACAAAATATTTATCTTTTCTGGAGACTTAATCGAGGTGGTAGGCCTAGGTGTTTGTTGTCAAGGTGGCTGCCTTAGGCTAACTGTAAAGCACTGGGGGGAACCCTGTATTGATCAGAACCATATTGGTGTGCAAAGTTGATTGAGGCAATGATGTCAAACCCTTTACCTCGTTTGATCCAGATATTCTTGCGGAACTTTGTGGGCATGCTCACAAGAAACCTCTCGCCCTCTGAAGTAACAGCTTCATGTAAATTGTTACCAGGGCTACCTACAACCTGTTAGGATAAGAGGCAACCCAATAAGGTGTCACAGAGACACTTGTCGTTTATACATTGTATCAACAAACACTACATCTTAAATACACACAATAAAACAGGAAGGGACGCTTTTTGTACTCTCACCCTCACAATCTGCTGATTCTCTGTGGGTGTGACGAACTCCCCCAACACCTCCTTGACAACGTGTTTACGCTTGGTGGCTTGGGACATTGTGGATGTCTCAATTCTTCTCCAGCTGCGACAGGGGTCAGGAGAAAAGCAGTCAAAAAGTCAGTCAAAGGTGCCCCGTCTTCAGCAGAGCTCTGAGGTGGGGGTCGGATGTGCATCTCGAATGTTCTGGGTTCGGTCACATCATCAAGCTATGCCAGTGTCTCTGGCTATGCCTTGTCTGATGATGCGGATGCTGAATCTCATAACCTAACGTCAGTCTAACAAAATGAAAAGGTCGCAGGTAGCTGACGTTTACTGACCCGTGTTCAATTTTTCAATTTGGCTGCTAACGTAGAATATTGCGTAAGTAAATATCTAGTAAAAACTTTTTTGATGTCCAGTAATGGGCAGCTAACACCGATAGTGTCCACGTTAACGTTAACTGTAACGTTGATGAGATTATATTAATGTAACGTAAATGTGCGATACAATACAGCATACAGTATTTAATCTAATGGGTTGTGGACGACAGTAGACAGTTATATAACACTGCAGAGTATTTATCCAGACGAACGATAAGGTTAGCGTTAGTCGTCAATAAGCTAACTAGCTAACACAAGAAATATGTGCATCTGCCAGCTTTGTGTTGTAAACATGAAGATCACAAACCTTGATAATGTAGATGAAATATTAATGCATGTAATGATTTACTGTCCAATGGATAAAACATGGAGTAGGTTAGGAAACCTTACAAAGAAAATGTGTTCCCACTGCTCGAAAATCCAACTACACACGTACACACGTGCTAAACTTCCTGCACAGCTAGTCAGCGGTAAAAGCACTATGGGTAATGTAGTCTGTTCGTGGATTGCGCACATCAAAGACGTCAGAGATGCTTGATAAAAGGGTTATTATTTGACTGTACATCGAACACAACAGAACAAACTCAGAGTCCTTAAATGTGGGTCAGACAAAGATACTGAGTGAATAACTTTTATCAACCGTCTGGGTCAGACACAGCTTGTGCTTCATTCCACTCCCCCCTCCCCCCTCTATGCTGTTTTGAGGTCTAATCAGGTTAAATCATTTATTTAAAAATAATAATAATAATAATTTTATATCATTTGTCCAATGTTTTGGTTTATTTAACACGCTGAATAAATATAGCACACAAATAAACAAAAAAGTGTGGACCACCAGAGGGAAGCAGAGTTTTATTATCACTCACATGGCTCCAAAAGATAACTTAACATCTGCACAAAGACTGTTTCTTTCAGTTTCAGATGTGTGTGTCACCCCCTGTGCCAAAGTCAAGGTCTACCTTACCTCACAAGTAGTGCTTAAAGTAAGTGTGTGTGTGTGTGAGTGAGAGAGAAAGAAAGAAAGAGGGTATGTGTGGGTGCTTGCTTGGTGGCTCAGCATTCTAATAACGGAATGATTTGCGTTTATTACATTTATGCAATATAAAGACAACACTGACATTAGTTATCGAGTAGATTCTGTCCCTTACTCTGTCCCTTGCCATACCTCAAGGATTTGTAAAGTATGACACAAATAACACAGAAACGTGCTACAGGAAAAAAAAATAAAAAATTAGGTTGAGCGAATGTATTGTATCACCATAACACTGCAATATCTGTTTCTACGGGAAAAAGCCTTTTAAACATTAAATTAAATAAAGTCTAAGCAACTTCAAAATGCAAACACAAATGAGGCTTAGGTTAAACTGTTCACAACATCAGCAACCAAAATTACAGTAGTTTTGTCTAAGTGTTAACGGATGAGAGAGGTCCTGCTAACTCACACATGTGCAACCTTCATGTGAAAAAGCAGGCCTTCCTTGGGACCTGTGTGTGCTTTAATCATCGGAGTAAATCACGCCACAGGTGAGTCTGGAGGTAAGAGGCCAGGTGAGTCCTTAGGTGAGATGTCTAGAGGTAGGGCCTAATGAGTGTGTGCAATGTGAACGGTTTTGTGTGTCCCCTATTTGGGTGGAGTTGGGTCTTACTATCATCACCACACCCACCACCGTTTCTGCCCCTGCCTCTGAATAAAGTATGCCCCAGAATAGACAGAATGATCTGTCAGAGCTGAACATGTGTATACATGTGTGTATGTACTGTGTAATGGAATCTAGTGTGTGTTGAGAGTATCAGTGTGTATGTGTATGTTTAAATGCAAGTATGGTGTGTGTGTGTGTGTGTGTGTGTGTGTGTGTGTGTGTGTGTGTGTGTGTGTGTGTGTGTGTGTGTGTGT
>JASCQY010000258.1:4384031-4396531 GCA_030264315.1 Sardinella tawilis
CACACACACACACACACACACACACACACACACACACACACACACACACACACACACACACACACACACACACCACTAACCTTTCCTGCTTGTGAGCAGTGTCTGTGCCTTAACCCCTGTGCCCCTTTCTTAGATCCAGTGTAAACTGCCCGAGCTGGACTTGATGACGCCAGTCTTCCTATCACACACACACACACACATGCACTGACATTAACACATGGTCACACACTCACATTCTTTCTGTTGGTGTCTCTCATTCTCTATCTTCTATCTTACACACACACACACACACACGCACACACACATTGACTGTCACACATTCTCACAGACATTCACACACATTTTTCTCTCTCCCTTACATATCTCCCTTACATGTGTGCACATAAACACACACACAAATACACACACACATACACACACACACACACACACACACACACACACAAACAGAGCCAAGAAGCCCCGGTAGTGAGGAAGGGGGCACTGACAGCTCCTAATCCCAGCGAGAGGGAGAGGTGCCAGGGGAGGAGTGACCCTGAGTCTGCCTTCTGCACCTGCCCTCCTCCATTAGCAGCTTCACACAGCAACACAGGGCAGAGAGGAGACGTGGATAGAGAGGAGAGGAGAGGAGGAGAGGAAAAGCCAAGAGAAAGCAAGAGTAGAGAAAAGGAGAGAGAAGAAGAAGAGAAAGAAGGAGAGAAGAGAGAATAGCAGAAGAGAGGGAAAGACAGGAAAAGAGGAGAGGAATGGAGAGAACACAAGTGAAAAAAGAGGAGTGGAGATGAGTGGAAAAACAGAGTTGCCAAGAGAGGAGAGGAGGGACAAGAGGGAAGACAGGAGAGGAGGAGAAGAAAAAGGAGAGGAAGAAACAGAGGAGTGAAGAGAGAGTAAGGGAAAGAAGAGATAAAACAGGTGGATGAGAGGATGACATGAGAGTAGAGAGCAGAAAAGAAAGAGACAAAAGAAAGGCGAGAAGATTATGACAGGAAAGAAAGGCTATAACAGAAGACAGATAACAGCTGAGCATCGAGACATTGCACCTACTTTATGTGCACAGCACAGCTTTCCTCTCCTGGCCAATGCAACTCTTGTCAGTCCAGCTAGGGAGTAGGGACTCACTTCTCAGCAGCAGCAGCTTCAGACACACACCAGTCACCTGGCATTCTGAAGAGACAGCCAGCGTGCCAGTCGAGCCCTCTGATTGGCTAGCGGCTGTTAGCTGTTAGTCTATAGTCCTCCACCTCTGCAGGTATATAGGCCTGCTTGTTCTTAGAAGGTCACTGATGTTGGAGTCTAAGGTCTGATTCTATAGGTCCCAATTAGTCCGATCTCATCCACGGCTCTCGGGTCAGAACTTAGAACTCGGACTCAGGGACTCGGCAAGGATGGGCTGGAATGAGGGAAGGGAAAGAAGAAAAGTTTTTTTTTTTTTTTTTTCCCTTTCTCTCATTTTTTTCCTCCCTGCTGGTCTGTCTAATGGAGGTCAGGGGTGTCAGGGAGAGGGCGAGAGGCGGGGAGGGCAGAGGGGTGAGAGAATAGATAGAGAGAACACAGAGGGGGATGGAAAGAGAGATAGAGAGAGAGAGAAAGAAAACAGAGCAGAGGAGTGCATGTTGAGCTGTCACCGCTCCCTGATAGAGGCTTTTCATCAACTCTGTCAGATCGGAGTTGGAAATCACAGCTCCAGACTGCTAACCGACAACTCTATGCCTCTCTCTCCCTCCCTTCCTCTCTCTCTCTTTCTTGCACTCTCTCATTTCATCTCTCTTTCTTCTATTTGTCTCTCCCTTTCTCTAATCCCCTCCCATTTCATCTCATTTTCTATCTTTTGGCTTGCATGTCTATCGTACCCCCTCATAAATACATAAGGAGTTTTACGACATTATTTATGTTATGAAATCCTTAAAATGGTTGGTTCATAGCTAATAATGTTTTGTGAATGATAGTTTATTAATGAACACTTTTATATAGTGTTACCAAACTAAACAGCATATAAATCAAAACTCCCCATTATCAATAATCTGTGTATTTATATCCTGTGTTAGACTAAACAAATCAACAGCAGAGTGATCTTTTGACCTAGACCCGCTGGGGTAGCCTGTTGTCCTGTCGTGTTCTGTCCTGTCCTGCTGTGTCTGTCAGAGATAGCAATGGCTGCACTTTGTCTCTGGCTAGCGTAGCAGGGGGTTCTTTCAGCAGTGGAAAGGCCAGGGTGTCACTGAGGCCTGCTGTGGGGATTGGGGGCTGGCACTGATCTATTCTTGGGGGGAGGGGAGGGGGCTGGGGTGCTTTATGGCTTTCAGGAGGCCCCTGTTGTGTTACTCTGTGGTTAAGGTGAGGATATGGTGCCTGTCACTAGGTGCGGTAGTTGAGGTGTGTGTGTGTGTGTGTGCGTGTGTGTGTGCGTGTGTGTGTGTGTGTGTGTGCGCGCACGCGTGTATTAGGAGGGATTGTCTCCCTCACCTCTTTCCCAAGGGTCTGTGGGAAAAGCAGAAGCAAATATGTCCAGCACTTGAGTCCCCCTGATAAGACTGATAAGAACAGACCAGGGAGGCAGAGATGGGGAGGTAGAGATGGAGAGAGGAGGGGCAGAGAAAAAGAGGGAAAGAGTGAATAGGGTAGAGTGGTAGAGGGTCAGTTAGAGAGAGAGAGAGAGAGAGAGAGAGAGAGAGATCAGAGCTGGTCTGGAAGGATAGAAAAATAGACAGAGCAAGAAAGAGAGAGACAGGGAAAGGGGGAGAGAGGGACAGAGAAAGAGAGAGAGAGAGAGCGAGAGAGCTGTGGTGTTTGTCAGGATACAGGAAGTGAATGTGAACATGACACACAGCAGATAAGGGTCCTCCACTGGGTTAACACCGGAGCTTGTAGCAAGGATTGGCCTGAGAAGTCCTCTTAGGCGGCCTTGGCATCTGCCTGATAGCGAAAGCCTGGCATTTCACAGCGATATCGCATTGGGTAGGTGTGTGTGTGTGTGTTTATGTGTGTGTGTGTGTGTGTGTGTGTGTGTGTGTGTGTGTGTGTGTATAAGGGAGACAGGGGTAAGGGCCAGAGAGGGAGGTAACAGGGGCCTCCGGAACATTCTCCACTGCTTTCCGGATTCGTATGTGTTAGATGTGGGGCTGCCCCTCCGAAAACATCTTCACCTCGGTGCCTGGCTTTGGTGGCCAGAATCAGGGTTAATTTAGCCCTGGCGATATGTCTGTGTGTGTGTCAAACTTCATTGGACTGCTTGTAATCACACACACACACACACACACACACACACACACACACACACACACACACACACTCTCCAGGCTCCAGGCGAGAGAGTACGTTGAGTCCTGATGACAGCGGACGGATTAGGGAGCAAAGATGCCACTCAGGGCCCCTGGCACACGTTCAGCTACGTCTCTCTCCCTCCTTCTCTCTCTTTTTCACTCTCTCTTTCTCTCTCTCTCTCTGTGCCCGCTGTAGCTCTGGGCCTGGCACCCTTTGGTCTCTTATCATACCAGGGCCCGTGCCAAGCTCTCCACATTACTAACAAGCTGCACACCCTGGGACATGCGTGCTGGAGCCAGCTCCAGTGTCTAGTCTGGTCCAGGGCAGCAGAGTAGTGGGTTGAGTTGAACTGTGGAGAGATCGCCAGTCACACACCCACTGACACATTCATAGGCCTTTGTGTGATGATCAAATTACCAATGGCTTCATGGATGTCCAACAAACCAATGGATGTCATAAATAATCCAAGAAATTTAGAACACAACGCGTCAAATACTGATTATTCCAGCTGTCGATGATCATTCAGTCTTGCAGCAAATAAAAATAGTTTGTGGGTTGAATGAGAGAGTTCATATAAATAAAAATTGGATATCTCTAAAATTTTACAAGGTTATGGTCAATACAAAATTTATGGTCACAGCAGTGCATTAAACTATGACCATGTGAATTTGAAAGAACTAATTGCCAAGAACTGAACAAAGAGCTGAAAAATATTTATCTGATATTTCGTTAAATGTGAAGATAAATTTCATACCGTTTGTATATTTCATGTTACTTCAAGAGGGACAAATGGCAATAGAGCCTACAGTACAAGGAACGTTCCGGTCCTCATTTGCATTTGCACAGAGGAGAAAATGGAGAGGTTTAGAGTATAGGACTCTACAAACACACCCGGTGGACGAAGGAAGTCCATGTCTAATCTCCGCTCTCTGCTCTGCTCTGTTTGTGTCCCTGACTCTGTGAGCGGAGCGGAGGAAAGCACAGGACAGGGAGTGGAGCTGAGTAAAATGGAGTGGAACTGATCTGGATTCTCTCTGGTGGAGTGCGGAGGATCAGTGGCGCTGACTTCTGTCCTGCTCCCTCACACTTGTGTTTAGACAGCCCTCGACTTCTTCCACTTGTGCCATTGGGGCCAATATCAAAAGTGTCGGTGTCGGAGAGGAAACCACTGTTCACTTAAACACACACACACACACAAACACACACACACAAACAAATATCAAAATATCTGCAAGAGGAGAGCACTGTTTGCGTAAACACATACAGACACACACACAAACAAACAAATATGAAAAATGTCTATGGAAAGTACTCCTTGCCTAAACAAATACACCCCCCCCCCCAAACACACACCCACACACAACAGCACTCTCGCCACAAACCACACTCACATACAAACACACACACACACACACACACACGCATTGACCTTTGATAGCATTGTGATTGTGAGCGGCGCTGGCTTTCCTGTGGCCGTTATGTGTTTCCATAATTCATATTCATGGCTGGGGTCTGACTCTGTCAGCTAATGCCAGAGGATCAGCGGCAGCAGCAGCGACACAAAGTGGAGGACCATAAACGGAGAGTGATGGTCGATGATATTTCGGCCCTCGGCCGCGCGGCTGCCGGTGACTTTCCCCGTGGCTTTACGTAAATAGCCTCATAAATAGATCGATCACAGAGTCCTGCTGATTTACGACACTCTAAAGCTGCAGGACTTTGAGCACCAGCTTGTGTTGCCTCGTTACTCACAGAACCTCAACCCCACCTCTCCCCACCTCATCCCCATCCCCACTCAGGGGAGAGGAGGATGTGTGTGTGTGTGTGTGTGTGTGTGTGTGTGAGAGAGTGAGAGTGATGGTGGTGGTGGTGGTGGGTAGGGCTAGTATCTGGGGAGACATCAGCCATGTGGGTCTGGAGTTTGGGGGTTTGGGAGAGGGCGGCATCCATCAGTTCTCGGGGCAGGCGGAGCTCAGTGATCTGGGCAGAGGGGTTACTACAGGCCCATCCCCCTCCACTCCAGCTGAACAGCAGCATGATGGAGCCAGAACATGTGGGGAGGCACACAACCACATTCACCTCCCTCTTCCAACTCTAGCTCAGATAGTGGTCTTTATGGTAACGTGTTTGTATTTTATTCAAATCTTCATATTCATGAAAAAATGGTGGTGACCAGTGATGACTGATGAAGTCAAATGATACAACCTAGATACAGTATGTTGTATGACTATAAAGCTCCGATATATACTCTTTTATAGGCTTACCTACTGTATGGTAGTCCTAGTCCTTCCCAATCAACATTTTCACCAAAAAAAGTGAAAATAAATCCCTGGTATTTGCACCAAGTAATTAATTCCAGTTCTTTGCATTAAAGGTCTGATTTTCAGATATTATATACATATTTTTTATTGTTCCCACTATGACTGAAATAAAGTAATGTGTCCCAACAATGGCCCTTTTGAGAGGACAGTGTGAACGGGCCTCAACAAACTGACTAAACCTGATTTAAATAGCTCCACCACCGCGTCTGGAAAAGTGAGAGTGATGGAAATCCGGTGCCATCTTTGCCATTCCAGCACGGCCTGACCTTTCCCCAATCCCGGGAGGTGGCGACAGGCTGGATATTTACAGCCCCGTGCTGCGCTGGTGTCAGAAGTGGGATGGAGCCAAGCGATTCCAAGCTAGCAAAGACGTAGACAGACAGTGGTCATGCCTGGGAGCGTTAAACAGATGGGAAGAAAGGAGGAACTCTAGTTAAAAGAGTCACGAGAAGACTTTAATGATGACTGTGTCAGCACATCCACCAGCCCTAGTTAGCAGCTGTAGATGCCCCAAAACATTCACGCCTTATCTGCACTGAGTCCCTTCCTGCTTGGTCCTCTGCTTCGTGTACCACATGTGATTTTGTTTTATGGAGCTGAGTCGAGAAAGCTGCTTTGGTAGCGATACCAGCGAGACACACGTGAAAGAGAATAGGAAAGAGTAAGAATGGTGTATAATTGCAGTTAGAGGAAGGAAGTGTGTGTATGTGAGTGTGTACATGTGCGTTATGCGCATGTGTGAAACAAAGAGATAGAGAGATAAAAGAAGAGAAAGAAAAAGGAAGGTAGAGGGAGCGAATATGTCAAATTCCAATGCTTCAGAAGGTCCACAACCGAAGCTGTTATAAAACACAAATTTGTTTGATAATCCTGTAAAGCTGGAGTCCGGGACCTGAATGGACGGGGGTCCCGAGGGCGCTCGTAAATGAAATACCACCTGCAGCACAATGTCACTGCGCGGGCAGCCACAGTTATATTTAGGTAAGGACATGAAAGAGCCTGATCCCCCCGCAACAAACCAGCGGCTGGCGCTAATCTCCCTCCCACAGTCAATCTGGATGATGTACAGCTTGTCTAGGGTGGCCGACTCGACTAAGACAATGTGCTGTCCATCTAATTTTTCAAACGGGGGCCCCCCGTTGCTGTCAGGAGATGTGCTTTGTCCGCTGTGGGGATACTGGGTGACAAACCGCCATTTTGTGGCACTGCATCATCTTAAGAGGACAGCTGGTGAGATGGGTGATGCTCGCACAAAGTATCGCTAGTCTCTTTGTCTTAGCCAGCGATACGTCAGTGTCCGCTGTGATATTGTGCTGCAGGTGCTATTTCATGCTGTCTCTGCAGCAATACTGCAACGCGTGTCCAGGCACACACACACACACACACACACACATACACATTTCAATCAGTAAGCAAGCTTTACCAATTATGTAGTACAATTTTACTGGTTCTTCATATTTTTAATCCTTTTTTAAAGATAAAATAATGGGGGGGAAAATAATGAGGGAAAAGAGCCATAGGTGCTTGCCTTAACTCCCTTAAACAGTCTGATCTCATAGTTAGCACCCAGTGGAACCAAATTTCCTTCACCAGTTTGTGAGCCACACGGTTATCAGTTTCCAGTTCAGTGTGTTTTCAATATCAAATCAACCTGCACCAGTAGGCTGTACTGTGTGTGCCATATTGTATGTTAGTCATAAGAGCGAGCTGCTTAGAGTGTGGAAGTAAAAATTAAACTTGCGTTGAGGGGATGCTGGCATATACTGTATGCTGCTGTCACTTCTTATGCCCAATTTTACAACCCCCAGCTCGGTCAAGCCGCGTCCACATACGTCGCTTCTCTTTACTCGCTTCTCGCTTACTCGCACAAAAGTTAAAGTAACTTTAACTCAAAACTAGCGACATCGCATCGCTCCTTCTCTCCTCGCCTGTCCAGGCGTTCCATCGCTGGAACACATAAACATTCTATTGGCTGATATCTCTCAGCGAGTAGCAACGTGTGTGGACGTAGCTTTAGTAAACACAAACACAGAAGTCCTGAAATCTTACTTATACATGCAACAGTCTGCTGATGACACACCATTCATTACACACACACACACACAAAAAGATGAAAGGAATAAAACAGCCCAGTATATGAACAAAGACAGAGAGAGAGAGATGGGAGGAGTAAGAAAGCCCAGTGTGTGAGCAGTGTGGGCCTCTGGTGTGCATGTTACCCCTGTCTCCACTGAGTGCTCCTGGTCAAGTGCAGTCATCTCTCCCCACACTCTATCATTCATGCTATCTCCTGCCACAATCTCTCTCTCACACACACGCACACACACACGCATACAAACACGCATACAAACACACACACACACACACACACACACACACACACACACACACGTAAAATCACCACACACAAAATGCAGGCATACACAACATGTACTCATGCCTGCTCCTGGTTTCTTCTACACACACACACACACACACTCTTTCCCACAGAATATAAAAGATAGGGGCTTGGAGAGCCAGACTGCCTCCACCCCACACACACACCAGCCTGTAGGTTGATTCTGACCAGACTCCTCCATTTACACCACATCCCTTGCTTTCTCTCCTTTGTCATCCATCTTGTATCCCTCTCTCTTTTTCTTTTTTCCCTCACAGTAAGGAAGTCTGCACTTTAGGGAAGCTCCTGTTTGAAGTAGTGCAGGACACACACTAAGTCAACAAGCAGTTGATATTAGTTTAGTTTTCCAGTGTGAGGATGTGTGTGTCTGTCTACTTGTGCACATATAATATGTGTGTATGTTTATCTAGCTTCTTGCTTTGTGTGTGTGTGTGTGTGTGTGTGCGTGCTTGTCCATTTTTGGGAGGAAAGGATTGTTCTCAGTTTCATCCCATTAAAATCACCATCTAAAACTCTCCCTAAAATCTCCCACCTACACATATGTAACCTACAGTTCCCTCCACCCACACACACACATACACACTCTGCGTTTGATGAATGAATATGTGTGATATATACCATGTAGACAATATGTGGAGTGTGTGTGTGTGTGGGCATGTGTGTGTGTCCATGTGCCATCCATTACGGCAGGCACACACAGTGTCATCAGAAACCTCATCACAGCTGTAAATCCAGACAGCATAGAGACAAGGTCAAGAGATGTATAAACATACATTCACCAGCATACACACACGCACACACACACACACACAATGTACTCTACCAGTATTCTTCTACATACAGTACATCACACACTATCGCACACAAGAATAAACACACACAGCAGACTAAGAGCACACACTCAGTTATCTGAAGCCATTGCCAAAGCGTATGGGCAGCACAGAGATAGGAGGAGTCATGTCTTTAAAATAAACACATGGACTCATAATTAAGCTGCTATTAAGCATGCATAGAATTACACTGTTGTATACCATACTATAACGCATGCTCATGACTGGACACACACACATGAACACACATACACAGTTATATAACAGAATTTATTCTGTTTGTAAGCCACCTGTTAAACCCCATACCAGTTGTATTTGAACCGATTTACCGTGGTGCATTTGGTCACTTCAATTCCTGTTCAAAAATAGAATTGAACAGTTCTCTCAAAAGTCATAAAGACTCACAATGTCGGATTCAGGGTGAGCGATTGCCTGTAACTGCTGCTCTGTCACACCCATGGCATGAGCTCCCATATGGCCACCGGTAACAAGCTAGCATGCTAGCAAGCCTTTCATTCATGTACCTGGGAGGAGGTTGAGCTAGCATGCCAGCAAGCCTTTTATTCATGTACCTGGGAAGATGTTGAGGTAGCATGATGGCAAGCCTTTTATTCATGCCAACTGTTGAGGGTTTTGCACTTTCGTGTTTTTCGGTATGGAATCAGATTGATTGTTTTCTGACCAAAACTCCTTACTGTTGCTTCAGGCTGTGTGACGACTTCACAAGAAAATGTTGCTAAGTTTTGTAGTTGTGTGCTGCGACTGAGACGAGTGTTTGATGCTAATCCAGTGGAACTTGTTGCTGCAGATTCACACTTCATAGCTCATCGGCTGCCAGGGCAGGGGATAGAAGCCCGCAGAGGCAAACACTGTTTATCTTTCTTGCCTGACAGGCACATTCACAAGTGATTATTTCTGAATTTCTCAGAGCAAATTTGTCTTTCACCACTGATGAATGAGCTGCCTTAGACCAAGCCACACACACACACACGCACACACACGCATGCACACACACTCTCTTCATGGAGTTGCTAAGCCAAAATATCTAATTTAGTTTCCATGAAAAGAGCATGCAGTCCTCCTGTTCCATGAAACACACACACACACACACACACACACACACAGAGCAAGAGAATGAGAGCATAAGGGAGGCATATTGAGACATTGAAGCCAAAGAGGGGAGAAGAGAGAGGGAGTGGGAGGAGAGACGGACGGAGGCGCAAATGAGAAGCACATGTGTCCTGTAGCCAATCCAGCAGCTCTGACAGACACGGCCATAACTCAGCCTGACCACGAGCATCCCACAGCAAAGCCTCCACCAGACAAAGCCCTCAAACACACACACACACACATACACACACACACACACACTCACACACACATATGCGCGCACACACACACACACACACACACACACACACATATATGCACATATGCACATACTGTATGCACAAACTCACAAATGGGCAAACTCATGGATACACAAATGTATGAAAACACACACACATACAGTATACACAAACACATACAGTATATTGTACTGTACACACACAGAGCACAAACACAAACACATGCACGCAGACACAGAAACTAACAACAAAAAAAATAATGACCAGAATACTTAAGTCAGCATGAGCATGAACATACTGTATGTGTACGCGCACACACACACACACTGCATGAAACTAGTAAACAGATCTTCTTAGAAAGGTCATTACATATTGTAGAACTACATGTGTGTGTGTGTGTGTATAGGACACACAGGTATAGCACACACACACGCACACACACACAGATACATTCACACTCAGAGTGATGCCTGGAGAGCTCATGAATCTATGGAGTTGACATGACAAACCCACATGGCATTTTAAAAGGGGCATCCATAACACACACCTTTCCATGGCTACGCATCCCACCTGAAATATTACACACTTTTTCCTCCATTGCCTCTGTGTCTACTTTTCCCTCTCTATCAATCTCTGTTCTCCATCTCTTTTTTCTCTTCATCTCTCTCTCTCCCTCTCTCTGTCTCTCTCTGTTATCTGGTCTTTGTTATGCTTCTCTCTTTGTTTCTCTCTCCCTGTTCACCCATAGGTGAGATCCACACTTAAAAGCGAGAGGTGTTAGAAGTAAAGTGTAGCGCAGCACTCACACCATATTGATTCTGGAGTTTAAATAAAGGTCTACATGTTGCCAAGTCATGTGAATCATACTGATGTTTTACAGAAGAAGAAGAAGAAGAAGGAGGAGGAGGAGAGGAAGATGAAGACATCCCATCCATGCAAAAAATGTGCTGATTTGATTGGTAAGAGTCTAGAATATTCATTGGGAACTTTGAAGAAGCATGCTTTGGGAGCTGAACAAAGTTGCAACTCAAATCAAGATTTTGCTCCCACATCCCTTGAGAAAAAATGCTGAGCTTTAGCATTGCCTATAGTTAAGAGCTTTTTCAGTTACTCCACTTCTACTTTAGCCAGGCTAGTGCTGCCTAATGCTTCCGGCCAATTTCATTTGCCTCCACCATATAGTCAGGAAACTAGCAATTTGTTTCTGTTTGCTCCGTCTCCTATGGCGGACGGGCCAATCAGCAAACAGAGATTTCAAACGATGCATTCCAGCGGGTAACATGCATCACGGCCAAACTGTAGCAATTGGCTGAGGCCACGACCAAACAGTAGCAATTGGTTAAGCAGAAAGTATCTACTTACCAGTACCTACCAGGAAGCAAACAAATCCAAATGGATGGAGATTAGATGCTATGAAATTGAATGAAATAAGTGGCTGATACATCAGGCTACTTTTACTTAGGCAGTCTGCCCGAAAACAGAACAATGATACAGCATAGGATGAATAGCAAACTGACAGCTAACATTCAAGGAACATGGCACCTTTTTTTTGATATTTACTGTATGTATTTGTATTATGCCCAAGTATTATTCAAAACGCATATAATTTTCTTCTCAGTGGGTTCAGTACTTAGATTGACATTGTTTGCATAGCTTAGCACAATCACTGGAAGTACATGGTACCATTAGCATCATGCTAAAAGTGTCCACTTGACGGAATTAAATACCACTTTTGCACTTTGGTGAATTTTAGGTCATTTTTAAAGTGTTTTGTAAATACATTTGATGATGTTTTCTTTGGTACCATAGACTTGAATTCGTATGTTAAATAAGTTCACACTGTCAAACTAGGCATTGCAGACACATAGAGAAAAAATGCAATGTGCTTTCATGTTCAAGTAAGGGTTGAGGACAGATAAGCAATTTCCCGAAATAAGGTGGCGTATCCCTTTAACTGAACGGCGCGTAGGAAAGTAAAACTGTTTGTTTTTGTGCCCCATTTGAATAGTGTTACATCAAATAGTGAATTGGCAGCTATGTTGCATGATATTTTCTACTACAGCACTTGGCGACAACAGCGAACAACAGTGTTAGGGGCTGATTCACACAGGATTTCTACTTAACCTTAAGCTGTAGTCAATGGAGAGCTCACAGATAGTTTGTTGATAATGTGAGTTTAGTATTTAGTATTTCTCCTTTAACTATAAGCTGTAGTCAGTGGAGAGCTCACAGATAGTTTGTTGATAATGTGAGTTTAGTATCTAATAGGAGTTGTCAGGGATTCCGATTTCAAACTTCACATTTTTTCTAATGTCCTTCCACTCTTTTCTATTTCTCTTTC
>JASCQY010000258.1:4492677-4502677 GCA_030264315.1 Sardinella tawilis
TATCATAAAATTCATAAAATAAAAAAAAAATCATAAAATAAAATCAGTTCAAGTAAAATGTAGGCTAAAACATGTTTGAAAGAGACCAAAATCGGTCTGGTTGTAAATGTGCCTGTGTGTGGGCAGGGGTGTCCCATGTCCCTGTGCCCAAGAGGGAGCCAATGTGAGTGCCCACTGCCCTCACAGGATCCAGTTACTGCTGGGAGACCTGGCATTAAATGACCCAGCAGAGGCCTCTCACCTCCCCATAGAGAGAAAGCCCCGGGATGGCTACTCACCCTGGCAAAGATCAGTACGGGTATTCATATGTGTACACACACACACACACACACACACACGCATGTTATTGTTCACAGATTCTCACACATGTACAGTATGCACGCAATGGTATTCACACACACACACTTGAGTAGTTTAACAGCAGATATAATGATAAAAAAAAATAATTTCACCATCGTGTTCTATTGTAATAAAAGCTTATTAGCACATTGAACATATCATATGAGTTTTTTCTATGTTCTTTGTTCTCATAACATATTTCCAGAGTGTTCTAAAGCACTTGTGGACTATTCAGTACAGTGCTGTGGACATGTATTTTTCAGTATGCGTACACCATTCCTCTCTTTGATCTGAGCCACTTAAACAGCAATACATCTGCTTACCTCTGCATGGCTTTGAGGTGGGGGAGGGTTCACCTCTGTGTGTGTGTGTGTATGTGTGTGTGTGTGTGTGTGTGTGTGTGTGTGTGTGTGTGTGTGTGTATGTGTGTGTGTGTGTGACAGAGAGAGAAAGAGGGAGAGAGAGTTTTATGTTTTATGTCTTATACTGTGTGTTATATTTCCGCCTTTGACAACTGAAAACCATTCCACCATGGGAAAGGACTTAAATACCTTCCAGAATGAATTCTCCTCTGTCTGCGTATCTCGAGCCTTATCAAAAGACTAGCAGAATATTAATGTTAATATATCTGTGTAGAAAAAATCAGTACATAATCGGAATTCATTTGTTTAATTTCAGTTTTAATATTTTATTATCATTTTAATATCAGACTATTTAAGACCAGTCTCAAATACACACCTGTTTAATGCTGTCACTTTTCAACTGTGTGTTTGTGTGAAAAGTTCATTACAGTCAATAACTCCAAGTACTCCTATTGGTCATTAAACCATATTTAAAAATCAGTTCATCATTTATATAAAATTGTGTTTTAATTTATCTGTGATGAACGGCATGACATAGCCTTTTGATGTTTCTGTTCTCAACGTCATATACAAATACCTCTGGAGTTTTAAAGTTTCATAGTTTGATGTGATAACACAATTTTGCCCCGTGAGTATGACTATGAGTATGACTATCTCGGGAACTCTGCATTCAATTCCAAGTTCAATTTACAGACTGGATGAATTTTTTATATTTCAAAGCCACCAAAAGATATTTTAGACAGACAATATTCAAATGCAAACTTTTTCTCTTTTTTTCATGCATATTATATGTCATCTTGGCAATTTCATTTACTGTTTCATTTCAATTCTAAATGCATTTTATTACTAATACAAATTGTGTTTTTAATAGCCTACGTAAATATAAGTCACTGTAATGATATGTACAGTTTATGTAATTGAGTTTGAAAAAAAAGGTGTGAATTAATTTCACCTTTTATTGCAGTAATATAATTCAGAGAGGAACACAAACAGGAACAAAATGCTATTTCTTGACTTTGAGGCCAACACAATGCGATGGAACCTCCTGATTTCAGCTGGTTTCAAGGTTGTAGCGCATATTACACTATTGACAGTTATGAGCAAAAAAAGGGCCAATTTTGTGCTCTCTTGTCTGTCTCTCCCCATCTCTCTCTCTCTCTCTCTCTCTCTCTCTCTCTCTCACACACACACACACACACACACACACACAGACTGTGTTCTGCTCAGCGGAGGCTGAGAAGCTTTTCTTACGGCAGCCTCAAGTCACACACACACACACACACACACACACACACACACACACACTTCTCCCTCAGTTTAATTACCACGCCAAGCAGTGCGCAGCAACTTCAAAAGCCCAGCCTCAACTTTCATATATATTGATCTTAATGGTTGCTTTGGTCCCGCGGGGTGTAAAATGGAAGCAGAAGAGACTCCGCCAGCTCACCTCTCCTCCTCTCCTCTCCTCTCCTCCGCGCTCCCTCTGTTCCTCTCCTCTGCACAGTGAGCAGGCGGCTCATGAAGCCGGGAGGTGCACAGGAAAAGGTAGAGGGGGGAAAAAAACAGCCCGGGGCAAAGAGTGGAGGATTTGACCTGAGAGAGACAGACTGGGGGAGATGAGGGAGGGGAGGAACACAGAGAAAGAGAGGTAATGAAGGAGAGAAAGACAGAAAGAGAGAGAGAGAGTGAGAAAAGAAAGAAAGAAAGAGAGAGAGAGAGAGAGAGAGAGAGAGAGAGAGAGAGAGAGAGAGAGAGAGAATAAAGTGCTTTCCCACAGTTTTCCAGGTTGGGTACAGAAGTGTAGATTCAGTGCAGCCCCAAAAGGTAGGTGTGTGTGTGTGTGTGTGTGTGTGTGTGTGTGTGTGTGTCTATGAGTTTGTCCATCTCCTTATAAAAAAACACATGTATGGGTCTGGATGCGAAAAGATTCAAGTTTCACTGAGATAATGTGGGGACTGTATTCATGTGGATGACTCCGAATGTAAGAAGGTAATATTAGAGTTGGGTATTTATTAATGTGTGTGGGTGTGTGCATGAGTGTGTATGTGTCATTGTGCATGTGTGTGTGCGTGCACATGAGTGCGTGTGTGCATGTGTGTGTCAGTCTCCCCCTCTCTGTGACACGATGTGCGTGAGGTGCTGAACAATTCACGCCCTGTGGCGGCGAGCAGTCAGGAGTCTCAGCTTTCACTCGTAAAATAAAACAAATATTAATAATTAAAGAAAAGAGAAAAAATGGGTCTCGGCCTCAACGTTTCCCAGACGACCACGTCACACCATTTGACAGAGTCACGCAAGCGAGGCCGGCACTCTCCCTGCACAAACGCTCGCTGTGTTTGTTGACAAAAAACGTCGCTTTGTCCGACCATAATCTCCTCCGCGTTTGAAACTCATGAAATAGTGTTTTCACGAGGCTATTTTTGAATGGGTAAAACAACCTTAGGTCCTGCTTTCTTTTTCTTAGTGCCCTCCAGGCAGCCACTACACCCCACCCCCCCCAGCTCACACGCACACACACACACACACACACACACAACCACCATGTCAATGACTAAAACAATAAATATGGTTATATCAGGACTAGAGCGGTTTCAACACCGTTTTCTTCCCGTGCCAGATAGACACAATGGTCTGAAAGACCAAAGCTTAGCATTTTTCTTTTACGTAATCTTCACTTGTTCAAAGAGGCACTCGTTTGGCTATAACCACAACCCTTGAGTGGCAGAGGCACATATACTGTACTGCACATATGGCTCACAGCAATGGCCCTTTACGTAGCCACTGTCTAACACATTGTGTGTGCGTGTGTGCACAGATTCATGCACACTCATCATATACCACTTTTCTGTAATCTGAAATTCCATTGGATTTGTTAAAGGGTTAAAACACAGCCATGAATAAGCCAGTCCTAATGGCCACTGAGCAATGTCCTTACACAGTACCCTGCCTCTGTGTGTGTGTGTGTGTGTGTGTGTGTAGTTTTGCTCATAAGCATGTTCCCTAGGTGTGTATGTGTATGTAGAGTAGAGTATTAGTGGCCTGCTCCTGTCCTCTCCCATCATCCTCTCTCCTCCTCATCTGTAATAGTGGAGTGTGTGTAGCGTGATACTGGCTGTGTTTGTGTGACGGTACCTGTAAGTGTGTGGAGTGCAAGGATATCCACAGAGCACACACACACACACACACACACACACCTCATATCTGCAGATTCACACATTACGCACCAAAGAAAGAAAGAAAGAAAGAAAGATGGCATTGAGTTGATGTGCATTCTTGTGGAACTAATCTTCTTATTGATATGTCATCACTAACATTATATAAAACATCCTGCCACACATATGAAGATCATATGCCAGTTATTTCTGCTGAGTTCTTTTTCAAACCTCCAATTATGAAAAACTCATATTTAATACTAGACACTAATGGTCCTTGGATGCTAGCATATTAGCATCTGTATGATGGCACAGGGAATGATGAATTCTCTTGGAGCTTGGAGCGAGCTGGCTAAGCCATGGCTGATGTGCCAAGGCTGAGAGAGTTATACAATCCTCTAGGCCCCATTTTATGCCTCTCATAATGCAACAATAAAAAAAAAGAAAAAAAAAAAGAAAACATTTTTGTTGAGCTATCAGTACAACAAAATAAATATAGCCTTCATATTGCAATTTAAAGCACCCACAACTATGTGTTTGTACATCCAAAAATATGACTTTTTTGTATTTTTGTCTGTCTGATGTTTGCCCAGTGTGCATGGTGGGGTAATGGGTTTTTCAGTGCGTGGGCCAGTGCCAATTCTGGTGTGGTTCTATTGGGCTCAGGCCCGGGCTCAAAGGACTGGCTCACCACAGGTTCGCAGACATTCCAGAGAAACGGCCGTCTGGGCAAAACCGCCTGGCATGGGAGAAACACGAGTGCCACCCTGTGTGCCCAGGCTAGGGTAGCCCAGTCTGCCCGCCTTCACTGGAGTCACCCCTTCCCACATACACATACACATACACACACACACACACACACACACACACACACACACACACAAGCATGATATCTCCAGTGGGGTTTTCTCCTTACCCCTCTCTCTACAAGCAGCTCGTCAATTTTGCCTTTTTCCCCCTTCTCTTTCACTTTCTGTTTTGCAGACATCCACAATTGCATGTGGATGTCTTTCTTTCTCTGGCAGAAATTCTGTTTTTATAGTGTTTTAATCTAGCCTACTTACACTTTCACATGCCCTTTTCTGAGTCTTCTTTTCTTTCTTTCTTTGGTTAGGCTATTTTTTTTTTTCAATTTCTCACTTACAGTAATGTATTTAAATTATTTCACTGTTATACACAAGATTTTGTATTTCTAAACCTACAATTGCATACACTGTTGCTGGACTCTCTAATAACTGTGGAGCTATTTACTGTAATATTTACTTGTAAATATGAATATTATATTTATAGCAGTCAAATCAAATAACACCGTAGCATGTCTACCGTATGTATGCCAAAAACGGTAAAGGGGTGTCTGCATTGAGCAACCGTCCGTGTTAAAATATTATCTAATGTGATTTCATTAGGAGACTATTTACTGGGTGTGCCACCTCGGCCTCTGCTATCTCCACCACTCAGGCTCCTCGCTGGGCCAATAATAATATAAAAAATATTCGGAGGTGTGAAGCATCGTGAGCCGGAGGTGGGACGTCACGGGACACAAATCTCCCCCACCAGTCTACATTTACACACACACACACACACACACACACACACACACACACACACACACACGGGAACAGATGAAGACATACACTGTCAGACGCTGCAGTGGCTGTGTAGTTTTTCATCGGAGGATCAGAAGACACGGCAGAGAGTATTAATATATTTTAATAGACTGAGATGCCCTTATTAAAGAGAAGGAGGAGTGAACGCGGGCAAGACTGAACTCAGCGATTCGCAGACACAGGAAAGGTCAAGCTGAAGCACTGCACACCTCTGAGCAGACCACTGCCGCAGGGAGAATGGCCCCGGATCGCCATAATGAGATTCTAGAACAAGGTCCGGCCCATTCACACCTAATAAAGAAAAGAATGCCTCAGGCTTGCCAGAGGGGGAACGCAGAACATTTCAACAGTTCTAAATAACGGTACGCTGAAACACCGTTTGGGAAGGTAGAGGTAAAGGTGGAAAGGAGGAGAGATACGTCTATGAGTAGGTTTTTTTTAAATATACAGTATATATATTTTACATGTGTACCTGACCAAAAAATTCCACTGTTGTGGACATTTAAGAAATTCTTTGAGATCTGAAAATGACATGAAAATGACCGTATGTGCAGAGCACAGCTCCCTCACACACACACACACACACACACCATACTGCCTCACTCAGCCCTTGTGCTCAGGCTTGCTGTACCATCAGCTATATTCTCCTCAGTGCAGTTAGCTCAGCTCTCTCTCAAGACCTCCAACAACCCCTCAAACTGTGCATCCTTCCTCTTTCATTCTATGTCAGGAAACTTTTTATTTTAATGTTTCGTCATCTAAAATTATATTTTTAGTTTTTTAGTTGTCTTGTCATATAACATATTACCATTCCAAAATACACATCAGGATTCCTTCCTCAGTGAAATCTGTAACAATACAATTAACAATGTGATTGTCATGTTTTATCTCTCAAAACATTGGAAGTATGAACAACATGAATGTGAACAAGCATGAATGGAACTTTCTGTTAATATTACAGTATTTGATTTTTTCCAACCCAGTGTGATGGGGGTTAATGGGCCGTCTCTTCAGATAGCTCTATCCACAGATAGTACAGTATGTTCAGGCGTCATAAAACAGAAACTGTTACAGCAGAGAATCCACAGTTTCAAGTTGCTGTTCTAAGTTACAGTATAGGCTATTGTAATTTTTTTGAATAAAGCTTCAGAATAATAAAACTACTTTCGAACAAACATTACAGTGAGTTTCTTTTGATTACCACAACAAATAAAACAAAATAAAATTGAATAAAACGTGAAAGTACATCACAGCACAGTCCAGAAAATTTCATCAATCTGTCAGTGTGCAGTGCCAGATGGAGAACTAATCTCGGATATGTTAAAATAAATAAATAAATAAAAAATCATAAACCAATCCCTGCCCCATATGTCCTAAACTACCCTATGAAACACACTATGTTTTTCAGTCTAGACCTTTACCTCTCTCAATCACTTTTTCTCTCTCTCCCTCCCTCTCCCTCTCTTTTTCCCCTTCTCTCTTTCTCTCACCTTCTCTCTCTCTCTCTGTCCCTCCTCTCTCTCCTTTTCCCCAGCTGCGTCCTCCACAGATAGCGGTGCGCTGAGGAGACAGGAAATAAAGTGGTGGCCGCGGCGGGTCGATAGCCCCCGTGGAGGTGCGGCTCTCCCTCTAATGGGATCCAAATTGGGCTGAGGGGGAGGGCGGCGAAGGGGAAGGGGGCAGCAGAGGGGGCGCCGGGACGATTGGCAGGGGTCAGCGGAGCCAGAGGTCAGCAGCGTGTCCAGTCATGGGGAACAGACACCACTGCTGCCTAAGGATGGGAGCTGAGGGAGCCTCTGTCTCTTGTTATATGCTACTCACTCACACACACACACACACACACACACACACACACACTCACAGACACTGACTCATTGGCATGACTCATGCTCATACAAATGACACTTTTAAAGTGTACACAGACAAATACACACATTTCCAAACACACACGCAAACACACATTGTCTTACTGTCCTTTGCAAGCAGATATCTAGGCCTACCCGTGTGTATGTATGTGTGTGTTTGCAGGTTTGCATTGACATACTGAGAAGGTATGTGGTTGAATGCTTTCTCGAGTGTAACCATGCTTGAGCACAGCCTTTATATTCATGTATAACACACTTGTCTGTGTGTATGTGTGTATGTTCTCCAATATGATATTGCAAATATGCTATAGTGTGTGTGTGTGTGTGTGTGTGTGTGTGTGTGTGTGTACTGTATGTGCGTGTGTGTGACAGAGACCAAGTAAGTGTGTGTGTGTGTGTGAGTGTGAGTGTGTGTGAGTGAGAGAGACAGGAGAAAGCCAGGCGGGGGGAGAGTGGGTGAGTTTGTTCATAGCAAAGCAGGCTTTAGTGCTTATTACTCTGCTCCTATGAATGGGGACCCCGAAGCTGGATCATATTGCCTGCTCTCCGTATGGAAATGAAGTCGGCGCTTTGACGTTCCGCGTTCTACCTCCCCGGAACCACAGGGAGGATTAGGGCTCCACATTCCCATGATCCCCTGGTGTCGTTTCCCATAACACCTCTCACTATCCTCCTTTTTCCACCAACAGCCATCTTGCCTTCAAGCCAATTGGACCCCAATATGGCTAGAAAAAGTTTAGAAAACAAATATGCTATTTACACATTACCTCAAATAGCCTGATATTTTGACATGGGGACAATTTCATGACAAGAGGTGCATTTTGTCACATTAACCACATAATACCAAGAGAAAGTATTTATGTGATGTAAATTATTACTCTAAACTTGAGGTTTGGTTAAAATGTCCCAAACAAACACTTGAAAAAGGATGTAAAACATTTAATTTAATGGCATAACATAACATAACTGCACAGCGATTATGATTTAACGCCATGTGTACCTTTCTGTGTCACCCAATGACTGAATACATTTATTATTTAAGGGGGGGGGGGGGGGTAAGTGATTTAGATCTACAGTATGACACCACCCCCATCCTCACCCTGGTTGCCCTGTCCTGTACATTCTTACCAGCTATATCTTTTCACTGGGCATGATGGCCACATGCAGCCTGCAGAAACCATGTTTCTCTACCAGCAAAGATGGCTTACAGCACATGGATCCTAGATCTGTTAGCTTCAGACTTCATACCATGGTCTAAAGGCAGAGCTACTGAGGGCCTGTACCGACTAGGGTGGCCAACTTCCTCAACCCTAAATGAGAGACAATTTCTTCCAGGTGCACGTACACTCACATGCCCAGCAGCAGACCAATGTAAATGGAAATTGGAAATTGCAAGGATTCATTAGCCATACAAAAGCATACACAAGCATACACAAGCATACATACAGTATGCATTGTACAGTACTGTATAATGTGTACTGTATACTACTCAGCAGCTATTACACTTTACAACCAGTCATACTTGGGCTTCTACTGGCCTCTTTATTACATGGCCCAGATGCACAATCTACCCATTTATCACATTTCTACCAAACACAGTGAAAATATGGTGTTGAATAGGCAGTGGGCCTAGAATGAAGGAAATGTTTTTTTTTTTTCAGTCTTGCTGGAAGAAGCTTTCATTTCATGATGAAATGATTCGATGATAACAGAGACAGAAGTCGTGTTAAGGTATATGTCTGCAAAATTTTACACGTGACTGATGCTCGCACACTCTCTCTTCCTTGCTCCCCTGTCTCATTCTCACTCATGCTGCTTTTAACACTTATTCTGACTGCTTCTCCCACTCAAAAATGAAATTTGTGCGATCGCACGACTTGACCTATGAAAGGACAAACCACTACTGTTGTTACTTGGATGCGTGCTTGGTTCACAGTCAGTACGGTTACATGCACATCTAAATCAAGTTATTGGCAATATACCCAAGCAATTTATTTAACCAGAGTATCTGAGTAATTCGAACACACTTGCACAAAATAAAACTTGCACAAAATAAAAATCAAATTATTGACCAAAGTGCGTTTGGCTCCACGGCAACAGGTGGCGATATAGGCTACCTAAAAATAAGAAAAATAATAACTAAAAATAAGCATTTTGTGACCAAAACGAAAATACTAGATGCTAAACTTATGTAAGTTTGAAGACTATGGAGATATTTGATGGAAGTATAAGGGAAGAGATGGCCAACGCTGCAGCATTGAGTACATTCCTTGCATATTCTACTTTTGATCATTTTGCACTATGACACACATTGACCCTCATGGGACAAATCAAAATCACCCATAATTCGGAATTGTGACGGTGTGAACCCCACCACACTATATTTATTTATTTTCGGTTGACCTTTGTGTGCTCTTTCTTTGTTAATACTTTGTTTATGCAGTAACCTACAGTAGGTGCACATGGGTTCTGTTCTATTTTGTTGTATTTGAATATTTGAGTATAGGCCTGATTTCATTGAGTTGAGAGTTGCCATGTTCCCTGTGGAGGGAAAGTAAGGAGGCTCTCTTCTTGATGCACAGAAGTGCGGTTGCCCCAGCTGTGTGAGCTGTTGGTTTTTCTTGTGGCGCTAATGTATTTCAGACTCGCCATTTTCTTTATTTTCTTTTAACTTG
>JASCQY010000258.1:4573450-4590950 GCA_030264315.1 Sardinella tawilis
GATATCTCTCTCTCTCTGTCTCTCTCTCTCTCTCTCTCTCTCTCTCTCTCACACACACACACACACACACACACACACAGGCTCCATTTCTAAATGTCTCTTACTCTCACCATTTCTTTGTCCTCCTAGTCTCTCTTCATCCCAGTATCTCTCTCTCCATGATGGAATGGCTACTGTGTGGCCTGCGGAACTCACTATCTCCAATAGTTAATTTCTCCACAGGAGTCACATACACACTAACACAAGTCCCTGGAGACAGAGCCTTTCATATACAGAAGCACAAACACTTCTCCTTCGTGCATTTTACTGTCTGACGTGCTTCCTTTTTTCCCGCCCTTCCCTCAAGCTCCCTCTTTTGAATTAAACAAAAGTAGCATGGTAGAGAAAGTTACACCCACAATAAAGTAGCCTTCCAAGCCATTACTTTTGGTCTAACATATTAGCAGTACATAAACTGATTTGTTTAAAGATTTGTGGCTTTGGAAACCCTCATTTGACTGCAAATGTCGTTAAGAGACTGTGGCGCACTGGGCCAGACAGCGGGGCAGGCGACACTTGCTCACAGTCTCCAACCCCATCGAGCTTTCCGGCAGCAGGGGTCTGCCCGCGATTCCTCTCAGCCAATCAGACGAAATCAAAGGCCAAAACGCGCTGAAATACTGCAGGCCTGCTGGATTGATGGCCCTGATTAAACTGACAAAGTTTTCTGACTTGCGGGTGGGGCGCTACAATGATGTGCAGTCAGACACATACAAGACCCTAGGCCCGTTACACTGCATGGAAATTGTTTTTTTTTTTTTTTTTTTTTCTAGTACTGAGAGAAAAAAATAAGAAAAAATAGTTCTCCAAAAGGACGATGAGATTTTTTCCCCCTGCGAAGCCACATTACTCGTGCTCACATATACACAGTCTGATTTAATCATTATTTAATTGATTCCTCGTGTGTAGAGCTGGAATCGCTCCGACACGCTCCAAACTGAACCCGTGAAAAATAATTTGTTATGCCAAACTATTAATCTTGCATGTCGGAGGGTATAAACCTTTTTAAAAATTCCCAATACATCTCTCACACCTTATGTCACGAGCGATCACCGTGCATGTGGGTGAAAGCCTAAAGATCCATTCCAAGTATTCCACTATCTTCCCGCCTCCTGAGAGGCCGAATGAATCATCTAGGTGGTTATATCAAATGAATGGTTATTTTATTTTGAGGAGATGGATTCACTGCCAGTCGTTTAATATGCTGTGAAAAATTCTGGGTAATTAGAGCAACTAAAGCAAAACCAGGAATTTTGAGCTTGTGAGCGTAGCCTACATATGGAAGGAATGTTGTTTCATTGTAGACTAAAGCCAGGACTAATGGAATGTTAATTTAGCCATCTTTTCCCTTCACATGCAATATTCCTTTACAAAACGTTGTTGTACAGTACATTGGCCTATTAACATAAAGACCTGCGTGACAGGCAACATCTCCGACTAGGATGTTGCAGCTTGTGGTGGTAGGCTATTAATGAGTGATGAAAAATGTGATTTTGCAGCTTCACATAAAAAAAAACAACACTCCAATGACAGTATATTTTTATTATTTGTTCAAAGGGTTTCCATACCAATTCTTTGGGGTCTGCCATCGAAATAGAATAGTGAGATGAAGGGTAAAAAAGCTAATATCCATTATGTATAGCTGTCTGTGTCTGCAGGAGCTGAGTGGCTGATGTGCTCGTTAAGAGTCAGCACAGCGCCTGGTGGGGTCACCTCCTCTCCCACATCAGAAGCCGAGGCAGAAATTCTTTCAAGTGTCCTTCTGCGTCGCCAAAGATGACAACAGCGAATCGATAAGTGCTTGAAATGAAAAGAAGCCGTCGGTTTGGCCCCGAGGCACACGAGTCTCCACGCGGCCGCCTTTTTCTGAACTCGCGAGCATTCCTCTGCACCTTTTCCCCCTCTGTGAAAAAGAGAGAGTGAAGGATCTCTCTTTTTATCTCTCCAGATGAAGGTAAGCGCGCTGCTGGGAGAGTCATGCCGCTGTGGTCTGCTATGACGAACGCAGAATGGGCGCAATATGCTTGCAGATACGGCTGATGTTTTTTAGCCTGGAAAGGTCTCTGGGCCACGGGCGCTGTCTTCATCAATTGGTTATGATGTACAAGGGCTCATGTTTACAGGTCACGCTTTAGAGGATGATCTGACCCGAAAAGCTGCTGGAGACACACTGCGCTAAACTATAAACAAACAGCAAGCAACGGTAATTTATTGCCTCAAGCAATTTATAAATCATTCATTGCAAAGATTAGGTTCTTCAAACAAAACTCTTCACAAACATGTAATATGTGATTCTATGTAATTACATAAACTTCACAATGGTCACATTTCAGTCTGCTTAACATGGTTGTATACACAGGAGTGCAATACCTATAGGCCTAATTTATTTACAACGCAGTATTTAACACTGAACACAATGGTGAATAATAACAAAAGAATCATGTCGTTGTACGGAATTACAGCACACTGTCCGATTTATGGGTATCAGAAATTGTGTGCAATTTGACGTGACGACGGACGCTTGGCAAAATGAGCGTGACTGCAAGCACAGTTGTGAAATTCCCACGTGGCCGAGCGCATTAATGACTTGTTTAACGGGTGTATGACTAAAAATGTAAAAAGCGGATTAGGCACGTGAAAAGTGCGTCCGGTCTACTTGGCTCACTTGAGATGCGAATGCAAACGAGCCTGCAGCCTGCGAATCTTTCAGTGACATTTGCATCTCAACCAGCTGTTCACTTCATCTGTGCACTGACAAACATACATATATAGACCTACAGTACATACAGGCGCGCAAGTATACCATTCAAGGAAACACTCGTAGCCTAATCTCAATTACATTTCTGTAAAACTTTTACTGAGCTGTAGGGCCCGTAAAACCTGTTGGTCTGCATATCCTTTGTGACTAGCCTAAATAAAATATATCGTCACAGTAACGTGCCTAACTGTGTATCTGCAAATAAATGGACAAACGGTCCACCGGGAGTCTAAATTGATTTTTAGGAATTCATGATTTCATAAGGAGCTGCTGGAGCTCCTTGTAGGTCGATCATAAAAATGATTGCACAAATCAAACGAACCAAAGTCCATAAATCCTAACTGTTTACCATGTTAGCGCTGAAGTGCACAAAGCAAGGTAATCGCATGTGCTCTCAAGTGCAATACTGTTGTAGGTTATTAACACACTAATTCTTTTGTTAATAATTGAGATTTAATAATGTAGACAGAGATGCTGTTTTGCGTTGAGGCTAATAGACAAAACATCTAACAAGCAGATATGCATGCTATTTTATATTACAAAAAAAAGAAAAGAACACTGCCCACTCGGCATGGTTCCTTGAAATAAAGATTTTTAAATTGATTTTGTCACTAAGTAGCCAGCTCTGCAGAAACTTACAGGCCGACATTGTTGGACATTGTATTTGAAATGATATAGTGTAGGCCTATCTGAAATTGCTATTTTGTTTAAACCTGCACGCAAGGACTTTGTTGACTAATTAATTGCCACTATTATTAACTCTATATGCGCTAATAATTCTTGCTTTGAAATGATTATATGGGTCACGGATCGTGTTGCGCAGATTTTTTCCCCCTTCTTTTTCACAAGACACGCTTATGTACACACCCACACACTCTTTACACACACATACACACCCACGCGGTCAGGCTCAAAGCTCAAGAGAGGGGATACGGACCACTCACTGTCTGTCTGCGCGCGCTGGGAGAGTGCGACTCAAAAAGACGACGTCTGTCTGGCCGCATCGCGTCAGAATTGCACGCTCGGGTGTGCATGTGCGTGCACGTATGCGTGTTTGCCATCGATTGCAAGATATGATACAGACGTGGTGCTCCGTCATCACATAACACCAGTGTGGTTCTGAGCTTGCCGTGGAACTGAGCCTTCTCCGCGATCTTAAGTTATTTTCTGCACCGTTGTACTGTGGACTGGTATACTCACGGTCCGGACTTCACCTCTGGTTCAGGGCGCGATTATCGGTGTGGGATTTACCTCTTCACCAGGAATCATCGCCCACAGGACGGCTCAAAACACCCGCAGTGTTTCAACAACTTGTGGTAAGTGCGGAGGCCACGCTGTCCGGAGATGTGAGTTCATGCGAGAAACGGAATTCGTTCCGCCTCGGGTTTGCCTTTTCAGCCTAATCTGTCTGCCTCTAGTGCGAGACTCGGCGGTCAGGGAAGAAGGGCACGCGGGGATGATAAGTGAAGGTCCTGGCAGGTTGTGGCGCGAGCCGCAGGATGATAATGATGTATCGTTAGCGCTGAAAGGCGAAGGCAGAGTACGAGCCTCCATGGTCTGGCCCTCTTAATTAACACGAAAACATATGGCTGTGGCGAGCTAGCATTCTGTCACAGGCATGGACGGGCAGGACTGTTCCATTTCATAATATAAACAGCCACATTGCAAGCCATAGACTTCCATTAATTACTGTCCAACTTGAAAACCATTTTAGGCCACATAATTATTAAGATGACGCCCAGAAACAAGCTAAAATTTAGCGGTGCAAATTCAAGTCTGACCGACAAAACAGCACATGTAAGGTAACGTTCAATGAAGAAAAGTTATATTCGTGTCGTCAGTGGTTATTGATATATTTTCATTTAAGTCTGATCTGGTCTGATTTTAAACCTCCGTGGAAATATGTTCAGATGTTTCGATGTGAAAGTAGGCTAGGTATGGGCAAACTTTTGACAAGGCCTTTTGCCAGTTGGTCTACTAAACAGTGTCTGATATCCTAAATAAGAAATATTGGCCTGCAAAACAAAAAAAAAAACGAAACCGCTTGTTTGTATGGAGTAGGTTAAAACGAGAATGTCACAGAAATCTTGTTTGAAGAGATCAGATATTGTTATATATTTAACTATATTTTCTGGTCATATTAATTATACACACTACATTATTATTATTATTATTATTATTATTATTATTATTATTATTATTATTATTGCCTAGTGAAAGTAATATAGAAGCAGCACCATCATTTCGAGTAGGCCTTAGGATCGCCTAAACACACAGCAGCATACAGAATTCGTTTAGGCTACAACTAAATTGAACACAATTTAACAACTTGTTTGCAAGCATAATATGCAAATGGCTGCTGTGGACAAAATATTTTGCGACTATGTAATTTGTCACAGATTTCTTTTATATCGACTCATTCAAATTCTCACAAACTATTATGCCCTAACCGAGGTGTAAGTACTTTCAGCTGGTCTATGGCCTGATATTTTGGAAAAACAAAATTTCATGTTTGGTCATATTTGATGAAGAAAAATAATTCTTACATGACACCTGATGTCAGGTGTTAATGTATATGGTCGCTTCGATGACGAATTGTACTTTTATTTTTTATGCAGGATTTAAAAAAAAATATTACTGTAGCACAAGATTAGACTGTTACCTAGGCCATACAAATGCTTACTGATGTTCATGGATGACCCACATTGGTGTCGACATAAGAGGAAAATTAAAACTGCAGTGGGAACAAGCTTATTACTGCATCAGTACCCAAGTATACCAAAGCTGCATTTTGCCAACATTATTACAGCTGATTAAGCAAAATATCACCTCGTGAACCAGTGAGGCCTTGCTTTTCGATTTAGCCAAACGCGCTCACACACACACGCGAGAGAGGGGAGAGAGAGAGAGAGAGAGAGAGAGAGAGAGAGAGACGCCAACAGGCATACAGACAATCAAACATCACCTCCAGTGTTTCGGGCCTCTGAGTTCAGTCGCAGATGGATGCAGGTGACTCGGCGACAGATCCGTACATAGCCGCACACTGGCGGAGAGAGGGTAGGGGGAAAACGCTTAACAGCCGGATTGCATGCAAATTTCAGCAAAACATTATCATAAGCAAACATCAGAAGCCTGGACTAATAAAAGCCCATCTGTGTAACTTCATATCGGGTTAGCATGGAGCTGTGATAATGAATTTTGTAATAACCCACCGACAGACATCTCAATCACACACTAATCCCGTGATTTTACTGCAGAATCACTCAACTTCCAGCACCAATATGCCGCAGTGCTTTTCAGCGCGCGAGCACGCACATGCAAACACACACAGACACACACACACACACACACACACACACACACACACACACACAGACACAGTAGGAGAGAGAGAGAGGGGAGGGGAGATGGGCCAGTACATTGTGGGTATTCGTGATATCAATACTAAATAAAACCATTTAAAATTGTGTGATTTCCAAAACAAGACATTTCACAACGAAATAGATTCGCATTTTAACGAATTCTATGCAGCGTTTGGAGACAACGTTAATTACGAAATTGCGACATTAAGTCTAAATTGTTTTGTTTGTGTTTTTCAGAGGCCGTCTGCGTAATTACCATAATGGACTCCCACTGCCGCAAGCTTGCGTCAACTTGTGCGCAACTAGGTAAGTAACAGGTTGCTGGGTGCTGTGGGAAGCTCTGTCCTATAGGCTACATTGTCGAAATAATTATGTTTTGGTTGAGGGGCCTTAAGCTTCGGTGAAAAAAATGTTGTGAAATAGTTCCTGTAAATAAAAACTTCGAACTGGTTTCATTAGCCCTATGCATATGGGTATTAACGTCCCTCCCAAATTTGAATGGGCCCAGGATGGTTCTAAAATAAATCTGACATTTGGAAAAGGGTTTATCCCTTGGTCTCGGGGTCTGTGGTCTTAGAGCGACACCTTGTGGTTGTAGCTTTATGAGGATGAGAGATGAGCAAACGAGGTAATCCGTGCATCCAGGCATGGATGATGCTGTGGCTATTTGGCCTACATTGTTGAAACGTTGTTCAAAATAAATAAGTTACTTGTTGTCAAATGTGTATGGTTTATTTGCAACTTTAATATAATTTCTGAAAATTAGTATGACTGGCAACAAACAGAATGTTCTTTCAGTTGACTGTGGCCTTTCTGTGTATGTGCGCCTTTGTCACTGAACAATACCCAATATGAAATATGTAGTAAACTAAGGCTTGCTTACGTTTATTGGTTAGCCTACTAACGTAAAAATTGTGTCCTTAATCCTATTCCCCACACAGTGTCGTTAATGGGCAAATGTGCGTAGGCTACTATATCGATTTTTTTGCCGTTCGCCATGACTTCAAATGGTTAATTTCAATCAAAAATCAAATTAAATTTGCTTCATTTAATTTCCCATGTTCAAGTAGGCTACAATCTCTGTGGGTTAATAAGTGGGCTATCCTTACACGCTCGCCTGGCCCTCTCTCAATTTATGTCACTTCCATCTTCATTAAACCAATTCGAAGATAACTGAAAAAAAGCACGCAGCATGTTGATATGGGGTTATTTGACTGCAAAATAAATTAGTCAGCCGAAGATGGTAATCTGCGGATGATTGGTCCACTGATAAGATAAATATAACATAAACAGGTAATTACTGTATGAAGTGTCGCATCATTTCATTTAAATGCAAACAGGAGCAAATAGACGGACAAAAAAAGACATTCGGACGACTTGATTATCGATGATCTCTTCTTCAGTGTTTTCTAGCACGGTAATGTATGCGGCGCTAGTGAGATTGACTCGGGGGAAAACTAAATGCATAATGAAAGCTCCTTCGTGAGCAGGAATATACTAATGGAGGAATCTGATGTCCTCTTAATCCTATGGAAAAAGCTTTGTCGTCCCCTGCATATTGACTGACTCGGTAATGAATGGTGTTGTGCGCTTTGGCCGGTAATCCGCCCAAGGCAACCCTGGCATTCTGAAGGTGCGTCGGAAATAAAGAGAAGTAATCCAGTCCAAATCTAGTATCACTTTGAACAAGAATCGAGCGATTAAAATCTTCTGGTCTATTCGTTCTTAAATTTGTCAAGGTTGCATAATGCTACGCTTTATTTGTAAGGTGTTGCCTATACTATTCAATTGTCATTAGGGGTAACTTAAACATTTCGCCAATTATGAACTTTTATTACAGAAAGTTCAATGGTAATGGCGGTGACTGGTTATCGTCCTCCACCATCCACACTGAGCAACAAGAATGAGCTGTTGAAGGAAAAAGGTGTGACTTAGAAATGCATCCGTAGTAATTTATGACCATCCACACGACTGCGCTTTTCAAAATTATTTTGATAAATGAATGACTATTATTCTGCATTGGACCGAGTCATAAATCTCTTGATTCTAGTTAGAAATGCACTTGGAAACTTATTTTAGCTTACTACTCCCGGGCACACCGTCTGTCCAAATTTGCTTCGGTACACCAAATTTCAAAAACAAATCACAGTAAGACAGGCCTAACCTGAGAACCACATTAAACATAAAACACATAAAACACCCTAGAAACCCCAAGAAAAGTAGAAAGGTCGCCTATCATGACAACGACACAATTTCGGTAGCGACCCCCGCTGAGTTGTCTGGTGGATAAATACACGGAGAAATCAAGAGGTTCTTCAGAAGTAGTCAGAGGAGAAGCCTAGGTCCTGCTGCAGCATCTCTCTGTCTCCCAAGTTCTCCCATAAGACTGCAAATGAGGCGCATATCAAGGGCTTTCACGGGATTACCTTGGTGCTGTGGCAGTGATGCCCCCAGACAGGAGACCGGCTGAAGTTTGAAAAGGGGGACAAGTTGGTCGTAGTGTGCTCTATACAGCCAATACATTAGTCTTATTTAAATAGTTTTATTATTATTATTATTATTATTAGTAGTAGTAGTAGTAGTAGTAGTAGTAGTAATAGTAGAAGTAGTAGTAGTATTATATCACCGCCACCTCCTGTTGTTGCGCCATCGTTATTATAATAGGTTAATAGTTAAAATCAGTTTTTAAAATTGCAGTATTTTTGTTAGATGGATATGAACAGCTGTCTGATAAATGCGTCAAAAGTCAATTGAAACCCTGTCCTCGTCTTGTGCAATTGTATCTTAAGAGGGCAAATAAAGGATTAATTCGTCATGGGATAGTAGCACGGGTTATTTCCTCAGCAGAGGGCCATAACCAGAAAAATTGAGAAAAAAATGTGCTGAGAATAGACCTGGACGTCATTGAAAGCCTCCGTTTAAAATTCTTAAGCAAATGAGTGTCTTATCAGATTAAAAACCACTCCAAACAGAAGAGGCTTGGTTCCCGACGCGGTGCCTAGCCAAAGCGCAGATAAAACGCGTCATTTAAGGCAGATAAAGACAGGAAGTGTCATTAATTTGTCCCTCAACAGGGGACAGGAGCACATTGCTTCATATTTTACAAAATGGCAGACACTTGTCGTGATTGACCCAAAGACTGATAAATGGCCACACAACTTTCTTTTCGATGTGGCCTAAACTACTTTTCTGTGAAGGGCAACAGGGTTAGACAGAATCTGAAAGACGGCACATTTTGCATTGTCGTCGTTATCCAACTCAGTCATTTGCGCCTTAATCATCATTGCCTGATTTTATTTCACTTGTGACAAGATCATAGCTTAACTGAGCCGATGGACTTTCTCGTATGTAGTGAAATTACTCATGTCACCCCTACCATCGTATCCTACTATAAATGCTGGAGAGGCCTTGTTTTAAGGGGACTCCAGTGGGGGTGTGGATGCGCATGCTTTGGGTTCAATTTGAAACTTCAGATAATGAATGCAAAGCTGAGTCCGGAGTAGTTTATCCGAGTAAGAGGGTGATACCAATTACCATTTTCTCAGTGCTGTCACACAAGCCCTTGTATAGAGTGGCTGCGTTAAGACCGGTGGACCGTGTTCATGCTTTCTCAAATGAGGCTAGGGGACACGGTGGGTACACTGTGTGTCCGATCTCTTTTTACATGTTTTCACGGCGAAGGAAAATACACAAGCACTCCGGAGTACACGGGCCGTGTTCTCTTCTTTCCGTCGTATAGGCTTTGATGGTCTGTCAAGAAGTAGGAGGATCTTTCGTGACGTCACGGCATAGAGAGAGCCTCTGTTGGACAGGCGGGTTACGACGAACAGCTGAAATTATCGTCGAGCACCGTAGTATGTGTATGTGTGTGTGTGAGGCAGAGAGAGTGTGTGTACCCGTGGATATAATATCACCTACCTGTCCCTGTCACTCTGGTACTCCTTGCTAGCGATATCAAGCCGAGATATCTGTTTGCTCCGGCTTCGAGCGAAAGCCTTTCCTTTCCTCCGACGCGGCTCATAGAGGACTTATTTTAAGACACATTAAGCCATCTGAGCAGAGAGTTGCTTTACGAGATAATTGAAAGAGGAGCGACGCAGCTTGTAAACCTCATCACCCTCAACTCTCCGGACGCCTCTTCAACTGCTGTTTTTTCCGCTTGCGTGGTGGGATCAGTCGGGGAATCATTTCTGCCTTGGCACCCTTATCGATGAACTCTATGAAGGATCCGCTGACTTTGGAGCACCTACACCACCACCATATCCCCGGGAATAAACTCACTTCCCTACACCACACGCCACTTGCGATGGCTTCAACTCTGCAGCCGTTGCAGCGGTCTGTGGACAGCAAGCACCGGCTAGAGGTGCACACTGTGTCGGACAGTTCTAGCCCAGAATCCGTAGGTAAGAGTTGCCTGTCGTAGTGGATGCTTCACACACGGAGACGCAGCCAAGGGTCCCTATATACACCGTTCGAGATCACGACTAAACAAAAGATGGCCCCCATAACCATCTGCTCATTCACTATCTTTCAGTCCTAGGAAGTAACAGTGTACAGAGTGCAAATACGACTCAATGTGCGCAGTGAACGTGCGTTTACGCGCCCGCGCGTGTGTGTGTGTGTATGTATCTTTGAATGTGTGAGTGGGAGAGTCAGAGAGGAGAGAGCGTTTCATAGACACTAGGGTGTGTATGCGGGTGCGTTTGTGTATGTGATTGTGTTGGTGCACTTAATGGAGCAGCTGTTTGTTTATTTTCGTTTTTATGTGTGTGTTACAATTTTACGGGGATAGTAGCCGTTTACCTGACCGCACAACTCTATTGCATTCCGTGTGGAACTGCACTGTGTTACGAGTGAATATACTGTGCTGTAGCCACATGAGGCTAATTGATGTGGAAGGAATTTCAGATTTACAATGTCACTGAACAGTAGAGGTACAGAATAAAGAACATCAACAGATTTGACACTTAAGCGGTCAAACAAACCTTTATTAACAACTAAATTGGTTTTGTATTTCTGTTTGAGTTTTATGTAATTAAACTAATCCACGTAATGCTGTTATTAGCCCATGAAACGTGTTATTTCAGAATTGTGAAAATTGATAGTAAAATTAAAGGAAATAACAATAAATTGATTTGTTGGCTTTTTATCTGGTTTAGAAAAAGAAAAAGGACAGAGTAAAAACGACGACTCTTCCGACGACCCATCTAAGAAGAAGCGGCAGCGACGACAGCGCACGCACTTCACCAGCCAGCAGCTGCAGGAGCTCGAGGCGACCTTCCAGAGGAATCGCTACCCGGATATGTCAACGCGGGAAGAGATAGCTGTCTGGACGAATCTCACGGAGGCCAGAGTGAGGGTAAGCCTAAATAACCATTGTGAAATTTCTGATGTGACAGAATTGCAAAAGCCTATCAAGCTCAGCCGAGACATAATTATAACATACGCTCAATCGCCGTAATGATTACCAACAATGATTTGCGCAAATATGTGTAGGCCTAGGCCTATATATTTTCCACAATTAACCAGTGGTTATTCTTTAATTATTTCTGTGTGATCGAATATGTAATTGAGATACAATACATTGACCGATGCTTCTAAAAAAAACAATAATAAACTATAGTTTAACTTCAGATGCCATGTCCCAGTGACGGTCACTTGGCTGAATAAGCAACAAATAAAAGTAGGATTGTCAGCGGGGCAAAAAAGTGCGAAGTTGCTCGCGCTCCGAGTCCGTCACTGAGCCACGCGCTGTCATTGTTAAGTAAAGGGCCAATTAGAGCGCAACAGAAATGTTTCGCAATCAACACAACTGACGCGCCAACGATGACATATCGCTTTAAAGGCACTCGTTGGTCACTGTGAAAGAGGTGCAAAGCTCGGATTTTGTGATTGTCATTCTTGTGTTGTACACTTTAAGGTCAACACAGCGGTCTCCGCCTCTACGGGCATACACGTCCAGAGATGAAGCAGCCGTGAAATGACCCAGTGACACTTGACGCTGAGGGATGAAGTGTTGGATTGAAAACACAAAATGACCCAATTAGTATACTTAAAAACAGTTCAGGACCAATAGAGCATTTTAAAATAGGCGGGCAGGCACAAGACTCCAACCTGGAGGCTAGTTGTTGGCCTACATCAAACAAGATTATGCAAAAGCAAACCTTATGCATAATTCATGCGGTACAAAGCGTGTATGTAGGTAATAATAAACTACCTATATCTACAGAAATACAAGAAAAACAAATATGAAACACATTCCTTTTATTTATTTACGCCAGGAATTTAAATGTAATGGGTGAATGTTTATTGCTTTTTCTTTATCAGCCATTTGTGAAGCATTAAAACTACTCGATGTTTCATTTATAATAAAAATAATACACGTTTTTTTTCGCTTTTGGATCAGTTTTACCAACATTGTTAAATAGGCCTATTTTCTGAATTCTTGTTCGAACAACAGCATTGTATACACCTTTGTTAGAGATTAAAATCAAATAATCACATTTACCATACTGTCTTTTTCAGGTGTGGTTCAAGAATCGCAGAGCGAAGTGGAGGAAACGAGAGAGGAATCAACAGGCTGAGCTTTGCAAGAATGGCTTCGGCCCTCAGTTCAACGGACTCATGCAGCCGTACGACGACATGTACCCCGGCTACACGTACAACAACTGGGCTGCTAAGGGCCTCACGTCCGCTTCCCTGTCCACCAAAAGCTTCCCTTTTTTCAATTCCATGAATGTCAATCCCCTCTCCTCGCAGACCATGTTCTCTCCACCAAACTCCATCTCCTCCATGAGTATGACATCCAGTATGGTCCCTTCCGCGGTGACTGGTGTGCCAGGATCCAGTCTCAACAGCCTCAACAACTTGAACAACCTTAGCAACCCCTCTCTGAATTCGGGAGTTCCAACGCCGGCGTGTCCTTATGCTCCGCCGACGCCTCCCTACGTGTATCGGGACACTTGCAACTCCAGTCTGGCCAGCCTGAGACTGAAGGCAAAGCAGCATTCGAGTTTTGGATATGCCAGTGTTCAGAACCCGGCCTCCAACCTCAGCGCTTGCCAATACGCTGTGGATAGACCGGTCTAACTACCGGTGACTTCCCAAGCTCAGTAACACAGGAAGGAGGGACTACTTTTTCATTTTCTTTCAACAAAAGGAGCACTAAGACTAAACCACTAAAGCAAGCGATATCCCTACGGAATTTAAAACTTTTGTCGGAAGTAATTAATTAGCCATTTTTTTAAATAAGTATTTTTGTTGTCCTACACCGGCGTGTGCAGAATTTAGGATACTTTATTTTATAAAGTTAATCCTTTTGACTTTTCGGATTTGGGACTCTGATTGACTGAACGGCTGTATATAATATATATCTAATTATCATCTCCAGTTTGTAGAAGAGAATGCTCTAGCTCTCCATACCTTTCAAGAATCAATTTAACACCGCATGTGAGAAAAAAAAACTAAAAAGGAATAATGTTTTGCTTGCAAACAAGGGAATGTACATACTAAACGCACCACTCGTGTGTTCCTAACATATTACAAATTTATTATTAAATGTCTGTGTGAATATGGATTTAGATTAGAAAACTTGGGTAATAAGACACAAATGTTGCTGAAAATGGTTTTGCTCTGTGTATACTATTTGGTACCGAATTTTGTTTCGTTTTTTCAACATCCCAAAAAATAATAAACTATTGTGTTTTATTTAATGGAAGTAAATATATTGTTCTAAACTGTTTTACAAGTTTGGCTGCCGGTTTCTTTGGTGTTAGAACAAGAAGGCCTATCTATCGTAATATTTAGCCTACGTGTACGGTCAAATTTATTCCAGTACGGTTGTGTATTGCCATTCCATTAGGAGCCGTAGGTAACTCTAATCTATTAGGAAAACAATGGACCCCTTCAATACACATAGGCTAGACAGTGGATGCACGCGCCGAGGTGGGCGAGACGTCCCGCGCAGATTAGCCACGGAATATACATGTCTGATTGAGCGAGGACTCCAAGTGATCAGCGAGGCTTGAAATAACACTGGAATAAGCATATGTAGCGCGGGCCACACATGGATGAAGCCGCTCGCTCTAACATGTTTAGCCGGAGAGTGGAAGGGACATAAGGAAACAGAGATGCTGAAAGGTAGAGAATAGACTATATATAGCCCTATAAAAAAGAATTTGCCATCCTTTATTGGACTGAATTTTCAAGTCTAGCCAAGTTTGTTACTGCTGAGGGATGTCATAACGTACTCATAATAGGACTTTAATTAGCTATTAGTTTGTTGGCTATGGGTATGTTTACGCATGGAATTACTGGCGCTTACAAAGTAAGTTCGTGACCGACCATGTGCGACTGTGCTTGTGTTGAGAGTAAGTAAATATCAGTGAGCAACTGTTTGACATATAAGGAAATGCAATCAAATATGCCATCAATATATCCAATCATAATCTAGAACGATGCTCTTGCATAATATGAAACCCTAAAAAATGCTAATTGTTATTTTCATGATTATACTACAATTCTATAATAATAATAATAATAATAATAATAATAATAATAATAATAATAATATGGGGGGAAGTACGGAGATGGCAGAGTTGTTTCACTTTTTTCACCACTTTGGACACAAAGCGAATACGCCATTGTAGGTTTGTCTAGACAGTGTGTTTGTTGAGTGCACTAGTCCATCATTATTTGCACTGATGCGTTTGTGGCAAACGAAAACAACGCTCAGGCACCGAGAAAATATAATTCACAAGTTTGCACAAACAATAAGAGGTATGTGGCCCGGGGACGGTGCGGGAGGGTACGTATGCGTGTGCGCGCGTGTGTAGACTACACTACATGTCGGTGTGTATGTGTGTGTCTGTGTGATCTCACTGCTGCTAGGAACGAGTCTTGTTGAAACGGAGGGCAAAGAAGGGGATGGGATGGCAAAGAAGCCGTACCATTATTGTGCGAAACACTGGCCAACTATGACCTACTAAAGCCCGTGTCACCTGGTGAGTAAGCACGTCAACTTTACACCTTAATAATGACTTACAATCACCTTCCATCCGTTTAATAGCCTATTAAGTTGGTAACTCAATGAACATGATAAAGCTAATTAGGCAACGTAAACAATACGTGAATACACATGTGTGAAAGATATCTTTGCCTCTGCTTTACGGGACAATTATTAAAATAGCACAATAATTATAATTCCATTGCAGGTTTGCAAAATTTTATGCATGGCGGTTAGGCTCTGTGTGACTAGGCCTACTGTAAATTGGTTTGCCGTTTTCCACAGCTTGGGGTGGTGTACCACCTAACCCTTCATAATCCTAATTATCTCTTTAAGCGCCAAATTTTTACAACAAAGTCATGAGCCTCAGTCTCCAAGTAATAAATCAAATATTTCATACACACCCACAGGCCAATGCCATTTCGTGAGACTTGTTCGGTTTGGAAGTGGGAAGAACTCACCGACTGACCGGGCAGATATCTGAAGTCTGAGTCTCAATACACATCCCAATAAACACCGCCAGCCATGGCCTACGGGAGCACGACAGGGGAGCTTCAGTCAGCCCGAGGCCGCCCAGAAGGCCGCACGTCTTCTCTCTCTTTCTCTCTCTCTCTCTCTCTCTCTGGTTCTCTTTATGGACATAACAAAACAGCCGCGAGGTAAGACACATTTCACTGAAGGATTTACTTACTTACTTTAATGTAAAGGATATGACGTTGGTAGTTTTGTAAACAATGAATGGATGTGGTGATTTGTTCACTACCGTGAAAAATAGTTTTATTGCTGTCTTACGTCTGCACAAGATATAAACGCACCTGAAAAGTTATTTTAATAAAGGTAGGCCTATGCATATAAGACCCTCAATATGACAAAAAGAAGCCTTTACTTATTTGATACCATCTGATGCATTTCATCCCATAGGCCTTAAAAAAATGCAGAAAATGTTTGCAACTTTACTTCTATTTCAAGAGATAATTGCCGCTGTAGCTTATGGCTTTGTTTTTTAAATGGATTTTCTGTTACCCGACACAGATATGACTGAAAAAAATGTGACTTTCTTTTACAGACACATAAGTTCAAATTCCTTTATTGTATGGAAAACTTTATTTACATTTTAACACTGTTTAGAAATTGTTAACAAGAGGTCATGTTGATTTTAAATTGAGTGGTTTCGCCACTGCTAGACCATTGAACTTTGTAAACATCGCGTAAATGTAGGCTATAAATAGCATAAACACAGGACATATTGGGTCATAAACCTAATTTAAAACCCACAAACCATATCCACTGTTTATGATGTGTCTGAAATAAGACTAGTTGCATATGCTACCCACTCAAAAAACCCATTCAAAATGCCTATTAAAATTCACTGCATGATCACGAGCACATTTGCTGACATGAGTAATTTTATGTGACAATGGTCGTAGTTACTGTATAGCAGGTAAAATGAAAAAGTTGAAGTAGCCTAGTGCATAGGGTGTTCACCTGCCAGCAAAATAGGCCTACTTGAGTTCCCTCTCCCGGCTTTATGGGAAACATTACCCTACTCTGCAGTTGTGTTTTCTTTACGTGGCGCACAAAGGGGAATATACATTTTACATTTGTGTCCTGGCTCGTGCGTTGCTAAGCCATTAATGAGTATATGGATGTCCACGCGTTGAAACATGCTTCAAAATAATGAGCTACACCACTGATTCTCTTGCAGCACTTCCAAGTTCGACCTGGTCTCTGAACCATGGAGAATGTCTGCGCTTTACAAAACAGAACAATTCTGTCCGAGCGCAGGCCTAATTAAACGTTTTTATAAGAAAATAAAAGGGTGTACAGTTAGAAAATAAAAAAGTGTACATTTGTATATATTGTATATCATAAACTTTATGCCTATTATATTTTCCACATCAATTCTAATTATATAGGCTAGCCTACTTAGCCTATATATGCACTTCATACAGCACCAACTGGTGCAAGGTGATGAAATCTAAATATGTCTCCTAATGAGACCAATTAGAGACATTTCTCTTTGTGAATGGATAACATGAAACACTGACCTCGGCCTACTGTATGTAGGAATGTACCTGTGGAACCTATTTATCATTTTAATCACGTTCATGTGCTTTGGCTTTGAGCATAGCTTGCAGTGTTACATCGTTTTTTTGTCATAGTTTTTGTTACATAGTTTTTTGTCATTGGCCTAGTTTTTTTTTACTTTTACTTTCAACGCACATGCTCATATGTTATTAATATTATTAGGCTATAGAGTAGCCTATACTTTATCCTGATTATGTGCATTCGAAAATATCTTCGGGATAGGCTATGCCACTGTAGGTTACTGGCAAT
>JASCQY010000258.1:4714221-4725555 GCA_030264315.1 Sardinella tawilis
TTGAAAAATATAAAAAATACATACAAATCCAAATGGCTTAATGTCAAAGACCACCTGTTTGAGGAATACATGGAAGACTGAATGCTAAAAATTCTCAATGGCAAAGATATTGAAGAAAAACATCCACTGGGGTATTTTTGACCCCGCTTATGCATCTAAGGGTTAAAGGAGTGTACATGTAATGAAACTTAATAACTGAAAAAACCTTTGGCAACATGCTAACTCGGGAGCGGTGGCCTTACAATATAGTGGTTCTTTCCGATCAGCGACTGTGATTGGACATGTTAGCACTGTGATTTGCATTCCCAAACTATGTAGAAGGGCAGGACCTGGAGAATGCAGTTTTCAAAGGGGATTGGGCACAAAATCATTTTTAAGAAGCAACACCACTTGCCCTACTCCATTACATTGCTGCCATGTGAACACTCCATACACATACACGTTCACACACACTTCATCCTCAGAGCTGAGCTATTGGTTGCGGTTGTTTTGATTTCCTAATTTGTGAAAATGGCTGAAAAACTAAGTCAGAGAAAACCAAAATGAAAATCTGTTGGTAGCTGTTCTTTTGATTTCTTGATTTGTGAAAAGGGGTGAAAAATCAACTCCTAGAAAACCAAAATGAAAATGTTGGCTGGCTTTGCAGTTCATGCTAGCATCCATGCACTTTCCCTCAGTCAGCGACAGAATGTTCTGTGAACCAAAGATCGTCCAGAACAGATTGCTGTACCGTCGCTGTGGGAACCAACTTGTGCCACACTAGTCACTCAGTATTTGGACGGTTGCCTTGGCAACATCAACACATACAATCCCAGCATGTGCTGAAATTTTGGGGGGACAATAGGTACAAGTCTGAAACCATCTGCGTTAGTCGTGGACTGTAACAAGTTGGTGGCTGCAGACAATTTGAGGCAATTTTCATCAACATTTCTTCCGTGCATAAGCCACCTGTGCTTCCTTCCTCATTTGGCACCCTTCATTACGTAGTCATCCCATCATGGGCAGTGCTGAAAAATGACCCTTCATCGAGGCTAAATCACTTGCTAAGAATCCGAGTCACTGAGACAGCGTTGATTATAGTCATTTCCTGAGTAAGCTGAACCATGTACAGTAAGCTGTAGGACGGCATTTTTCTTACACATACATATCATGAAGGAGAGACGGGTCATAGTGTAATGTGAGGAACATAATTGCATTTCCCCAAGTGGCATGTAGTCTAGTCATCGAAATCTATTTTTCTTTTTCTTCTTCCATTTGTGGTTCATTCTCATGCTAAGTGTAGCATGAGTGAAGTCTAGCTTTCTACAGGAGATTCAGCGTTTTACTCAGCTTTTTATTAATTTATAAAAAAAAAATAATGATGAAGAAATAATAATAATAATAATAATAATAATAATAATAAAATTCCATGATTTTCACTTTTTGTAAAAGGTTTTCACAAAAGGTGAAAATCAGGGAATTTTAAGATTGACCTACAGGAGATTGATTACTGGCCAGCTATGGTACCTTGCAACTACTGTACAGTGTGACGATCGGGACAAGCACTTTGTGTCACTACAGGGAAATAAAGCCAAGCACACCACCTAACAAAACACCTCAGTAGTCATCTGTCAGAATACCCAAAGGATGCAGTTCTGAAGGACACAACCCCCAAAACTGCCCCATCACAACACCGCTTTATGGCTAATAGATCACCTGTTACTGCTTCTATTCAGACTTTGCCATGCTGTCACAGCCTAGTAAAAGGCCCATAGAAATGACAATCCTGCTGCGTTTGTTGATTTGTCCTGCACTCTCAAGCTAATAAAGCACTGCCAGTCGCTGCATTCACAGGCTGACGTGCCTGTCAGATGGGCCCCCCTGGCGCCCGGGGAGCAGCACAAGAGCCAAGAGTGCAGCAGGATTTCGGGATGTCAGATCCCTGTGCAGTACCAGCCAATGGCCCCCAGGGGGAACCATGATCCCTGTTGCTTTTCCATTTACATCAGCACCTTACTGGGCTCACATCTGCTGCCTTCTGTCGTCCCTGCGAAATATTCCGGGAGCTCGCACAATCACGGAGCTCGTAATGGGTTCTCGACTCGGAAGGCCTTGGGTACTGTGGCTGAATGCAAAGAGCAAGATTTTTTTTTCTCTCGTACCATGAGTGGTGTTGATGCCGATATGGATATGGTAATCAGTGCCCGAAGAAAGGCCAGTTTTTTTCCCCCTCCTGTAGTACTGTCCTGTCCACCAGGATGTGGGCGAGGCTATAAGCTTCAAATAGAATATGCTATAAGTTACGGTGCTGTTCTATCTCGTCATCTCTCAGCAATATGCTAGTAAGCTTCACATCTCCACTCATAGCTTACTCACAGCAGCTGTGCTACTAACATCAGTACTGTCAACAGGAGGCTACAATCAGAAAACATTCTCGCGTTTACCCATCTGTTTTGATTGCAGTTAATTGAATGACACAGCTGGCCAAGTTTGCAGTTTATGTGTCTAACTGCAGAGAGACAAAGAATCTCCAGTTAGTTGATCTAGAGGTAGCTTACGTTGAAAGTGTTAATATTAATACATTTACCTTACAGACAGATGGATATCTCTTGTCATAACGGTGTGTGTATTCATAGAGGTCTGTCTGAATCTTTTCACCTGGGGTGAAGATGCTAGTTTGACAGAATGGATTGTTATAGTTACAGATGTGCAGATCATCAGGGTTTATTTTGTAGCTTTTTGGGAGAAGGAGTGAAACTGTGTCGCCTTTCTACAATCTCTGCATTTAGGCGAGGCAAAGTATATACTTATACAAGAGTTACATTTTGCTCTCTTGTCATAGCCACAACTCTTGTAATGTATGTCTATTCCACCTCTTCATCTCCTCTCTCCTCTTCTGTCCGTCCTACTCTTTTTCTGTGTGCATCTTATTCCACCATTCCATGTTCTCCACCCCCCAACCCACACCACACACACACACACACACACAATCATTGTATGGTGGTCTCTCTCATTCTGTCTCAGTGGGCGGACCTGCACTTCCCCACCTGTCAGCACGGCAAACGCAGCCTGATGAGGACTGTTCTGAAGCTGGGTCCCAACAATGGCCGCAACTTCTACACCTGCCCCATGAGAAAGGGACAGCAGTGTGACTTCTTCCAGTGGGCAGACAGTGGGCCAGGGCTCAGCATCCTGCCTGGCTGCTAAGAGACATCCCCATCCTTAAGCTGTGAGCCCTCAGACTTAACAGGCAGGATTGTGCCACATGATCACATGCCTGATCCATGCCTGCTCAGGGTTCAGGGTTCAGGGTATAAGGTAAGGAGGACACGGATTCGTCCAGCCAGACACACAGCTAGTTCTTTCACATCGGAACACTCACACAAAATCAAGTGCAAAAACATGCATGGACAGCCTGCTGTTTAGTTCCCCTCTGACACATTCATATGTCAACAAACACAAATTGAAGCAGAATATATTCTTATATTTTTATTTGTATATATTTATATGTAGAATATAACGGGCTAATAATAATTAATATTCTGTGCTCTTATTTGAATCAAGCCTAGTCAAGCAGACGGTTGTTTGATGCTCTGGGCCGTTAAGGGCACCCAGCGTGAGCTGCCATATCACAAGCGCACCACACTAAGCTCCTGTTGGGACTTAGGACTGCGGGCCTGATTTAAAATGCCAAACTGGAGGCGCGCAGGGTGGAACGGGCCCCTTGTGTAGCGGTCAGACCAGCGTGGTGGCAGGTTGTCATTCTGACTGAGCAAAGTCACACACACACACATATGCGCACACAACTCCCAAAATCTCTCACCCTTCACTGGACAGACTGGCAATGCAAGACGTGCTACTGGGTGAGCAGGACACAAGCTTACAGCCATTGGTGGACACTGTGTGACTGGGTCAGCCGTGAGAGGCATGGAAAGCGTGCAGAACGGGGGACACTCAACCGTTTTAAATCTTTTTTTTTTAACTCTGATATACGGTAGTGCTGGCCATGGTGTGGCTCTTCCAAATCTTAGTCAGAAGTCTAACAAAGCAAGAGTGCACATTCACTTTTTCCTCAGTGGACTGATCAGAAATTAGTTGATGTTGAGTTGATGTTGGCCATCAGTGGTTGTAGTCGGCCCTTTGCCAAAATCTCTATGGTCAGTTACATCCTTGAGTGATCTACAGTACATGATATCCTCTGGTATTATGCTGTTATTAAGTACCACTGTTGCAGTCAGATCCAAATGGGAAATCAATAAGTGTTTTTTTCCTCTAGCAGCTGCTCAGGCAAGACACTGGGCCAAGTATGTTTAAATGCATTACAATATGAGAAATATAATTCCTCAAAAGAACATGAGATGCTTTCTAGCTTCTCCCACAGTTTCTCCCCTGCTTGATGTAAACTACAGTAGATGTAATGTCTGAGCACTTGTATAAATAAAGTTTTTACACACTGCGTGGTTTCAGGCTGCTTAAGTATGTACATCATAAATACAAGTACATAAACTATACAGGTATATACTGTAAAATATGTTGCTCCCATTATACAAAATGATACTGATATGCAAAATTGTACTTATATGCAAAAATGCAAATATCCATTCACAATAACAAGTGTCTACTATAAAACATTTTATTGTTAAAAAGGCAATAACATACATTTTGATTTACAAAGAGTCGTAATTTCATTTTAAAAATCAAGTCACTTCCATGATAAGAGATGGACGGCCTGCAGCTGAACACTTTGGAGCTCAGTCAGAAGCAGTCCACCTTCTCCAAAAGGGGGCTGTTGGTCAACGGAGTGGACACCATGTAGGGAAACTGAGTGAAACCAGGCACACGGTTGCAGGCTGCACCTGTGGAATATTTGGATAGGGATTAGACATGGGAGAGGATTATCAGATTATCAGAGCTCCGATGCCCAGATATCCACTCCAGTCTAGAGGTGTGTGTGCTTCAGCTCTCTGACAAACACATTCTCCACCTGTGCCCTCGCACTCGCTCTCACACACACACCTCAACACTTTCTTTCTCACCTATTCTCCCTCTGCAACCTGTTTTTATAAGGCTACTCTCATCCACTTACTTTCCCCTCTACCTTTTCTCTCTCCCTCTTTTTGTCTCCTCTTAGACGAGGCAGTGCACAAGCATCGCTGCAGTAACTTCACTGTGTTTTTCCTTCATCCTTCCCCCTTCTCTCTCATCCTCTCTCCATTCTGTCCTCTCCTTCACTCACACACACACACCTTGAGTCACCCTCCCTGCTGAACGTCTATTCACTGCAGGCTTCAAATGCCAACCTGCAGGCAGGGCAGTTTTATAAGTGTTAGCAGAGGCGTTTTTTACACAGTTTTCTCACTCTTATTTATACACACAGTTTCAGTATTTATTTTCCTTTACACCCAAACACACACACAGGGGGCTTCAGCATCAGGCCTCCCAGCTCCAACAGAGCGGACATCAGCTGAATCTGCAGCACAAGGACTTGCCTATGAGAACCAGCGTTGGTGACTTAAAGCAGAAGAGCACTACAAGACTGCATTCCAGGACTACGGTGTCTCCCATCACTGAAACACACAGTAGATTTAAACCATCTGCGGTTGCAAAGATGGACTCTTCTGACCAAACTGGGCAAGCTGTCCTGGCTGGGCCTACCGTATGTAGTTCTTATAATAACCATACTTTTACTCATATTGAAATGTCTACTCGTCTGAACTTATCACCAGGAACATTTACACAAATCATAAAAACTGTTGATAACTACTTGCTTATGAATGCATGTTCCCTGCAATTTTACCTGCTTTTATGATCACATCTTCATGATTATGAACAAAACAAAATCTAAATTTCAAACAATAATTCCAGCACTCCAGCAGTTGAGCAAGCTGTGCAGAACTTGTGCTCACCCCGTGAGTCCAGTACATAAATGTAATGTGCTGGCTGTTAGGAGTATTAATCTCACTCACCATACTCCCCTTTGATGTTGGCACAGATCACGGCCCCAAAGAACTGTGGGTAGTACTTCTTGATTCGGCTCAGGGCTGATTTACATGCGCTAGGCGGGTCCATTCCCGACCTCATCAGCTCAACTGCAAGGAAGCTGCATAAGGAAGAACGAGAGAACAACAGGCTTTAGAAAGAAGAAAGCAAGATGCAAACGTGGGTTGAAAGTCCTAAGACAAAGACGGAATCAGAATCAGATTTTATTGGCCAAGTATACTAGCCTGGGAATACCCATGCTGCCTTACGCGCTCGTTCCGAACTGCACGGCAGCCTGGAGACCATGGCCAAAATTTTCGCATGAATTTGGGAATTAATCACACGACGGGGAGAGATGGCAAGGCAATGCGCAAACTTTTGGACAAACGAAACCTGAAATCCCATACGAGAAAATGTATAGGAGGTCCCCAGACTAAATCTCACTTGAGATTTAGGCTGGTGTTTACCAGGCTACAAGTATACTTGCATAAAAAAGGAATTTGACTTCGGTAGGTCTTAGCTCTCTAAAAACATACAACAAATATACAAGTATACATTCAGTGATCAAGGAAATGGACCATACAATAAGACAATAGGCAATATACCTTTGGCACTTATCAACATTATACAAATAATAGACAATACAAGGATTTAGTGCAAAAAAATAATGAAAAGAGTATAAAAAGGATGCGCAAGATGCATGGAGTGCTAAAGTCTTGTAATGGTTGAGCGTATGGTCAGATGGTGATCATGACCATCTTATGTACAGTTCAGGAGAGTGATGGCAGTGGGAAACAAGCTGTTCTTGTGTCTGGTAGTTTTTGTGTGCAGGGATCTGTAGCGCCTGGCAGAGGGGAGGAGGTTGAAGAGAGTGTGTGCAGGGTGTGTGGGGTCTTGAGAGAAAAGTACAGTGCAGCGCAGACAGTCTTGAAGTTGGAAGCCAGATGAACAAATGCAGAGGGAAATTTGACAAAAAACCTGGGCAGGAAACGCATCATCACATCACCGTCGCCTGTGGCAGCTGCTCCTCCCACGGTGCTGTCTGCATACGATCCGGCACCAGCGATAGGAGAGTCTCCTACTCGACTGATGGACAGGACACACACACACACACACACACACACACACACACGCATGAGCAGTTGACTCCAGGGAGAAGTGCACTAAATATTTATGCACCACTTTTACAAGCACACATACAGAGGAGACACATAAAACACAGACCTGCTACACACCAAGTGTGGTTGCCTTTTTCTCTAAAAATATTAGCAGATACACACACTTGGTTAGTTAAACTAACTGTGCTGCACTGTCCTGTTCACTCAGTGGCCCAGTCGAATGAAGGAGTCATACAACTTGAAATATATCACACTGTATTCACACTCATTGAAAACTACTACATCACATAATTATGCATTTGCCTCTACACATGTTTAGGCATGTCACTGTTTCTCAGTTTTTTTCATGACAGTCTGTTGTTTTCATTCTGACAAAAATAGGATGATACCCCGGAACTTTGTGCCTTGCGCCATTGGTCGAAGTTCCAGCTGCCACACTCTGATTACGACCAACCACAACCATTCCTGCAGAAGACAAAGACCAATCACTGTCAAGCTTATGAAATCAGGAGGAGGAGATCAGGCCTTGAGAGAACTGTTAGATTTTCATATAATATTAGCATTCTGTATTTTGGAGCCACACTCTGTACTGTACTGCTTGTTATTACACAGAGTGACATCAAGACTTATCAGCCTTAGGATATAAATACAAAACAGCACAACGTACTTCAGAGATAATTAGTCTGCCTGGCACAAAACTGATTCTTTACTGAGAAGTTCACTTTCAAAATCCAAGGTGAGCCACATTAACTCTGAGTTCAAGGAGAAATCTTGTGTAAATCAATCAACAGCCCTGTTCAAGGTCATTGAATGCTGTCTGCAGGAAAAAAAAGTATCAGAAAATTTGATGCAACATAGAAGGAATAATGAACTGATAACTAATGTTAACGTAATGGGGCATAGTGAAATGAAACTGAAAAAGTTACTATGCCCCATTCACTTAATGTTAGTTGCCAGTTCAGCATGGAAATTGAAAGCACATATAAAGATCAAACTGTTTTTTCTTCCCACAAATTTAAATTACACTAGAGGAGTGTTTGAACTGTGCTGGAAGTGTGCAAGGATGTAATATGTACCTCCACACCTATCCATCATGGTGATGTAAAATACCAGCTGAGTAGCTCTCAGCCACGTTGATTTTTATCAAAGCAGCTCTCGGAGGAAAAAAGGTTGGAGAATCCTGATTTAGTCTATGCTGTATCGAATGTTCTTATTCTTTTTCCTCCTGACAGCACTTGGTGACCTCAAACAACTGGACTATTGATTGATTCAGCTTCCCCTTTAACATTCAATATCTGAGGTGAGCAATCAGAATTTCAGTTGTACATTACTGTAAAGGAAAAGTCCAGGGTACTGTACAGTATATCAACTCATTGCCATAGTTGTATGAGGTCACCGAGTGTTGTCGGCAGGAAGGAGATTGAGAAAATGTGCTACATTTCAGATGTATTTTCCTTGCCCCATTCTGTTAGCATCTAATCAGTCTCTGTTTTACCAAATTTTCTCCTCCTTCCTGAAAACAGCACTCCGACAACAGCACTCCGACTACAGGGCTATGGGTTGATTTATTCCAGACCATTCCTTATGGCTTTTACTGTATTCTTTCTGAAGTACATATAGTATCTATATGTGTAGAATAATATGAGTAATTTCTTGTAAGTGAAGGTTTATGTACAACTGTTTACTCAATTCCAGAAAGAAAAGCTTGTCTGTGTTGTTTAATACTGACAATAGCACAGCCATTGGTTGGTTACAAAGCAGTGCCAACCATCCTCCTCTGTCATTGTACAAAGGCTGCCTCGTGCCTGGCTATTTGAGGATTCAAAAATTAGCTTGAGTAGGAGGGAGACCAACATGCATCTGCCAGAGCAAATTTAAACATGCTCTCCGATTCATCTTTGTTCCCAGGCTAATGATGAGCCGAAAAAGTCTTCCACTGCTACACTGCACTGTTCTTGTTGAATGATTTCTGGAGGGTCTTCCCAGGGTGCTTTGCTACAAGTATGCCACAGTACCGATGGTGTCGTGAGAGTGGATGTCCAGCCTGGGGTGGTTCTGGTGATGAGGATGTCGTCCCTTCACCTCAGTGCTGGGTTTGTAGGGCCCACAAGAGGTTCTGGGATTAGGGCTCACATTCTGAAAGACAGAAAAAAACATGTTGTTAGTGGAAGCGCTAATGATCCCATTTATCCAGATATAGAGGTAGAGAAAAAAACGTGGGAGACAGCAGAGCCACGTAAGCGGGTGTTTTGCACCATCTCCAGTCAATTTGTTGCAGCTCTGGTGGAATCGATTCATAAATTATGCAGAGATAAAGTTACAATAGACGTAGTGATTAAAAAATAACTAGTGTGTGTGTGTGTGAGAATAAAGCATATTTACTTACACATAAAAAATTGTTAAAAGTCTTTTATAAGACAATAAATTAGGCAAGGCCACAAAGCCATGGCGTATCTGAATACTGTTGAGCTACTAAAGCGAATTAGAAAAGATGTTGAAAGTAAGACTTCATCTCTCTGAGATTTACGTACAAAGCTGTTTCGACATACTGAATCACTTTTTCATTCGGCTTTTGAGAATCTTGATGACAGCTGTAGTTTTTTTGTGTCCTTTTTTGTATGGGCTGGAGATTTGTGGTTATTTGTGAAAGGTGACTGTAGTCGACACTCAGAGTTGGTGTAGTGGGGTGGAGGGGATGTGCTGTGTTTAATCTGGGCGTGAACAGCAGTGCAGGTGAATCATGAGTGGGGAGTGTTGGCCGTCTCATCTCCAGAGGAAAAGATAGAGAGAGACAGAGAAGGGGCTTTGGAAGAGGCAGCATGCAGGGATCTTACTTCCTCTCCCATAAAGCCCACAATGCATTATTCATTGTGGCATCCTTTCATTGCGCATATTTTAACACACACACACACACACACTCACAGACGCATGAATATTTCTGAGATTCTGATTAAGTTGATATCCCTCCAAATGTTCAGAGAAATATCTGCATGGATACACATGCAAATGAGACCAAACACACACACACACAAACACGCACGCACACACAAACACGCCTGTCATGGTCTCAAGAGTGTGCATTTATTACCCCTGAGATGATAATGATGATTGTGGTGGAGATAAGGATGATGAAAATTATTATTTACTATTATGATTGTGATAAAGATTATGATGATGACGATGATGATGCTAATATCATTTAGAGTCTGAATTGGCCTGAATGAAAATAAGGGCCATCCACCATAAGCCTGTTCCCTTGGCAGTCAGGGCTGGAGTTCTGTTCACTATTGTCTGCTGTGGGCCAGGATCTTAATCAGGCTGGCAAAAGCAGATGTCCAGGATTTCAATCAAATGTCAATGCTCAACTTTTAAGTAAATGCAAAACACAATGCTGTGGTCTAACGTCCCACCACAACCCAATACCAACTGCATCTGAATAAAGAAATGATGGCTGGTCATGGATACCAACCTCAAAATGGGAAAATGACAGAGGGTAGGTTTTATGGGTGAGATATGTACATACCTTACGGTAGTTAGGTTGGCAATTTTGTCCCAGCCATTTGGCAAATATGCTCTGGGAGGCGTTTGTCGTGAGGTCTTCTGCTTTGAAGCCCATATTTTGTGCAAATACAGACGCTGCAGAAACACAAAGGCAATAAGTTCAGGCTTAATGGAGGACTGCATGAAAGGCCCCATTATATTAATCATATGCAATAAAGCTGCCGGTTCAGGTTGCCCTGCACTCCTCCACTGGAGGGCCATAAGTGACAGCATGAAGGGATGGGTGTTAAACACACACGTTCTTCCTGCCAGCTGGCCCATGCATCAGAGGGGTGTGAGGTGACAAACACACACACACATACACACACTCATCCAGTGAGAACTCAGAGGTTGGTGTTAAGAGGCTGCTGCTCAATATGATTATGAACTCCTTTACACCACAGACTTACTGGTTCTCTATTAGCCGTACCAAGCAAGCATCTAACTAGGGGTGGGGCGATTCGTCGACGTCATCGGTTACGTCGACGCAAAAAATACGTCGACGCAAAATCTGTGCGTCGATGCGTCAGATCCAAAACCAAGTGCAGCAGCATCGTGAGTGACTGCCCAGAGTTTCAACAGAGCATGCCCTCGTTCGTCAAAGGTGTTGATATACTTCAAATTGAAAGCAAGTAACACTAACTTGTTTAACACAATAGCAAACACTGTTTAATTTAATACACAGCAAACAATGCGATCTCCGGGGTCAGTGTGTTTG
>JASCQY010000258.1:4846976-4858319 GCA_030264315.1 Sardinella tawilis
CACACACACACACACACACACACACACACACACACACACACACACACACACACACACACACACACACACACCACAAAGAAACAGAGAGATCTGGGGCTATTCCATAGTAAAATACATAGACATAGGCCTGCACACACACACACACACACACACACACACACGCAGATGTAAATGCACGCCTACACACATTCTCTGCGGCCCCTGCACCCATTATGCTCCTCTGCGCATCCCTTTGATCTGCCCCAGGGTTGGCACCGTGTGGTAACAGCTGTTCCCAGCTGCAGTGCCATGGTGATGCCAGCCCCAGGATGCCATGGCAACAGCCCCTTTTGTAAACCACGAGGGTTGGGCACCCACGTTCCAGCGCAGGCCCAGAAGTCTGGCACTGAGCATGCCCGCTGGTCAGACATCAAAGGTGAAGCATTAGAATTTTATAGCTGAGCAAACGGCCCTTCCCTGGCTGAGAAACATCGGGATCCAAGGTCCTACAATATGTCTGGATTTGTTTCACTCCTTCATTCTGATCAGGAGAAGACACAGGAATAGAAACAGTCTAAACAATAAATCTCACGTTACGACCACCGCATGTTACATGTAATGTCTACATTGTGAAACTAAATATTGCATAACTTTTCTTTTTTATAGATTATGAGACATGTCTTTTACTTTTACAGTGAGTTGAAAACATAGTCAGGTACTGTACTATAAACACTGAGCCATCAGCCATCTTGAAAGCATGAATGCTGGCATACTGTAAGCACTCCAAAAAGTCTTCTTTGTCGTTTCCCTTTCTATTTTCTGTTCTGATTCCTTACCGACCCTCGCTCTCTCTTTTTCCCCTCACCACCCTCCACCTACCCATTCTCTCTGGTTATTTTCAGCTATTTTATCGTTATAAACCATTCTGCCAGCTAAATGCATTCCCTCCTCTCTCTCTCTCTCTCTCCCTCTCTCCCTTTTGGACTGTTTCCAATCTGACCCATTTTCTCTCTCCCTCCCTCCCTCCATCTTTTCTGCCCACATGGGATTCGTTTTTCACCAGCTCATCTCACCTTTTCTTTTCTCTCTCTCTCTCTCTCTTTTCTCTCTCCTGTCTTCCCTCACCTGAGCCTACAGAGAAAGCAACCCCTCCATAGACCACTTTGGGTATTATTCTTTCTCCGTCTTTCTCCTCTGTGTCTTTTCTCTCTCTCTTCTCTCTCTCTCTCTCTGCTCTGCTGCTCTTGGCTCTCTTAAGGCCTTTTACCATACCAAGACTCCTGCTGGTTTCTGAGCGATGCTTAGACAGAGTGTGTGTGCGTATCTATGTTTGAGTGTGTGTGTGTGTGTGTGTGTGTTTGTGTGCGTATGCATGTGTGTATGTGTTCGTAAGGTTGAAGTGTGCATGTGTTTTTGTGCGTATGCATGTGTGTGTGTGTGTGTGTGTGTGTGTGTGCATGTGCATGTGTGTGTGTGTGTGTGCATGTGTGTGTGTGTGTGTGTGTGTGTGCACATACATGTTTGCCAAGTGCTGGGGTGTTTATGCCCTGCACAGAGGGAACCATGTGGTGTCCCCATTTAGCAGCTCATTGTGTGTGAACTAGACTCTCTCTCTCTCTTTCTCTCTCTCTCTCTCTCTCTCTCTTTCATTCCCAGTCCCTCATGGTCTGCGGTCCAGAAGATTGTAGAGGAAACAGTGCTGGACATTTTTCTGTGTGAATGTTTCCTTACTCCTCCTCACTCTTTGCTCTATCCCCCTCTCCCTCCTTTTCGTATTCCCTCTCTCCTCCATCTCATTGTCTGTGTATTTCTCCGTCTCTCGCGTGCTCTGTTCATCGCTCCCTCTCCAGAGGCTTGGCTGCACTTGTTATGGTGTCTCTTGGCTTTTTCCAGGAATTTCGTTTAGTAGAAAGTATAAACAGACAGGCCCAGAGAGAGAGACAGGGAGAAAGATAGTGAAAGAGCATGTGCGTGAGAGAGAGAGAGACAGTGAGACAGAGAGAGAATGCATACAATGTGTGTGTGTATGATAGAGAGACAGCAAGCAATTTTACCTTTAGACATAGTCTACGGTGGTGACAATTTCTTCAGCATCTGTCCTCTCCTTCCCCTCTTCCACAACACCCAACTCAGTTTTCCCCCCTCTCCAACCCCCCGGCAGGCACCCAATCCCAAACCTCAAGCCCATGTTACATTGCAGGTTCATCAATGTGGAGTAGATCTTGTAAATGTGGGATAGATCTGTTTCGGCTCTTTACATAACCTCTTGTTTGCAGTCGAGATTTCAAGTCAGATGTTGCGGGAGGTTCAAATACTCTGCAGTCACCCAACTTTTCAGAGAACAATTCTCATGCATCCATTCTTAAATACAGACAGTTAGGGTTTAAAAGTCAGAAATGTATTCTAAAATGTACATGGGAACAGGTCAGTCAGTTCCAACCTGGTGAATTGAGTGTTCTTCCTAAGCATGCTTCAGCTCGATTCTTAGTTAGGCATAAAGATGGCCAACTCTTCAGAGAGAGATCACTCTGGGGATGGGTCAGAAACCCATCAAGCATCATTTCTTCCCGTAAACGCTGCTGCAACTTCCAATTCCACTTGACCACATAACCCTTAATGTCCGACCCGATTCCATGTGACCACAGATTACTCAGTGGTCTGTTTTGGCAGATTTGACAACATCCTCGAATGGTGAGCCGCCAGCCATGCCTCTCGTCCCCTGACCGCTGCGTGGCGATGGCCTCATAGACAGTCTCGGCGGACGGGGAACCCTCTTTGTCTCGTTCCTGCAGGCCTAACCCCGGCACCCGTGCACCACTGCGGTCCGTTTTCATCCGCTAATCGCCTGTCACATTTTCTACTTGACGTCAAAGACCCTGGCTCCGTTTCAGCCACAAATCTCTGAGTGCCGTGGACCCACCCAGGCCCAGAGCCTGACTCAAATCCCTACAAAGCCCTCCTCACACCGGCTCTCCCCTCTATTGAGCGCCGAGACCTCAAAGCTCCCTCTCACTTGCCCGAAGATATTATGCTTGGTATCTCAGCCTAAGAAAACAGCTGTCATGCACAATAACTTCAGGTTAATTTCTTTTTCAAAAGGACTAAGCCTAATACAATCACTACATTGTGTCTTTAGTCACGGAAAAAAATAGAAAATGTGGATTCACCAATAATCAGTGGCTCTGTGCAGTTGAAATGAAAATGTCCCATTATTTAACGTATCTTGTGTACGTCACAAAGGTATATACTGTACCTTCATGTTGACTTGCGTGTTACGTGCACAAATAACGATACAACATTGGTACTGTAATGCAATTAATTGAGTCATTTTCATCCGGGAAAACCACAGGCCTACAGCCTTTACTGCTGTTTCTCCACTGCCGTTTTGAGTGGTGTGTATTGGTGTGCATCCATGTGTGTGTGTGTAACTGTTTGTGTATGTGGGTGGTGTTAGATGAACACTGACTATGGGTGGAGGCCCTGTTGTCATTGTGTGTCCTGGGATCTTTTATCGGTGTTCTTTACGAGGTGACTGTGTTGCAGGGCTTAGTGGACATGGCAGGAGGATGAGAGCTGGTCTGAGGAAGAGGAGGAGGAGGAGGAAGAGGAGGAGGAGGAAGAGGAGGAGGAGGAGGAGGAGGAGGAGGACGATGACGACTGGCCTGCTCACTGGTTCCTTGCACCACCCCACCCCTGCCCTGGCTGTGTGCCCTGCCTTAGTGACACCCTGCTGCTAAGGTTTGGGGAGTTTTGTTTCTACATCCTGCAGTGCATTGGCTTCGCTTCAGTGGTCACCTTCAGAGGTGCATTACCCCATGTCCAAACTCTGCACCTGCTATTTGCTTTCATTCTGATTCATAACGTCAGGATATTGCTATTATTACGATTATTATATAAGCCTTTATGTATTTGTATGCTTTGCCTTCATCTCCTGTATTGTTATGAAAGCTGAGATCTTTTTGGACTTTGACTAGACTGACTGTTATTGATAAACTTATTATTGTTGCTAGACTATGATGCGCATACAAACTTTAGAGTTATCTGAATCTAATCTAATCTAATCTAATATCAAAGCAATATTTAGCCATCATTTCTACCTTACCATTGACTGCTGCACGGTGGAGGAACCTAAATTCTCCGCCTCCGTCCCTGCAATGACCATGAAACTAGAGCAGCACTCGGATGTACTCAACATCCAGATGAAAAATGTAACAACAGCCTGTGACATACAGGATAGGTTTACCATATCTGAAGCAGTCCAGTGGCATGCCCACCAAAGGGACAATCACATCCAGAACGCAAATAGCAAAATGGTGAATAAAGCAAATACTGTGACCCTTTTTTCTTGTGGCAAGTCAGGACAGGTTTCCTGTACGGGCCAGTGATGCCACTGCAGTAGCAGTGTGTTGATGGAGAGAGAATTCATCCGAGACCGAATTCATCGGATGATTGACAGGTGTCAGGTTTCTGGCTCTCCCATGAGCTTTAGTGTCTCATGACTGGCAGCCTGCAAAGGAAACAGAGAGATGTCAGCTGAGACCTGTCTGAGAACGAGGCGACGTTATTGGCTGAGAGAGAAGCCCGCCAGTGTCAGGTTCAATCAGCATCAGGTTCAATCAACTCCCCACAACCTCCTGATATGCTGGGCCTTTTTCTCATACCCATGATCCTTTGGTGTCATAGCCGTCCTTGAGGGATTGTTTTCTTTTTGATGAGACGATGTATCCTCCGCCTGTCAAAGCTTTGGGTTATATGAGACTGAAAAACGTTCACAGGAAGCGTGATGCTACAGAATCACTCATAGATGGCTGACAGGGCTTTGTCTCTCTGAGACAATGTTGAGAAGGAGGTTGTGCTTTTAGATGAAACCCCAGTGTGAGGAGCTACAGGCTCTCTGAATGATGTACGGTCCAGACTGGCACGGGTGACAGTGACTGTACTTGTCATCGTGGTGCCTGGCTCTTACACCGCAGTCATTTAGTGTCTCGTTAGGGGTAATTGGGTGTGAGCAATCTGTGGCAGGAGACGGCGGAGTTTGTTTAAATTGTTTACAAATGACACTGATCATTTCCAGCCCTGAGAGTGAGGCAACACGAAAACGCACACACACACACACACACAGGCACACACACACACACACACACAGGCATCCGTGAGGCACATGCCTATTGGCTCCAAACAAAGCAAAACAACAACAAAAAAGACATTCCATTACGAGATAAACACAACACACACACAAACACACACATTCTGTTTCATTCCAAGTGCAGCTCTAAAGCACACTGGGACAGACGCCACCTGCTCTACCCAGTGTGTTATGACCCTGTGCAAAGGCTGTGAAGAGAAGAAAGGTCTAGACTTGGCAAGGGCTATAGAATGAACTCGGCCACGATCTGAAGTGCATAAAAAAAAAAAAAATATTTGAAAAAACAAATGCAGACACTAGCAAATGATGCAAACACCTGCAAACACAGTGAGATAGTCCACCTGGAAGAATGGTTACCATTGATCACAAACAATTTGGGATGTTTACTAGCCTAGCCGCGCTACTCCCACGTCTAAACGACGTTTGGGTCTAGGGACTTTCAATAGGGAGAGAAGGCGAATTAAACAGTTTTCATTCAAATCTCTCTGCAGCAATTGGTTAGATATAACCAATCAGCGCAACGAGTAGACTGACGTAGTAGCTTACCTAGAGTGCCGGAAACGAGAGGATAGGGGAGTTAGTTTGTTACGCCTGCCTTTTGACTCTACACGTCACGGTGATTCCTCGGCCAGTCGTAGGGCACATCCCATAATAAGCCTTATGAAGAGTCCCAAGACGTCCCCGGCAGAGAATTACATTCGTTGCCGATAGGGGTGTATTGCACGGAAAGGCTAGATGTTTACATGTGTATGCTGAGATTTCACACTTCAAAAACAAGACCAGGTCGTCTCAAACTTTCACTTCTGTTGAAAGAATTTGGATCTGCCTCTCTTTCTCACTTCAATTTAGCACATTGAATATAGCATAAACTATGACCACCGTAAGAGTTTGTGCCTCATTATGGGTCCAAACGGAAAACATTAGCTTACATTGCGTTATGTGACCATCTCTTATGAGTGCTGTTGCCTGACTGAACGATTCCTGTTGCAGGCGCAGTAGAACTGACATTAAGCTTATGAAAATAAAAGTTCCTCTTTCCAAAGTGCATAGAAAGGCAGGATGCAAGGATTTAGTCCTTCACCTGAGGTGACTTGTGACTATGCATGTGAGTGGATGGTTCTCTACCTGTAGGCCTGAGGTCAAGCCTCACCTGAGGTAACTTGCGTATGCATGTTTAGCATTTTACCTGGAAGTCCGAGGTCATCCCTTACCTGAGGTAACTGTGTGTCTTACATTTCACCTGTGAGCCCGAGGATGGATGCCTGATAATGTTTCCCCAGCTTGTGTGATTCTGTGAAATGAGCTGAATTGGATTTTTCCGCTGCTCCACGAGGATGTCTCTCTGTCTCTCTCTTTCTCTCTCTCTGTCTCTTTCTCTCTCTCCGTGGGGCTGCAGGCTGCTGCTCTTCGAAAGGTCAGGGAAGAAGAGAGACGGTTTGCAAACTCATTTATTCTAAGCCGGTTCTGCCCTGCCACATGGTTCCCACGGTTCTCCTCCACATCATTACAGAGGGCAGGAAGGGAAAGGACAGGTGTGTCTATCCTTGTCAGCGACCCTTACAGGGGTGTCACTGACCACAAAAAGGAAACGTCCATTGCTCAACCATAACAAACAACCAATGAAAACATAGCTCTCTTGCACAATGCCTTTTAGACAATTCTTAGTCAAAATGAGAGGTAAGGCGATAGAAGTGCAGACAGAAGGATGGAGGAAGATGCATTCAAGGAGAGCATGAATGGGAACAAAAGAGGGGCGCATTACAGAAAAACTAAAAAAAAAGAAAAAAAAGAAAAATCCCAAACAGAGACTGTTACATTCTCCAGCCATGAACATGGACTGCAGCCAGGAAGGGGTCAAGATAAGGAGACGTGGGCTTGTGGTTTCAATCGGCCCCTTCAGAGACGCCTTTTTTCATATGGAGCCGAGTGGGAGCCGCGGCGCTGACAGGTCCATCTGATGAGGAATGTGTGGAGCAGGGGCAGAGGAACATGCAAGCCTCATGCGTGAAGAGCTACATGCCAGTCGGCCATGATGTGACTTCAGGTAAGGGAGGGGGAGGGGGAGGGAAGAGCCAAAGGAGAGCAGAGTTTCTTGAAAAAGCATCATAGGACTAATTGGTTTGTAAACGCCCTCTTGCAAACGTTGTGTGGTTATGGTTATCAGATCGCTCAACAGCGTTGCGAAAACACCTGATGATTTATGCATAGCATTCACATTATAAGAGCGTGTTTTGGAAACATACAGAAAAAACAAGCGAGGGTTTGTGAGATCAAGCGAAGAGAAACATGCATAAACGCATGATCTAACTTTATTGGAAACTCGGCCCAGGAGGAAAGGAGGTGGGAGAGGGCAGATGGGAGGCAATAGGGTGTCTAAAAAAAGGTGAGGGGAGGTGAATGGAGGGGAGAGGAGGTGGGATGAGGGCAGGAGAGAGAGAGAGAGAGAGAGAGAGAGAGAGAGAGGAGGTTAGAGGGAGCGATGCAGGTGGATGGCTATCTTTGCGGGGCGGGTACGTGGCAAGCCCTGCACAGTCCCACCATCTTTTATATTGGATTGTTTGATCTCGCAGATCCCAGGCGAACTTCAAAGACAGGCTTTTTATTGGGGAGGCTGAGGAGCCTGATATGTCGTAAAAGCCGTGGAAGATGTGACTTTATGGAGCATTGTCTAAGAGCATAGCAGGACCGAGGGTCTGATTGCGTGCAGAAATGACGCCTTTTTTTTGGTGAAGAAAGTCCAGAAAACAGGCGGCACAAGAAAGAACTTTTAATAATGTTACATCAAAGCCTGCGAACTGAACGACTCTCGAAAAGTGCTAACAAGGAAGAAATTGGAAATGATTGGATGGAGTTCTCTCTCTGTCGGGGGAGGGTGTGAAGACGGGAAATGAAAAGAAGCTCAGAAGTAAATCATCTGGGGTGGGGTCTCTCCTTCTCTCTCTCTTTCTCTCTCTCTCTCTCTCTCATACACAAACTCACACACACACACACACACACACATGCAAACATGCACACACTTTTATCCAGAGTCCTCTCAGGAGGTGTGCATACTCCCTACTCAAAGAGGGCTTTTAGATGAGAACTGTGTGTGTGTGTGTGTGTGTGTGTTTGTAGACAAGGAGTGGGCTGCTGATTTAGGTCAATGGCATCAGGATTTCCCTGGCTGCCCTGGAGAGTCGGTTGCATTTGATTTGGACGGCATCCATCTCCGTGAAGTCAGACCGGTTCCACCCAGTCTGTGATCTCTCCAGAGTCCAGTCCTGACCCGCTTGGGAGTGGGGGTGTCAGGTCGATGGTGGTGGTGGTCAGGAGGAGAGGATCAACCCCCACCATCACACTAGAACCAAACATGTCATCCATGAGAACTAACCACCCTGGGCCAAGCCTTGGCCATATCTTGGCCACACACACACAAATAGACACACACACACACACACACACACACACACACACAAACCCACACACACACACACACAAATATGACGCAAGTCACTGTTCTCAAGTTTTGGGTTTCAGTTAATCGCTGACCCGACATGAAAACGCAGCTTTGTCTGATTTTAAAATGCTTGTGTGTGTGTGTGTGTGTGTGTGTGTGTGTGTGTGTGTGTGTGTGTGTGTGTGTGTGTGTACGTGTGTCCACAGTTCAAAAGGTTGCAGTGTGCTTTCTCATGCCTTGTGACGGCTGAATCTAACACATCAGTCACTGTAATGAACCGTTACCACCGGTGGGCCTGAACAGACTTACTGTTTCTACATTTTATGTCCTCTCTACTGATGCATTATGATATGTAAATGCAAAGTAAATACTGCATACCTTTGCAACTGTAAATGTTCAAATTAACTATGGCCCTTTTTTAACTGATGTACCAACTTGGTTTGTTTCAACTCTACTCACTTTTTTTTTGTTTTTAACTTTTCCATTACAATTCTGGTAATTCAGGTTTCCCAAATGAGCATAAACAATACCTACTAAATCATGACATGTTAATACTGGAGGTCATATTGGTGTTATCGTAATGTTAAGATGCTGAACAAGCCCTCAGCAGCTGGTTGAGTCAGTGGAAATGGGTCTTAGTATATAATATGGCAAAGACTCTCCCACATCAAACTGTATGTCATGGATGTGTTCTGGATTTGACAAGGTCATGATCCATTAAGGTTCTATTAGAAGCTCAGTGCTGCAGGCATCACTAATCAGCTCAGGAGCTGAGGCAGAAGATGTGCATCTGGCATTGATTTACTCGCCTTGCAGGAGCGGTCAAGCTTGACTGAGCACTTGTGTTTGCACCACAGCTAGAACCGTGCTTGACCTTCTCGGTTGAAACAGCCATCACGGCATTTAGTCTTCATTAAATATCGAATACGAAATCTCTCTTGATGGTCCTCATAACCATTTTAAGGAAGTGGAAGAGAGAGGGCCAGGCAGAGACATTAAGACAAGCAAGGCATGAAGATGAGTAGTGGGGCCCATGCTCAGCTGTGTGAGGTCAGCGGCTTAATTCCCCTGTGGAGGCAAGGTGCTGACTTTTAGATGGATGGGCTCACCTTGTTGGTGGACTGGAGCGAAACAAAGGTCACCTGAAAACGTGACCACAGGCTATTCTGGGGGGGAAAGGCCACAGAACGCAAAGGGGAGAAAAGGTGGAAGAAGCAGAAGAAGAAGAAGAAGAAGAAGAAGAAGAGAAAGATAAAGAAAAATACTGTTGTCATGGTAACACTTTGGTTGCGTGGCAGTTATGAGGAGTAGAGTGGTGTGCGAGGGGGAGTGCCTTTGGGGAGAAGATTAGCCTACTCCAAATTCCCCTCACACTGACTTCATGGGTGCAGCAATCCTGTGAAATCTGTTGCTCTGTTCATCAACATCCGAAACCCACACAGTATAAGGTGGAATATGGCCAGCATCTTGTGTGTGTGTGACTGTGTGGTAAAGGGACACATATACCCCTATGGAAATGCATTTTGAATAAAAGACTAAAAGTGTGCGTGAATAAAAGTGTGCGTCTCTGTGTGTGTGTGTGTGTGTATGTGTGTGTGTGTGTGTGCATGCTGTAGCTCTGAAACACCAGGTACTCACAGCACTGACTCACACACACTCCCACATGGTTAACAGGAGGCACACACAGGTCTCTGCAGGTAAGCTCATTTCTCTTGAGGTAAGGGGGGAGGGGGGGATCACAGCTGGCTACTTAGACTTCAAAGGGAATGAGTGTGTGAACTGATTACCAACACATACACACACACACACACACACAAACACACACACAAAAGCTAACATACGCACATAAACATGCACACACAAATACTCACACATACAACTCCCTGTGGATGTTGCCAGTGGCTTTTCATGATCAGAACATCTCTAAGTCTACTTACATGAGAGGCAAAAAAGCCACTATCAGAAGAGTCAAGCATTTTGGATGAAATGCACTATAAATTTAGCCAGGTTAGCGCCGTCTAATGCTTCCGGCCAGTCTCAATTGCCTCCACCATATCAGGAAACTAGAGCATGGAAACCCGACCAAAGTCTGACGGGATCTACATCAGCCTTATTTGAAATGTATAATTAAAAATAACTGAGGCTATTGTACTTCGTGCAAGCTTTCGTTTTTGTCTTTAAAAATAAATTGAAAATATTAGGCTACCCCATTCTTCAATTGTGCGAGATTTGTCTGTGACAAGGAAACATGCAGTCAGTGCAGTTGAAGACTTGGTGGCGCTATTGAAGATATCAGAAAGAAGGTAGGCTAATTGCCTCGAGAAGTGTACTGTGGAAATATTTCAACAGTTACAATATAAAGGCAGAGAGTGGAATTCCCAGCTGCAGCGACACATAGAATTTGTAAGTCACCTGGGCGAGCATTATGCTCAATTAATGTAATTAATTGGGCCTGGTCTCTTAACGTGACTGTAGTTGCTCTGGGTGTGCGAAAATTATTGAATGACCTCTTTTGCTATTACTCCCTCCTCTTTGGTGTGCATGCCTGCGCTGATGCTCCGCTCATCTGTGTTGCCCTCCAAATAGGCGCCCTTTTCAGTTGATTGATAAAATTTGACTTTCTTACTCACAAACAATATCCTAACGTGTGTCATTATATGCCTAAAATATTTTTTCAGGCTCGGCCGAACTTCGGACACAAATTTCTTAAAGGGATACGCCGGCGCGCTCAAACCTAACATTCCAGTGGAAGTAGTGGTCGAGTACAATTAGCTGACAAAAA
>JASCQY010000258.1:4963086-4974443 GCA_030264315.1 Sardinella tawilis
CGTTAAATCCGTATGGGGTGATTGAACCTTCGTCGTGAGCACCTCATAGTAAAAGGAGCACCTGCATGTAGGCTGTGATTGGGGGTCCTTTAAATAACTAACTTTTGAATGTTTCACGTCACAGATTTGACTCTTTTGACGCCGAGGCGTGTTAAGCGGCTTGGGCGTCGCGTGTTGAGCGTCTTCGGTGACTTTGTCGCTTTTGACTGTTTCGGTCTGAACGCACAGTAACTCTCTCCATCATCCTGCCTTTCCTCACTTCACTTCACTTCTCTCTCTCTCTCTCTCTCTCTCTCTCTCTCTCTCGCTCTCTGTAGTCCCTGCCTAAGCTGACGTTCCCTGGAGGACTGCTGATTGGCTGCAGTCCTGGCTTCATGAACGTTCCTAAGATCAAAGGCACCCACACGGCCATGAAGAGCGGCATGCTGGCAGCAGAGTCCATCTTCCCCAAGATCACAGACGAGAACCTGGAATCCCAGACTGCAGGTGAGACGCCCCACCATTCGCATGCAGCTGTCTGATGTGCAAGTACATCTGTTATGGTCTATATTTGCACAGTACTGTTTGGACTGTTTGTGAATACTTAGAAAAATGCTTTTTACAGACAACTAGAAAAGCATTCGGAGAGCACAGACCCCCACCAGGCAATATGGGTCACTGACCCAATACAAATTCCAGACAGTGTTACGGATCACTAAAATCTAATCATCTGTTCTTTGCCCTAATACCCACGTTGTCCTAGCCTAGCCGCGCTATCCCCACGTCTAAACAACGTTTGGGTCTAGGGACTTTCAATAGAGAGAGAAGGCGAATTAAAAGGTTGACATTCAAATCTCTCTGCAGCAATTGGTTAGGTATAACGAATCAGCGCAACGACTAGGCTGACGTAGTAGCCTACTAGAGCGCCGGAAACTAGAGGATAGGCGAGTTTGTTTGTTACGCCCGCCTTCTGACTCTACACTTCACGGTGATTCCTCGGCCAGTCGTAGGAAACATCCCATAATAAGCCCTATGAAGAGTCACTAGACGTCCCCGGCAGAGAATTACATTTGTTGCCGATAGGCGTATAGCGCGGCTAGGCTAACGTTGTCCAAAAATTTCATCCAAATCCGTGCAGTACTTTTTGAGGTAATAAGATATTTTGGTGGAGGTAATAAGGTACATAAAATCAGGTAATTAAAATATCTTTAAATTAATTGATTTTGAATTTGATCTAATAGAAGCAGCACCTTGTGAAAAGAAATCTAACTGCTTAAATCCTTATCCATATCCAGCCCTATTACACCGTGTCCTAAGTGCATGCGACGCGACCACATGCGTGCAACATCAAAATCAGTTCCATCGTTGTATTTTCTATTGGAATGTCCTAACTGAATGCGACGCGACAAGGCGACTTTTTAGTCGCGTTGTCCATTTCTATTTCAGTCGTGTCGCTTTGCTCCACAGATTGAATGGAGAATCTCTACAAGTAGAATGTCACAATAACGGACCCAATGTAGACAGAGGACAGTCTATGCTACAGTACGCGACAGTCGCTTGCAGTTAGGACAAAGTGTTACCCAGGAAAGCATCTTGTTTTTATCATCTTGCACTGCAGGTAGAAAATGATAAAACAAGATCTGCTTTCTGGATTCTCCTCTAAAATCTGCTCGTCTTTCCGTAGGTGTGCATGTGCCCGAGTATGAGGACACCTTGAGGAACTCATGGATCTGGAAGGAGCTCCACGCTGTCAGAAACATCCGCCCCTCCTTCCACAACTACTTCGGCCTCTATGGAGGGATGGTGTATACCGGAATCTTCTACTGGATCTTCCGAGGGAAAGAACCATGGACCCTCAAACACGCAGGTGAGGCCAGGGCAACAGCTAAAAACAGAATCCAACACAAATTCATGGGATTATGAAAGAAATCATCAGAAATGAATGGGATTATTAACGGTTATCACAAATTAATAGGATTATGGTACCCACTAGTGAGCTTCATTTAGATGCTTTGGCGAGTCAGACTTCTCTTTGAAACAAGTTGCTCTTGTCTCATTGCATGCCGTGCCAGAGACATCATACGAATATTCTAGGGCCTGTTCAGTACATATCCTGATGCATTCTTACATCCTCTAACCTCAAAAAAACTCTGCTTCTTAATATACAGGAAGCTTGTAGGGCTTAAACTGTTACAGAGGGCTTTACCACTAAATAAATTCGCCCTCTGTCCTTCTCTCTCACACACACACACACACACACACACACACACAGGTCTTGACTCGGCGCAGTTGAAGCCAGCTCACCAGTGCACCCCCATTGAGTACCCCAAACCGGACGGGAAGATCAGCTTTGACCTGCTGTCGTCTGTGGCGCTGAGCGGGACCAATCATGAGGGAGATCAGCCTCCTCACCTCACGCTCAGGGATGACGGCGTGCCAGTGGCCCGAAACCTTGGCATCTACGATGGACCTGAACAGAGGTTCTGCCCAGCAGGTACCCTCACATACAGTGAATCCTCAGATCTCATAGAATCATTATACAAATACTGTACCTGCCATGTTATTGGCGTCATGGGTGTGGCAAAAGAAAAAGTCCAACTTGCCTTAGTATTGACTGTTGACATTAGTGGTTGAGGGGAAATGCGCCATTGCTGTTTCCATTGAAATAATAAGGGCTGTCAAGGCAGTAACCTTGCATACTGTATACTGTATATTATATTGTTCTTCTGGAATTCTTGGCATTTTTCACCAAATAGATTGTCTATTTGAGTCAGGAGTGAAGCCAATTCCGCTTTTATAAGGAATGTTTAGAGAAAATTATTTGTTATATGTTGTTTTTTTTTCCTCGTAGTCTTTTTCTTCTGTCCTTTGTCTAGATGGTTATTAATGACTCCTCTTTGTATGGTGTGGAATGCTTATGTGGATTAACACAGGGCTTAAATGGGTTGTCATTTCCACCATGCAAACCTACACACATCTATTTTTATGTGTTATTCATTTTAATTCTCGTACGATTCATATTTTTTACTTTTTCACTGCACATTATTTATATCAAGGTTCAATTCTCTGATAAGTACATTAAAATAATCTCTCATGCTTGAATGCCGGTATGTTTTAAAGGCTTGGAGGAAATTAACTCATTAAAATGTATGTGTCAGATCTCGTCTATGGAAGACAAGGAGACTAACTGGGACGCTATTAGCTAGTTCTTTTTAAAGTGGCAGTGGGTTTGTAATCTGGTAGGCCAGACTGGTTTGCTAAATACAGATTAGGTTGGTTGGGCTGTTGGTGCTGCTTTGAGTGGATGCTAGAAAATCTAATTGGGGAAATCTAAAGCCTTGAGAGAGTTCCCCAACGTAGTACTATATAAAAATGCAACATTGTGTAGAGGTACTTCAGCAACACCTCTTCTATTCTATTCTAACTACCATCTTAACCCTCCTGTGTGTGTTTCAGTAATGGGCTAATGTTCCTCTCTCCAAACACAGGTGTGTATGAATATGTTCCCTTGGAGACAGGCGAGGGCATGAGGCTTCAGATCAACGCCCAGAACTGTGTCCACTGCAAGACCTGCGACATCAAAGACCCGAGCCAGAACATCAATTGGGTGGTACCAGAGGGTGGCGGTGGACCTGCCTACAACGGCATGTGATTCGCATGCTTACATCTGTTCCATTTTGTTTTATTTTATTTTTTTCTTCTATGCAGGAGGAACTCAAAAAGGGGATCCAGTTTTTCTTGTCTGAGGGGCCTTATTATACATATACACACGCACAGAAACGCATTCTTAAAGATTGGCAGTCGTGGCCATATTGGAGTCCTGATATGGCCGTTGAACATTTTCCCTATGTGCCTACAGATGGACTTAAAATGAAGGTCTCGCGTGCCTCAGTAGGCAGTAAGCCAGTTTTAAGTGGCTTTGATGTGCAGAAAATCGCTTGTTTCGTTAAATTATGTGGAAATGCCCATGGCTTGAAGAGCAGAAGAAAGATTTATACACGTTGTATTTGTAACATTTTGCCAATACTGAGGTACTGGCCCAAAGAAAGATTTTTTTCTGTTTGTTTTTTTAAACAAATACACAGGTGAACTCTAACCTCTAACCCAGAGGGCATTGGGGTAGAAAGGGTTAAATTCCGCTGCTAGTAACTGCCTGTTAGCATTAGTGATGCAGCTCTGTGACAGATTAACTGTTCTGTACATAGATAAGGATTGTCAATTAATTGTGAATAAATATGTTCTACTATATTTCATGATTGGTTTGAAAATAAGCATGCATACACATACACTGAAAGGAAGAGAAAACTATTCCACATGAAATTTCCATCACATTTTGTGGTATTTATTTTCATTATTTTTTTCTTTACAAAGGTCAACAATGGTCTTCTGGCAAGCAAGTAAACATAAATTGTTCATTTCAGTGACACGCAACCCCAACCAAAGTAAGATTTCAAATAAAATAAATACATGAAAGCACTTAAGGTCCGAGTTCTTCTGAGGATAGTGTGCACACCCGTACAAAGATGCAGCCTTAGCTTAATCAATCTGTTTTCATGTTCATGTATCAAGACATGTTGGTTAACTGTTAACTGAACACAGAGCTCGTCTTCGGGTTTAAACTGCACACCACCGCCATACTCTGACGTTCGCTAACCGGTTACAGAAACTCATGAAAAAGGTTTGTTCAAGTCTGTGAGGATGAGACGTTGGAGCGACGAGCAGCAGGTCAAGAGTTCTCCACCCAGTGGCTCCTTAAGCAAACATCTTGGCAAACATTTTCTTCTCTTTGTCCTTCTCCTCCTTCACTCTCAGCTTGACACGCTGCATCTCGTTGATGATCGCTGTCAAGGAAAAGACTTGTCAATAGCAATGCCTGAACTTAACTGGGACTGAGGATAAATATATATATAAACAAAAAAAAAAGTGAGAGGTATGTTGTTACTTTACACTGATAAGAGACCACGTACCTTTGTCGTTGGGAGTAATTTCCTGTGCTTTTTTCAGATCAGTCTGAGATTGGAAGAAAAAGCAAAACAAAAATGAGAAGACGCTTTGCAATAACTACAGTGTTACTGATCTCATTTTTAGAATCCCTACATCCACAATATGGTACAATGAAAGGCTTTGTGTTGGCTCAGGGTTATTAATCCATGAATAATTTACCATGTGCTGACAATGAATTGTGTGTGTGTGTTTTACCATGGCGTTGTTGAACTCCTTGAGGCCCTGCCAAGCTTGTGCCCTCCTGAACAGAGCTTTTGTGTTGCTCTCATCCATCCCCAGAACCTGAGGACAACACAGCATGTAAGCCATAGCGCACACAACATCCACAAGCTACAGCAGGTACGTTTCATGAAGCAATCTGAAGTGCCGGGTTTACATGATTCAGTCAATTGTTAACAGAATTCTTTAAGTTTGTATGCTTTTCAATTGTCTCTCACGCAGGCGCAGTTATAAAGTACCGATATGAACTCGATTATGGTGGCTACATGGCTTGAAGAAATCAAAATATTGACAAAATCCTAGGTGTCTTAAATTTCTCATAAACCGATAACGGCAATAAACTGATCATGAATATCAGTTTATTCTGTTTACATGGGCACTTGAATAACCAGATAACTTGACAAACTCGACCATAAACAGTTTTTTGAGGTCCATGTAAACAGGCTCACTGATAGTTCTGCCATGTCACTTATTCATGCTATTCTCCTTCAAATGAGTCTTTGGCGGTTATTCTATTCAATTAAATTCGTGACTGGTGTCATGTGGGCAGCACTCTTATGCCCTGTAATGGAAGCTGACGGTTGCACCATACGCAAGTAGGATTAGAAGTGCTTCAGTTGAGTGCTGCATCTGTCACATAGCATTCTAGGAACCAACACACAAACACAGCAGTGTACATGGACTTCAACATTTCTCAATCAGGCACTGATGTGGACATACATGTGCACTTTGCCATCTGATCAGAAAAAAATATCTGGCCTATCTTTTTTTTTTCTTTTTGGGTGGGGAGGGGGGTTACTTGTGTGGTCTGAACATGATTTGAGTCGTTTCTGCCAGACTTTCCTTTACATTTTAGCCATGACCACTCATGGTATTGCTTATAAATTATACTGTACATGGCTACAGTGGAAAGTTAGGGGTGTCGACTTGTGGTTGTGTAATATGAGGATATATTTAGCCCGCCTGGTTGAGAATCATTACTGCAAGAAGCCAGTGGCTTTTTTTATCCACTTGACCTAAATGTGAAAAGGACACCATTTTAGACAAGTGGTCTCACGTGTCCACCATTTTGGCTCTGGGGTTTCGAGTTGCCGACCCTACCTCATTGCAGTTGTCTATGGCGTCCTGCCACTGCTGCAGCTTGAGCTGGCAGGCTGCTGTGTTGAGCATGCAGCTCAAAGCCACAGGCTTCAACTTCTTCTGGGTCCCCTCATCCTCCATGGCATCACCACACCCCTCCAGGTACCTATGGCAGAAACAACAGGCCTTAACACTCGAGTCTCCAAGCATATTAAAAACAGCATTATCTTCGAGGTAGTGTGCAACACCCACAGCATTCTATCAGTATGCTAGAAATCTGGCGTAAATCAATCAATAGCCTTGTCTGAGGTCAAAGAGTGCTGTCTACAGAGAAAAGAACCAAAAACAAAAAGTAATACAACACTGAGTAGCAAACCGACAGCCAATGATGACTTAAACTAAAAGTGAATTTCTGTGCTCCATTCGGTTGGCATCAGCTGCTGCATGCAGTATCAGTTGGTATGCAGCAATGCTGTCAGATTTTGTCGCTCTGTTTCCCACAGTCCATAGTGAAACCTTGAGCAACAGCTACGGATTGATTCTCACTGGATTTCTCCTTTAATGCCTGTTCATAGTGGCTGCGTGGCCAGGATGCCAAGAGATCAGATAGAGAGGCAGTGATGGAGGGTAATGCTGATGGTGCTTTACCTGAGAGCTTTGAAGTATTTCTTCATGGCAGACTGCCAGTTCTGGTTTTTGAAGAAGTTGTTTCCAATGTTTTTAACATCTTCAGCCACCACAAGGACTTTGTCAACCTTATTAAAAACAAACAATGAACCTTAGCTACCACTGTTAGCACAATATTGTTATTAAAAACAATGAATGTTAACAGGTATTTTTTTTATAATTCTGAGTAGTACAAAAATGTATTATTAGTTTCATTTTTGGAAAACACTAAGTAAAAAGACTGCACATACATCTTTAAAGTCCACATCAGAATCTTCTGGAAAGTCTGGGTGGGTATCTCCAGATCCGTCGCTAGGAGCAACTCCCCAGTCATCCCCCTCCTTGTGCTCCCCACACTCAGCAATAACGCACGGCTGTGGAGTGGACAGAGGGAAACAGAGACTGAATCTCATTACGCCCGCCCGCACGCGCACACACACACACACCCACACCACAATTAACAGACCTACCTAACCCTAGGCCCTGAACATGAACAGACATCAGCATACACTCATACAGTATATACATTCAATAAAAAAGAAAAACAGATGAGACATTAGCTTTTCATGAGGGTGTAATGGAGTGCGTGTCCGAGCGGGTGGAGGCAAGACATAGGCTGAGAAATTCCAAGTACTTTTAGATATTTTTATTTTTCTGGTAGGCTACCGGCAGGTTCAGTTACGGACAGACATAACATTAAACAAATAAACAAACAAAACAAACTGAGCAAAACTGGAAATAAATAAACTAGATTCTGCCTACACAACTAGGCTAATGCTTTTGCTTACAAAGCAACGTCCTCTCACATCAGAGACGTATAAATACTAAGCAACTCCCTTGCTCCAGCCTCCCTCCCGACGAACGTCCTCGTCTACTTAAATAAGGCTGGGCAAAACCAATGCACAAATAATCAATTAACTCAATAACATAATACTTTCATCCATACATAGCATTCCACGTAGCACACTACTTTATACAATCATGTCACTACGGAATATAAGCGCTAAACATATGGCAATAACAAAATATGAAACGATAACGAAAATACCCCCGTCTCCATGAGCGCTTCCCAATCGGGCGCGCGCTCTGAGCACAGAAAAGACTTTCACCTCCTGCAATCGTGTTCAATCCTGAACTCCAACATGAACAGCAGAACAGGTAAAGCAAACATACATACAACAACACACAACATTCAGAACCACCGATCCGAAGTTGCAACACAAAGAACTCACGTTACATGCACGCATCACAGACGCGCTTTAACTAAACACAGTTCAACACACACTTCACCATTGCCGACACATTAATATTGTAGCCCCAGAAAACAAGATATTATACGAGAGAGACATTTTATATTTAAAAGTGCCAGTTTTTTCATGTCCATTGTTCTTAACCGGCGGGAATACGCCGAGACAGTGACAGGCGCAAAGCGCTCTGCAACAGCATCACCAAATGTCAGCATTGACATGCTAAAAAACATCAGGCACAACCCTACAGACACACACACACGCACACTGCCATCACACCAAAATACAACAAATCCTCACAAAAAAAATGCAACACAGTGATGTTTACGTAACATCACTCCAAAACATAAATAGCACCAGAAAGTCTCTGAACATTTGCATGCAAAAAACAGCAATGTTTAAAGGCAAACTGTGCAATGTTTTCAGGTTAATTTATCAGCTTCGTAGTCACTTGGATGGTTATATGGCTCATTCTAGGGTGAATGTAGGCTATTTCGCTGCCATCTATCACCTCCTCGGGCTGTTACTGCACTACACAGGGTCAAGGACTCTGCACGTACAAAAGGAAACCTAACCAGAATGAAGCTGAAATCGTGTTTATTACCTTATTAGTCAACGTAACTCCTCAAAAATGATCAGTGCTAGTTAGTATGCTTTGGTTTGCAGAGTAATGTCCACATGGATTGGTGAATAAGTATAATGTTATTGCTTACCAGAGGTAAGAAAAAAAAATCAGTCTTGCATGGTTTGCCTTTAAATCACACCAGAACCTTTTCTTTTCTTTTCCTTTTGCATATGTGCAACAACAACTTTAGGCCTACACACCTGACCGGTGTCACCTGTGCCCAAGTCTCACCTTGATAGGTGCATCCTCCACGGTGTCCATGCCCTCCAGCATCTTCACCACCCCCATGCCCTTCAGCACACGGCCAAACACCACATGCTTGCCATCCAGGTGAGGTGTGGGCACCGTTGTCACAAAGAACTGGGAACCGTTTGTGTTGGGGCCGGCATTAGCCATGCTGAGAAGCCCTGGCTTGTCATGCTGAAAGAAAAGATCAGACCGAGGACACCCCTTAGTTAAGAAAACCACAAGCCTGTTCATTAGCCTCCTACAAACGTACACATAGTTCTGCATAAGGGATCAACACTGTTACTAACTTGGAGAAAATAATGTGATGCAACAACTATTCTTTCTAACAATAATGTTTTCTGTACACATTTAGGGGAAACAAATCAGAAGTCATCTAAGTATGACCTCAGTAGTGTCCACGCCATAAACTGAAAACTGATCATGTAAAAGTTAACAAGCTCTGATCCTATGTCTAGACATGTACTATTGCACAGCAGTGTGATCCATGAACACTGTCAGAATGCAAGGCCGCTGATTGTGCCCGTGTCCTGACCTGGTAGTGGAAATTTTCATCCTCAAACTTGTCTCCATAGATGCTTTCTCCACCAGTGCCGTTCTGATTGGAGAAGTCTCCACCCTGGATCATAAACTTCTTGATGACTATTAGAGAATACAGAGGACAATCAGAGACTGTGGATAACATCAGCAAAAAAGAAATATGCTTTTCCAAGTCTGAGTACAACTTTGAGACTGCAAGTAAGTGTTCTTTGTTTCTTTGTCACTGGTATTCTAATATTCTCCATGGTTTAGTGACAGAACCAGTAAGGGATCAGTAACTGCTATTAGAGTATAAGTACGCATAAGTCAGTAACGTTAACGTTACAAGATCCATACACAATAGATGCTCCGAAATTCCGCATCACGGTCGGTCCAGTCTTTAACCATAAACATCTGCTGGTAGGAAGACCAAAGATGGTACTCTTTTATTGTCTTTAACAGTACTTACTCCGGTGGAAGGGGCATCCTTTGAAATGCAGAGGCTTTCCTGTGCTTTTTCCAATTCCCTTCTCGCCAGTACAGAGCGCACGGAAATTCTCGGCAGTCTTCGGAACGACGTCGGCGAAGACCTCAAACACAATTCGCCCAACTAGAAAAATGAATGCAATTTATAACATAATTACATCGTTTTTGCGGTCAACATGATACACCTTGTATGTGTGCCAAGGCAAAACCATCTAACATCACTCTATTCAACATCATTGGATTAACAGTACAACAATGTTACACGTGGTTTCACAGTGAATGAAATCAATCGGTAGCTCAGCTAACTACACTAGCTTAGCTGGCTGACAACGAGAGGCAAGCTGTATGTGAGAAAATTTAAATATATTGTGTCTAGGATTAATATTCCTATTGATTATAAGATAATACACACTAAAGGTTAACGTTACGAGATCTACCAGAATGCTACTAGCTTGGCTACAGTTAAACAGAGATAGCCGTCTTGTGTTAGCGTTTAACAAGCTAGAGGCGTATTGTCACGTTACGCGCTTTATTGAATGAATTCCTGACCTCTTTCACCACCGATATCTACATCAAAGAAAACCCGAGGGTTGTCTGGGTTCGAAGGCTTGTTAACAGGTGATGGGTTTGACATTGTTATTGGTTTATCTGAAAGGATGGACGGAGCCTTGCAAGGAGTCCACAAACCGGCTTGACTGCAGGTGGTGTGTGTCTGTCTTCCACTTGGGTAATTTCTGGAACTTTACTGACAAGCATGGATGTGAATGTTCCGCCACCTATTGGACTGGAAGCCAAGTGCATCAGCAGAGCAGTACATTCACATGACTTCTCTTCTTTTACTGTCCGCGCTTCTCTTTCCTGTCGTCTCATGCAAGTGGGCTTTAGCACAACACTTATTTTACATTGTTAAAGTTGAATACTTGAACTTAGTGTAGATGTCAAATGTTGTCTCCTGTAGAGCATCAGGCCTGATGTATTCAACATTACTCTCTCACCACAACCACAACCACAACATAATCAGTGTTGCAATGCAATGGGAATATTGGCATGTAAAACTGGTTGTTATAGTTTACTGTACATGTAGGCTAGGCCTACAATCAGTGCGTTTTGGAGTAGCCTAGTTCAGTCGGCAAAAATAGTTACATTTTAACTAATTTTGTCAAAGATGCTTGACCACATTGCACTAAATCTTTGCAAAACACTACCTCCAGGCCAGTGTCTCGTCCCAGACTGGACTGGTCTAAATAGTCAGCAGCGGACATGGAAGGGTGAGAATCTTACCCCTC
>JASCQY010000258.1:4982132-4995664 GCA_030264315.1 Sardinella tawilis
GGTGGGAGTTAGTGAACATGTACATATGGGTGGGGGGCAGTGAGAAAAGTTGATTTAGTAGGGTGAATTTGAGAATAACATTTTGTTTGTTTATGTGGAACGTCAACAGAAGTGAAATCAAGCAGGATCTCATAGTGCACCTTTAACATTACACATGTACAGTCACATCCTGTGCTTTCATGCCCTAATGTTCATAACAGGCATTGCACCATTCAGAGGTGTGGTGTAAATGTTTAGAGAGTATGCACGACTGACACACTGAATGAACAGATGCAGTGTATTATGTATTTCAGACACACATGTTGTAAAAACAAATGCAACAGAGAAGTAAATGACTTACCGTTCATTAGTGGTCATGGTGCTGGCATCCAGAAATGTTTTTGCCAATGCAGGGGTACACTGACATGTAGACTGTTCTGTTATCAGAGATAACAACTCCTTAATGTTTCCTGCCTATTAGGGGGGTAAATAAAGACTATTAATACATTTAACTCTCATCACAATGTAACCAGCTATCCTGGAAGTCAAGATACAATGCTAGAAATTTGAACTTGCAGGTCTGTTTAGGGACCATGTCCCTAAAATCCCAGGCACCAATCATAACTCAGTTCCTCTGCCACATGCAGTGATGATAAACAGCGGTCATTTGAATCAGCTTTGGCATTTTTTCCCTAATTAGCACTAATAATAACTTTTGCAAGACATATTTATCTGTCACGCAATATGTGCTGTACATGTCTATTACCTTCTCCCGATTCCTTGCGGTTTCTTTAACCTGGCGTGTTACAGCCTCTAGTGGAGTGTGTTGTGCCTTCATGAGGTGGAGGAGCAGTAGCCTGTCATTTCTAGACAGCTGGACAGCCCTCTCAACAGTCCTTATCAAAGCCTGAGCACACACACACAGACAGACAGACACAGAGAGAGAGAAAGAGAGAGAAGCACTAGTATTTTCTCACAAGCACATTTTACATTCACCCCATGGGTTAAATCATAAGAGAGAGAGAGAAAGAGAGAGAGAGAGAGAAAGAAGCACTGGTATCAGACAAAGGACTGAGTAGACTCTGTTATCTTCTCACAAACATATTTTACATTAACCCCATGGATTAGATCATAACAATTCAATGTCTATTTGTCACACTGACCATTTTGTTGATGGAGGCTTTTACACACAATTGTATGAAAAAAGAGGATAGAAACATCTGGAGGATTACCGTCTCCCTTGTGTATTCTTCCTCCAGCTCCTGTTCTCTTGCCCGCCTGTCACCGCTGTTGGGTCAGCCAATGAGAGATGGTGAGATAGTGCATATGTGTGGTGATCAGTGTTACAGTGTGTCCCTGTGTGTGTGCTTGCTCTGAGTTTAATATGAGTTTCAGACCGTCTTGTGGGCAGACAGCTCTTAATTAAATCTCCCGTGCAATTAGGGATTCCGTTCTTTAAAAAGGCATTTTAGGTCATTCTACCTCTTGGACTTCATTTCTTCTTCTTTTTATCTCTACATTTTTGAGTAATAAATTCTTTACACTATCCTCTTTTGTATGTTGCATTATTGCGTCTCTATTTCTGTTTACATCCTAATCCCCTAGACTGGGTCGTAACAGTGACACACATCAGAGAGACTGTGGCAGCCAGTGTGGCCTAGCGTAAAACATGCTTTGATGTGCCTATGAGAGTGAGAGGTCAGAGGTGAATGTGAATGTAAAGCTGCGGCGAAGTTTGGCACGTACTGTACTGCAGCTACACACGTCTGTAAGGGGTCATAATGATTAGAGGTTTCAAATATCAGTAGCCTAGGCTGTGATGGAAACTGTGCATGTGTGTGCCTGTGCATGAGCATGAGTGTGTGTGTGTGCGTGTGTACGTGTGCGTGTGTGTGTGTGTGTGTGTGTGTGTGTGTGTGTGTCCATGAGGTTGGGCGAGGTGCTGGTCTGCTGTGTTGTGAAAGCCAGGCCTTCTGTATGTGTGTGTGTGTGTGTGCGCGTGCGTGCGTGTGTGTGTGTCCATGAGGCTTGGGGAGAACCACTTGCCTGTTTAGTTCTGAGAGCTGCTTGAGCTGGGCCTCCCTCTCCTCCCTGAGGGCTTCCTTCCTCTTCTTGAGGATGTAGCAAAAGCAGTTAGCATGCACCTCCCCCTGGCTCAGGAGCTGCTCTATCACCTCGTATAGGAACGGGGACGACTTGGCGGCTCTGTATCCCACAGAAGAACCAGGAACCTGCTTTTAACACACACAGGGCAGAGAAAGTTCCGGTTTGGTTCCTCAGAGATCTGGCAGGACTGGGGAGAGAGTGTGAATTTGGGCATAATGCTGTCAACCAAACACAGGATCCTTTGACTACGGCATCTTCTGTAATTTTTTCTTTTTTAAAAAATTCATAATGTCAAGTCTCTCACCATACTTTTGAAGGCCTTGGACTGAGTTTCACTCCCAACAGGGCATCCTGAATCTGGATCCTGCACAATGTTGCCTCCTGGTGGATCACCTAAGGAATTAAAACATATCATAACCAAAACTATAATCGCAAGCACAGCATACTTATTCAAAATGGTGACAAGGCTAATACATGCTGTCAATATATGTAAAATGTAGCCTTAAGTCATAAAACAACAATTATACACTCAGTTTGTAATTTCTGAGAGACATGCATATGCCTACAACCACTCTTGAAATGTATTGATTCTTGCATATGAGGGATTAAAAAAATGGCAAAAGTGACATAGGAGTGGACATTAAACAGCACACAATATTACAGAAAAAGATAATGCTTACACTTTTCTGGCCTCTCCATTATCAAGTGGTCCACGGTATGTAAAACAGGATGTATAAGAAGTTGAATCTAGATATTATCTATGTAGTGCTTTTTAAATATAAACATAAACAAAAATTGCACAACACTGCACAACACAAAGCAGTGCAGACGGAACTTTGAGATGTTCCATTGCACTGATGTAACAGAGGTCATGCCCCTGTGGCGATAGAACGGAATGGCTCTTGCAGGTAGTCCGATCTCACCCTGTAAAATAAACTGTGCAATGTGAGCATCTGGTTTTCACTTTTAGTTCATTGAGGCCTGACATTTAATGTCAATGCATCACATATCATAGCACCTTTTGCGGGCAAAGTCTTTTCTATTAACAAGCATGAAATATAAAAGATTTAGTACTGAAATCAGTTTGTTTTATTATGAAAATATGCACAACAATAAGAGTAAGATTTCAGTTAAGAGGTTACCAATGCTTCCCTCGTCATACTGAAGCTTTCAAAAGGCACTGAACAGAAACACAACAAAAAATCACTCAGGTCAGACATTTTTCTTTTCACCAAGAACTTGATGATTTACAAATAAAGGAATTTTGAGTGATGTGATCATATGCATTTCAACACAACATATTTACCATTAGAAGCAGCTCACAACTGAGCACAAGCATATGTTGGCTTGCAGTGAAACCATCAGAATACAGCAAATAGAAAACAGAGAGACCCAGGAGGAGGTCTGGAGTTGAGATTAAGTGAACATCCCAGTTAGTTAGTTTAATGTGTATCTTTAATGTATCTTTAATGTGTGTGTGCACAAGTGTGAGTGCCATCACACACTGTTGCTCTGGTTGGGAAAAATCCAATCCATGTCTCTAGCAGTATCCCATGTGATCCTTCCCCAACTCCAGGATCTCATGAAAATGGAAGATGCCTTTGTCCTTGTGTGTGTATGGGTGTAGGCTACATGTCAAAGAAATGGTCAGAGAAGTTGGTGCAGACGACTTCCAAGTCTAAGTGGCAGTTTTGTGTGAGAAGTCCCATGGATGTACAGTATAAGAGCACTCTTTCCATTCGTCCTCACATAAAGCCGCCCACCCCTTCTCCTGTGGGCCGGGCATTGGCCCCTTCGTGCTCCTGCTGCCCGGCGGCGTGGTTAAGGGCCGGCCGCGGCCAGCGCTGCTCGAACTTGGTGAAGAAGTTTGGGTCGGTGAAGGGCCCGCCGTAGACGATACTCTGCAGCAGGTAGACCAGCACCACCACAAGACAGGAAATGAGGATGAACGGCAGGAAGGGCCGAAAGTGGCGCCAGCCTTCTGACACCCAGTAGGAGATCACCCCCTGGTCGCGTGCGTGAGTCGTGCTGCGTGAGGAACCGTCACCGCCGCCAGCGCCACCAGCCGTTGAGGAGGACGGGCAGTCGTTCCATTCACCCGAGCAAGAGGGCGGAGCCAAGGAGTCCATCGGGGAGGAAGAGGAGAGAAGGAGAGAGAAATGGAGGGAAGAACAGATAGAGAGAGAGACAGAAAGAGAGAGAGAGAGAATAAAAGAGGAAGAAGAACAAACTAGAGCAGATATGCAGGTCTAAGAGAAGAGAAAAGAAGAGAATAGAGAAGAGAAGCAAGCTCTTCAGACAGTCTACTTGCAAGATCCTCGATAACACCTGACAGAGCTGAATATTCCTTCACATTTTAACTTATGAAAAGTAGATGAAGAAACCCTTCTCTCTGAGGATACTGTCCTGTTCCTCCGGTCCTTTGAGCAAGTGGTGAAGTGTGACATGAGAGCAGCACACACGTGAGCACACACACGGACACAAGCACAGGAGTTAAAACCCGTCGAAGAAATGTGAATGTGATTCGCTTGCTGTAAGTGTACACTGAATCCCCCCTCCTCCTCCTCACACACACACACACACACACACACACACCAGTATTCAATCTTGTTGTAAAGCACTCCTCAGAAGTCAGGGAAATTTGACACTAACAGGGAGCAAGGGGGAGAGAGAGTGTGTGTGTGTGAGAGAGAGAGAGAGAGAGAGAGAGAGAGAGAGAGAGAGAGAGAGAGAGAGAGAGAGAGAAGGTGACGGAGAGATTGGGGGTGAGAGGAGTGAGGCAAGAGAAGGGAGAGAGGGTATATGAAGAAGTGTTAAGATTGGCAAATATATTTAGCACTAAGCTACAGGCAATGACAAGAAGACTGACTGAGAGAGAGCTCAGAAAAAAGCAAAAGGAGAGAGACACACACACGAAGAAGGTCGGATTTATACTGTAGGTGTGGACTAACATTTGTCCCGTGTTGTAAACATGCAGTGAAAGCGCACAGTTTACTTGCGGCCCGGCTGAGGGCATGTTTACCCAGACCAGCGCTTGTCAAAGTGTGAGATGACCCTGGACTGCCAGTTATGCCTCGCCCCGCCACGTCTCGTCTGGCATCTCGTACCCCTGGGGGGTACTTAAGGAGAGGCTCGAAAGTCAGACACTTACACAAGAGCTGCTTACCGCCCCTCCACCTGCCTAAGAGCTCATAATGAATTCCTCCTGCGGGTGCTTGTTTTAATATACTAATAAGTTATGTGGGGCATTTTAACAGCGCCCTCTACCCTTTGACATATGCATAACGCTTTAAAGCACTAACCATCAGGTATGCTCTGATCTCTCTTTTAAGTGCTGAGTGCCAATCCAGAGATGGTTTAGGCGACATGAAGGCAGAGGATCATCTACCCACAGGACTGGGCATTGCAGCTGCCTTTCACTTGTATATTTGCACAAATCCTCTGTGCAATTCTATATAAAAAAAAAGCAAACCCACAAGCTAAGTTTGTTTCAGGGCAGTATATTTAATACAGCATGTCTTCTTGTGTTCACAGCCAGAGTTACACAGTGCAACACTGCCAGGCCGATGATTGACATGAGAGGCTGAGGGGGGCAGGTTAAAGGGGAGAGCCACTCTGGCCTGATGCCTTCAGTGTTCAGACGGTAGCTTAGGGAGGATCAGTGTGTCGTGCTCTGTGGTCTTGTGTCACGATTGCGACACCACGCAGGTGAAGAGAGAGTAGCCTGCAGCTCAGTCACTGAGGATGCAATATACACACACGGCCAGAAAATGTTAAAATCAAAGCTGGCAGCCCCTCAGAAACCCTCTGAATTGCAGTCGGCTGCAACTGGTTCATCTGAGTCATACGCTGGACGTGGTCTATTCATTAGCCATTATAAAGCAGGCCATCGAGCTCCACTATTTGCCTAAGCATTTGGCACAGCACAATGATGTCACACATGACTTAGCCTAGCCTGTGCCATACAGCAATTAGCCTTGACCATGTCTGGAAACAAGCGAGGAACACTTTAGTCTTTCTGTGGCTGGAAAAACATGTCGTGTTCCCCACGTGCAAAACACTCGAAGCATGGCAAGTGGACAGAGATGCCACCTGCGTGACACTGGAGAGGGCCAGACGTGCACCGAATGGCTTTTCCCTTTCTGGAGAGCATCACTCACATATATTAAAGACCATGGATCTCTCGATCACACAAAAAAGTGTTGCTGTTGCAGGTGGACAATGCACTATGGATTTTCTCTTTGGACATCAAAGGGATTTCAGATTTAGTTAGAAACACATGGTCTGTGAAGCTGACTTCGTGACTCGAGATATGAATCAGAACCCACCCAACCCTGACCCTACAGCCTTGGTAGCTTAATAGTAAATAGTGACCACTGCATACATGTTTAATTTTAGTTCTGTAACCTGTCAAGTATTTACATTCAGGCCTTCAAGTGTGCATCATAAATCTGTACACTGTTGTCAAGATCCAACTGTAGCCTGCAGCTGTTCCAAGACAGATGTCCAGCACTTTATGGAGAGCACAAGAGTTATTAATGTAACGCATTACGTAACAGACAAATATATCAAATTAATAATAATTTCTAACATCAAATTCCTTACTAGAAATAGTTTACATCTTGCCTGATGTACTAAATAATACTACTAATTCTTCAAACTTAAATGACTTGGAATAAAATTATTGTACTGTTGCATTCACTATGACATCTATATCCTGAAACTGTACATGGTGTTTTCTTACATAGGCCTATCAATATTGGCATATACTGTATGTGTCAATGTATATGTATATATATATATATATATATATATATATGGATTCAGTGTGCAAAATAAGTAATCAAAATAAGGTTTCTGAAACTTTGCAGGATTTTTAATGTCTTTTTATTCCTGCAGACAGGATTACACAGTCATCCAACTTCAGAATAATACAGTCTTTCTCTATGATGACAATCAGACAGGGCTGGAGTGCAATGACTGTAAAATATCAGGAACCATGTAACTGTAACACTGCAAGCCCAAACAAAGTCATTAAGCCACGCAAAGGCTCCTGGAACACAGCCACTACTGGGTGCCATATGACCAGCGGTGCTGCTCTGGAAACAGGTGTACTGTAGCCTATATTAAAGGTGAACTCTGTTGGGAATCAATCCATAGCCCTGTTGCTCAAGTTCACCAAGTGCTGTCTGTAGGGAGAAGAATGAGGACAATTGATACAACATGGACCCAATAGCAACCCAGCAGCTGAAATTACTGTAACTACACAGGGAATTGGAAAATTAAACTCAAAAGGGAATTTCTGTGCTCCTTTCTGCTAGCTTTAACTACCATTCACTATTGGTCTATGCTGCATAAAATTTTTCTCTGTCTCTTTCCTACAGATGGCACTCGGTGAGCTCAAACCTATGCATATGACGATGGATTGATTGACACCAGATTTCTCCTCTGAAGCCTTGGCCCCCTTGTCTGCGTCTGTCGCCATGGAAGCGTGTACCAGACACAGAGAAGGTTATGACTCATCTCCGATGACGCCTCTAGAAATGAACACGTCCAGCTCTAGATGGGATCCAGTGTTGATTACCTTCCATGTTGCGCAGGTGTACAACGCCACAAGTGCTGCCAACAGTAAATACTAGCTATTAGCGTGCAGACCATTGCAACTTATTGTTATGCCATTTACACATAGCTAGACTCTGGGCTTCTTCAGAAACAACTAAAAGACGACAGTGTTCAAATGAAAAGACAGAAAATAACTGCAGAATTATCTCTGAGGGCACCATAATGTATGCAGATCATAATGTAGGCAGATCATTCTCAGGACTCACACACTCATACTAATTAAACTCTTATGTGATCTGATCAAAGAAAGCCAAAAAGGGAAGGCAATCAATCACAGTAGCTATATACCAGTCAGCCCTCAGTATCCCACCGAAATCACAGAGAAAGAGTATGAATCTAACAGTGCGTAAAAAATAAAATCAGTCACATCTCACTCATATGTAAACCAGCCCAGAGAGGGAATGCATGGGTCAAAAGTACAAATTGAAAGCAAAATAATAAAACAAGAAAAAACAAAAACAAAAACAAACAAAAAAAAAAAACCTCAATTCAAAATCACAGATAATGAGGCTTAGCCTGCATATACTCTGATCACGTTTGATCTGATTCACTTCAGAAAAACAAGGTCTCAATTTCAAGGTTACTTTTCAGTGAAAAAATCTCTCTCAAACATTTCAGTAAACCTTTCTCAGATATATCCTTGTTGTTTTTCCTCCACTTCACTTTTTCAAAGACAAACGGCGGTTTGGTGCTTCTGATGTAGTCTTTAAAAATTCACATTGCGCCCCCAGGCAGAGAGCAGAGTCTGTGTGGGGTATTTTTGTGTGTGTGTGTGTGTGTGTGTGTGTGTTTATATGTTTATATGTTTATATGTTTGTGTTGCCTCAGTAGAAGCGTTTGTTCCTTTCCTGGCGTTTCTGGAAGACGACAGCGCCCACCACAGCACACACAACGATGCCCAGCAGGGCACACAGCAGAAGCAGGAACACCTTCCAGCCTGTCAGCGGAGTGCCACGGAAGTTCCCCGTCGGGTCGTCAATATTGTCTGAGGAGGAAGAGGACAGACAATCTGTATTAGTAAAGGCATCATCTAGCCATTTAGACACCCATCAGATCTGAAAGACTGACTGGCAGCTAATAGTATGTGAATGGGGCACAGCAGCTCACTTTCACATGCCCCATTTAGTTCACCATTCTGTGTTTCACTTTTTCTCTCTTTTGTCCTACTGACAGCACTTGGGGTGGAATTCTCCGCAGTGCGTAAGTTCAAAAATCACTTAACTGCACGCTTCTCCGGCATTGGCGCGAATGGCAGAAAAGCGCGCAGCTAAGTGATTTCTGAACTTACGCACACCGGAGAATTCCACCCTTGGTGTCCTTGAACTACAGGGCTATGGATTGAAACACTTGGAATATTGCTTTGAAAGTGCCGTATGGCTTTTTTGTAATTAAGCTTTTTATGTAATCCTAATTTGTAATTAATTTTGTGATAATAATAATATAATTAATTTTCTTCTTTTCAACACAGCTTTTAACAATGGATATTGAAATGTAATATTATGTTACATTTGAAGCGAGGCTTCAAGGCTTGTGTCGAGCAAAAGGGGGAGTGTCAGATGAAGCCCGGTTCGAGGCTTGTATCATATCCCAAAAAAATCACGTGACTTTGCCAAACGAGGCCTCGTTTACTGAGGGTGACGTCCGAAGCTTCATTTACCCACATGACTGCTTCGAGATCTGATTCAAAGGATTCGAACTACTTGAATCAAAGTGCAGCTTTGTGGGTGGTTTTAGCGTTAGATTGCGCACTGCGATGCATTGCAAGAGTTATCCTAAACTGTGTTTATAATTTTGATGTAGTCATATGAGATGCCTTATCGGGATAGCGTCCCAAATAAACAACATGTTGCATTGCACCTTTATCAAAACCTACATTTATGAATGGTTAGGCTTATAAATGAATATGATTTAAGTAACAAATTCATAAACGTCGAGTGCGTCAATCTGTGGAGTAGGAGAATTAGCTCCGCCAATTACATGATTGCTAAGCAGCATCAGCTGCGTTTCATGCTTGGATGGGAGACCAGACGGGCAATCGCAGAACACAGGACGTCCGTGGAGAAGATTGCATGTGCAAAGTGTCAGCATTGCAATTACATTATGTGTCTGCTATAATTTTTGCAAACCATCAGATAGCCTGCTGTTAATCCTGTGTATTAATTAGGCTTTTAGATGGAGCTTGTGCATGAAAAGTTTGCTAATTTTCGACCACAAGGCACGCAAGGTCGTTGTGCATAGATCCAAGTATTTGCATTGTTTAATTAAGTTGACCAGTAGGTGTCCCTACTGAGCACTTGAAGCCTCGAGAAATGAACCATTTTTCAACACATTTGGCTGGAAGGCTTCAAAGTGTTACATGTATGAGGCTTCATCCCGCCATCACTAACACCATGGACATAATGCTAAATCAAGATATTCAAATAGAAAAAAAAAATGGATCTGTTGCCAATCACCTTTTGGGGATTTGAGTAGGCTGACGCTGGGCTCGATCTTGGTCCAGTCAAGGTTGTCTTCGTCAGCAGTGTGCTCCACCATCAGCTGGTACATCTTCATGGAGATGATGTCATGATTATCTGCCAATGAGAGCACTCTTAGGTGGGAGTCACAATGGCCAGTGGCAAGGCATACCGCAGCACCCTCATTACAGGCACATACACCTACTGTGGGTGTTTGCTGAGGGCACCATACTTGCGGTACCAGCCATTCCACTTCTGAACCACAGCAAACAATAGTAAACAATACAATACTAACAATAAACTGATCCTGAGGGATCAGAAGCACCTCTCCACAATCAAGAGCCAAAGGCTGTTTACTTAGTGGCTATTTAGTCAAAGATCCTCTCACATCCTGGTACTAAATCAATAAAGTTGTTGGAGACACACAAGGTCTGCATAAGCATGGTCAGTACTACCTGGAGAACTACTTAATGGTCAGTACTACCTGGAGAACTACTAAGCATTTCCAACACATTTATCAGGTACATTAAGGGCCACGCAGGCAGACATCATTGCTTATATACAGTATAATATTGTACACACACACACACACACACCATACACACACAACTGTATTTTTTTTTTGGTGAATAGGTGGCAATGATTTTTTTGGAGGACATTTTCCTGTCCGTACCAGAGAGATCTCCTGTGGCTGCCGAGGCTCCAAAATAGTACCCTGTGGGGAGACGCACCCCTCCGATATCAATGCACTCCTTCCACTCGTTCTTGTCATCGACATCAACCATTATCTGTCAAGAAAACAGTGGCACATAAACGGCAAGAATTTATTTTATTTCCTCAGAAAGACTCCAAGTTTCAAAGTAGATGGTTAAGTGGCAGACCGGAGGCAGTGGTAAACCTGATAATGCAGGAGCCTTGCGTCCTCGTTCTCTTAAAGGGGAACGCCGACACGTCCCAATCTACATTCCAGGGGAAGCAGTGGTCGAGTACAACGAGCTGACAAAAAATGAACCGAAGCAATGCAACCTGAATGGAGTTATCACAGTTTTTCCGAGGCATCAAAATAGGCATCAATGTTGGCAAGTTGTTTATGTAGCTTTTATCTTAGAAGCTTGTTCCCGTTGCTACCCCATTTTGCTGCCTCGCTAAAACTGCCATAACTCCGTTCAGGTCGCATCATTTCGTTTCATTTTTTTCAGCTCACTGAACTCGACTACTGCTTCAACTGGAATGTAGACTGAGACGTGCCAGTGTTCCCCTTTAAATAAACGAAGCAGGCAGGGTACTCTATTTGGGGTATTACCTTTTCCTCTAGCTTATCTAATGCAGGTTGATCACTTAACCGCCTACCTAAAAAAACCTTCCTGCTCAGAGCTCAGATTTTTAACAAATTGATCAAATACACACATTAGACTATTCTAATAGTGGTCCTCAGAACCAGTGTCTTTTCTTTAGTGAGACACTTTATTGCATCATTTTTCCCCTGAACTTTTTAATCTGTGGATATTAATCATAATATCCAAGTTTGTTTCATGATATTTTATATTATATTGAGAACATTTGATAAAAATGAGTAAACCCGTTACAAAACATTAGTCTTTCGTGTGTGTGTGTGTGCGTGTGTGTGTGTATTTATTGTCATTTTGCCTTTATTTACTCAACAAAGAGAAGAGGGAAAGGAAGGGATTGAAGAGAAGAGGATGGGTAAGTAGGCCTTACTATACACAGCATTTTATTTTATTATTTTAAGTCGGTTTATTTTAAGGCCTTACTATATACAACATTTTATTTTATTATTTTAAGTCGGTTTCTATCTGGCAGTAATAATAATAATAGTATTTCATGAGCCCACACAGAGTCGACATGAGAAACAGAACAGCAATGTTCTCCTACCGTCAGTCTTCCCTTGGAATAGCGGATGGCTAAGTAGGTGTCGTGGTCCTTGTTGCGGATTTCTGCGGAGCATCCTCCCAGCTCCGTGGGGCGTCCATCTTTGCCATGGTCGTAGGCCACCGTTCCATTGCTCACCATGGCAGAGATGTAGGGAAATGAACGCTGGACATGCAACAAGGCAGAAGGAAATCAGAACAGGGCGATTAAGCAGCAGGATGGCACAGATAGTGATAAAGAGGGATTCAAGCCTGGCCAACTTCACATCATTATATCACATTTCCCCCACAAACACTGAAGTGTTCTTGAGGCGTTATTAAGGAATATTTCAACCTGTAGTTCCAGAATAAAGTGCGTTTTAGCCTGGAGGAAATCAGTACAATACAGACAATGCCAACTGTTCACACACCAGCTAAATTAATGCATTCATGGGAAAATAAAAATAACAGAAAACACTGGAGTTTGGACTGTGAGTATTGCGTTTTTAGATGGTCCTATTAAAGGAGACATAGAGTGGAAAAACATTTTTGTCTCATCTTGGTTGAGGATGTGCCAAAGAGGTCTTATGAACATGAGACACGATTGCGCCCTTTCACAGCTAAATCCTGAACTTTTAAATGGTCACAAATCAATTGCAGTTCAATTATGGTTGTCAAAGAGGGTGCAGTTTAAGCGAAACAGACAATTTCAGCCTAAATAGAAGGTTGTATTTAGGCCTGCAAATTTGCAATTCAGTTTGATCAATGAAGTTGAATTTTATAGGTGGGGTATGGGATTCTCAAACACTGTCAGATTTTGAAAATGGTCCCGCCAACATTTCTGCCCCTTTCCTCCAATGGTTGAGTATGACCATTTGATTGACATGCAACTGTCCAATAGGAAATACTGGTCTGACAAACGATTGGATGTACTTTTTAAAGCCCTGTTCATTCCACAGATGGTCGACATAGTCGATTTTCATATCAGTGCTTCCAATTTAGTGACTATGTGGGTTATGAACGGGATTTCAAGTAATTTTGCAAAAATTACCAAAAAATACAATCACATACCCCACCCCATCAGAGAACAAGGTACAATACTCCATTTATCTATTCTGTGTTACCTAAAGAGGCTGGCTTTAACAGAACCACCTGAAGCCATGCAGAAGAATGTATAGGCCAAAGACTAACCACTGAGCATCTACACAAGGGAGAGGCAGAACCACAAGGAACACTTTTTCTGCCTTAGCCTTAGTGACAGAAATCATGAAGGGCATCACAAACTCAAATAGGGCCACATTACACAAAGTTTGTATGCAAGTCTTTGGTGTAAATGGGCCTATATCAAATGGAGACAGGCTTGTTAAAGGAACACGCCACCGACTTTCCATACTTAACTATGTTCTTGCCTGTTCGTAGACGACTAGATCCATACCTCTCTCATCTCTGTGCGTGCTGTCAATCGTCCTGGAGCTCAGCGTTACGTTGTTAGCACTTAGCA
>JASCQY010000258.1:5051835-5062269 GCA_030264315.1 Sardinella tawilis
AGAGAGAGAGAGAGAGAGAGAGAGAGAGAGAGAGAGAGAGAGAGAGAGAGAGAGAGAGAGAGAGAAAGACAGAGAGACAGACAAATGGAGAAATAAAGAGAGAGGCAGACATACAGACAGACAAATAGAGAGAGGGAGATGTTCTACAGTATACAGGAAAAGAGAATGAGAGAGAGAAGAAGAAAGAGGTAGAGAGACAGAGACAGACAAAGAGTGTGTGTCCAAGATGACCGCCCTGCCTGTGCTGGTGTGTGAGGTGTATTCTGATGCTGGTGTGTGTCTTACCACTGTCACAAAGGGGGCTGCCGCTGCATTCTGGGCTCTTATGGGGGCAGTCCTTCAGACCCGTGGCCGTCTCCATGGAGACCTGCGGAGGATCATGGGTAGGTGTGGGGGTCGCCACGGACGTGGACGCGGGGTTGGGTTTGGACAGGACCCGGGTGGGCCGCGACCTTTTGGCGAAGCGACTGGGGAACGAGGCGAGTCTGCGGGAGCGCCGCACCGAGAAAGAGGCGTCCGCCTCCACTTCCTCCTCCGCCAGTTCCGCCTCTGGTTCCGGACTTTTCCGGGAGCCGTGGGCCGCCTGCAGGGAGGCTGGGGCGGCGGTGGCAGCGGCAGCAGCGGGCGAGACCTGTTGCTGTGCGCCGGCGGCGCTGGTGGCGCCGACGTCGGTTTTCGTGCTGCCGGCGGCGTAGGGGGCGCTGTGGATGCGATAGGGCTTGGTGACGTCGACGGGGCTGACGGCCTGCAGAAGCTCCTTCAGGAGTGAGTACGCCCGCACCTCCCGTTGCCGCGTGAACGGCAGCCGTGGACGCGCTGCTGTGGCGGCGGTGCCGCTGTGACTCGCGCTGGCTCCCCCTGTGGAGGCGGAGGGCTTGTGGCAGCTCGCGGCCCCCCGGTGGACTGCGCCGGAAGCGCTGGCGGAGGGGGTGGCCCGGCGGGCCGAGGACGTGCTCTCGCGCTCCTTGCGGTCCCAGCTGGCCTGCTTGCGCGTGGGGAGGCAGTAGGTGTGCATGTACTTCACCAGCTCCACCACCGAGTGCAGCTCGCGCTCCGACGAGAACTGCGGCTTGGGGGGAGGCGCCGGGGGCCCCAGGGGGGTCCTCGCAGGGGTGCAGCTTTCGCCCTCGCTGCCGGAGGACTCCTCTTCTTCCTCCTCCTCCTCTTCCTCCTCCTCCTCCTCATCACCGTCTTCCTCGTCGGACTCGCTGTCCTCCTCTTCGTCCTCCTCGGCCGCCTCCTCTTCGTCCTCCTCCGTGTCCGGCCCTTGCCGGTCTGTGGTCAGGTGGCGGTGCAGCTCTGTGCAAAGGCGGCCAGCTGGACGGACCGCCCGAGGCTTACGCTCCTGAGGGCCTTTACTGTCTGCAGTCTGGAGAGAGAGGGACAGAGAGAGAGAGAGAGAGAGAGAGGGGAAGGGTGGAAGGGAGAGAGGGAGGGAGAGGGAGAGAGAGAGGGGGAGGGAGGAATGATGGAAGGGAGAGAGAGAGAGGCAAAGAAAGAGACACACGGAGAAGGACAGAGAGGCTGATCAGTTAAGTGCTTGCACAACACCACTGTCACTGATGTACAAAATCAAAGTGGCGGGTGTGTGTGTGTGTGTGTGTGTGTGTGTGACAGCCTTAGTGATGAAGTATGCATGAGTGAGTAGTGAGTAAGAGAGAGGCTGTGTTTGTTTCTGTGTGTGTGTGTGTGTGTGTGTGTGAGTGTGAATGTGTGTGTGTGTGAGTGTGAGAGTGAATGTGTGTGAGTGTGTGTATGTGTGTGTGTGTAAGTGTGTGAACGTGAGCAAGAGTGACAGAGAGAGAGCGGCTGTCCAGTCCTACCTTAGGGGGAGGCCTCACGGGCTTGAGGTGGTGGTTGCGGCTGCTATGGCGATGGAAACTGGCCTCTTTGTGAGAGTCGAGGCCCACAGGCACGTTTGGGGGGGTGAGCAGAAGCTTCTTTAACTGAAGGGAGGGGAGAGAGAGAGAGAGAGGGAGAAAAGGAGACAGAGAGAGAGAGAGAGAGAGAGAGAGAGGGAGGGAGAAAAAAACTGATTGTAATTAGCAGGCACATCACTTTTTTCTCTCCAGAACACCAGCAGAACCAAACAAAAACAGAATACGCAGCATAAAAAACACAGCACAGCACAGCACAGCACAGCACAGCACAGCACATTCAGAAATGATACCCAGACACCCTTGTTGTGGCGAGCAGATAAACACTTAATCTCTCTTCTCCAGAGAGCATGCGCGACTCCAAGCACGAGTTCAAGTGGAACAGAGCATCAAAGTGGCCTAAAACAGACCTCTGGCTCTCATCTCCCGGGGGGGGGGGGGTCTTGCAAGCAGACAGTGAGGGTTTCATTGTTATTATTTATTTACGCCTTTAACACCCATAAATGTGGGTCTGTCTTGAGCCTGCGGTTCTATATAACAGCGCAAACTACAAATAAATAAACAAATAAATAAAAGGAATAAATAAAAATTGCGGACTGTGCTCATGGGTCCATCCGCACATGAAAGCCATGAGATTACAGGCGTCTACTGTTTGGCTGGCATGAATGGCTGAGCTGTGAGCAGGTCACTGCAGACCCTCTCCCTCTCTCTCTCTCTCTCTCTCTCTCTCCCCCTCTTTCTCTCCTTCTCTCCGCTGTTCTATCTCTCCAGCCATAAGCAGCTCCCCTCACACTTCAGTGGCTGCAGTTAAAGACCCCCAGTGTCCGCCGCAGCTGAAACCGCATGGGTCCAGGCCGGAGGAAGGTTCCAGAGCGGGCGGGAGTTGCTGCTCCATCGGGCCAACTTGGCAAGCCGCTCCACGTTGGCTGTGAGTGTCTATTGAGGAGTGGTGGGCTGGGGGGTTGTGGTTGGGGTTGGGGGTTCTCTGTGTGTGTGTGGCTGGGGGGGGGGTCACGTTTTTCTGGGTGCTCCGCAAGCGGCCGGGGCCCCTGAAAGAATCTGTTTCACAGAGCGGCTCCTTCTGTAGCTCTCCAATCAGCCCTAAATGCCTGCTTTGTTTACCGCACAGGAGCAGCTTCGAGCTGCACTACCACCCATGGCCACAAGAGGGCTGTCCCGAGCAGCCAGAGGCATGACAGAGCCCCAGACAAAACAGACACTTGGCAGCAATCTGACAGGGTGTGTGTGTGTATGTGTGTGGGGGGGGATAAGCTGATCTTCCCACAGGCTATGTCTTCCTCTCGTTTCTTCCTTTCTCTCAGAGATGATTATTCAGCCTCTTCCTAAAGGCCAGGGTGAAGGCTGGAGCTAATATTAGCCTCTCCTTAAGACAAATAAAACCCTTCTGTGTCATTTTCACACACACACACACACACACACACACACACACTACACCGTACAGTAGGTGTGATAAGCACCAGAGGAGCTTTTTCAGTTGACCTGGCTGGCCAACACACACACACACACACACACACAGACACACACACACACACACACCAACTTTTGGCCACTGGCGTGTGTGTTTCAGACGGATGCAGGGATGCACCTGTGTGCCTGTTCAACACCTTCTGATTCGGTCGCCGCGGGCGCTAATGATCTCTGGGCGCCACAGCGCTGTGTATATCTATGTTCAATTCTGCCTCCCACCAATTGTGAAATGCCAAAGTCTGCCAGGCCTCATTATACAGGGGGGCTGCTGATACGCAAGTAATTTTCATCCATTTCACAAAACGTCCTCTTCCCCTGACATCCTGCAATTACGTCGCTCTCTCTCCCCCTCTCCCTCTCCCTCTCTCCCCCGTCTTCCAATATCCTTCCTCCTTCCTCTTACTCCTCCACTTTTTTTTTTCTTTCATTTTTTTTTAATTTCACTGCGTCCTGACGGGCATACAATGCCATCTTTGTAACGTCGTGAACAGAATAGGCTTTCTGCCCATGCCAAAAAAGTTCTAAAGGCCCAACCTTGCACACAGATAAGGGACCAGTGTATTGGGTTGAAGCCTGGCCCGAAGGCTCTATGAAAACAGGCTGTTGAGTTATAGGTTCCTACAAGGCTCTATGTACTGTAGCAAAAGTGGAGAGACACGTTCGCTTGTGGATTTATGGGTAAAAGGAAAGAGAGAAGGTTACGGTGGGGGGTATAAACATTTCTGGGGAAGACAAACGTCACCCTTGCTCTAGTGCATTCTACAAGGAAGGAAAATATGCAGTTTTCCTTGAAAAGGAGTTCACAAATAGGGCATAGGAGGAAGGGAGGGAGAGAGAGAGAGAGAGAGAGAGAGAGAGAGAGAGAGAGAGAGAGAGAGAGAGAGAGAGAGAGAGAGAGAGAGATGAGAGTTAAGAGGCCATTCATGGATAGGTGTGAAAACATCACAGGTATGAGGAATGGAGCTAGTCAGGTGGACGCACACACACACGCACAGACACACACACGCGCACACACACACACACACACACACACACACTCCTACAGGATGTTTTCATAAATGTCTACAGAGGGGAAAAATGTGCAGGAAATATGAGGTGAAGAGGAGCAGCAGGAATGCAGAAAGAGGTAAAGAGAGAGGAAGTAGAATGATCTTGTGTAATGAGTTTGAGTGTGTGTGTGTGTGTGTGTGTGTGAGAGTGTGATCCACCAGCAGGGCTTGGAGATATTTGAAAGCACTACTACGTACAACTGGTCCCTGGTGCCCTGTCTGCAAAACGGCTTCTGATCATCAAGCTTTAAAAAAAGCGCATGGTGGAGGCAGAGAGATTTAGAGGAAAAAATAGAGAGACTTTACAGGGAGGAGAGAGAGATAGAGAGAGAAGAGGAGAGAGAGAGAGAGAGAGAGAGAGAGAGAGAGGATGAGCAATAAAGAGAGCAGGGTGGCAAAGAGCAAGAAAAGAAAGAGTGCAGAGACAGAATTAGCCCAGGGAGAGAGTAAGATAGAGAGAGAGAGAGAAAAAAAAAGAGAGAGAAAGAGAGAGAGAGAGAGAGAGAGAAAGAGAGAGAGAGGAGCAAAATGAGAAAGGTTCAGACCTTGGTTGCCTATCAGACCCCAGCTGAGGGGATCGAGAGGCCCATCCACATCCACATCCACCTGAAACAGGAAGGAAGGGTTCTTACTAGAGACGGGTCTTCAGGCTCGGAGCCGGGCGAGCTGCCGAACAGCTCTGTGTCCACAAGGGTGCACTGCTGCCGCTGCGGTTCGGACGGGCAGAGCCGGTCCCGTCTGGCGTCCTCGTGCACGTCGTCGTCGTCGTCCTCGGGGCCGTCGGCCAGGGAGGGGAAGACGGACAGACCTCCGACCTCGTCCTCCACCATGCCGTCCAGGCTGTCTGTGAGTGCTGCCAGCAGTGCTGCATTCTCCTCTTCTATCTGCAGGGGGCGGCAGACAGACAGACAGACAGACAGACAGACAACGTTAGGCTAGCCATTCCAACAAACATGCATTTCATTTCACTAGGGAAAGCGTTTAGGCTGGCAGCTAACCCTGTGATCAGTAGCCTGTTGAAGTTCTCGTAAATAGCCAGTATCAGCTGTAGTTGGTAAAAGTAAATGGGCGAGAACTAGAAGTGTCGAAGCTAACAGTAATCGCGAGGGTGATTCCTGACATATTGCTGCCGACTCTGTTGACAATGCTGCTGTGTGTGGCATACAGCAGGGCGATTTAGTGGATCATCTCAATGGGGTAACATACTGTATCCACGCGTCCCATAATACATCATTACCCACATAACTAATATCACCAGAGACTCAGGATGATGTCACCCAGACTCCATTTTGGTCCAAGTTCCAGCCATCTTGGCTCTGCCAGAGACAGTCGCTTGGAGAGATGCACAGTTCTCATCTTACTTGCTTACAACCCCCTCCACACACACACACACACACACACATACACGCCCCTTCCCTAAACTGAAGGTTAATTGAACCATGCTTTGGAGATCAATGCTTTCCACTGCTGTCCAAAAATAGAGGCCCAAAGGGATGTTCCCCATTCAGGAGCCTGTGCTGAGATCAATAGGAGCAGGGGATCACGGCCGGGCTGGCCTGGGCTGGGCTGGGCTGGGCTGGCCTGGGCCGGTTGGGCTGGGCTGGGCAGGGCTGGCCTGGGCCGGAGTGGGTCAGGCTGGGCTCAGTATAAGGTGACATGGCTTTAAAGGAAAAAAATCTGGAGTCAATCAGCCCATATCCCTTTTCTTCGAGACTGCCGAGTGCTGTCAGTATAATGAGAGGGCATAAGAAAGCAAAACTTCCTTTTGCTCTCATCAGTCTGAGCTCTTATAGCGAGCGCCAACAGACACTCGCCAATAGGAAACAACAAGGATACTGTGTGGGGCGATTCACTCCAGATCCAGATCATCCCTTGAACTACAGCAAGAGAGCTGTGGAGGGGAGCATCTCCATTTGAGGAGGGGGGGGGGTTGTGAGAAAGAAAGAAAGAAAGAAAGAAAGAAAGAAAGAAAGAAAGAAAGAAAGAGAGAAAGAGAGAAAGAGAGAAAGAAAGAAAGAAAGAAAGAGAGAAAGAAAGAAAGACAGAAAGAAAGAATTCCATCGCTTGTGGGGCTACACACTCTCACACACACACACAGTTTTGGCCCCAGAGCCCTGAGAGAGGTTGAATGAAATGAGCGTTCAGGTGATATCTCTACCCTCTCTAAACATGTCAGCTAGAGTTCCGCTAGTCCTCAGTGTCACAGCAACAGGAGCCATGTGTTTCTTTCCTCTCACACACACTGTGAGTGTGTGTACAGTATTTGTGTGTGTGTGTGTGAGTGAGTGTGTGTGTGTGTGTGTATGTATGTATGTATGTATGTATGTATGTGTGTATGTGTGTGTGTATTTGTGTATTTGTGTGTGTGTGTATGTATGTGTGTGTGTGTGTGTGTATGTATGCGTGTGTGTGTGTGTGTGTGTGTGTGTGTGTGTGTCTGTGTGTGTGTATGTATGTATGTACTGTATGTATGCGTGTGTGAGTGTGTGTGTGTATGTATGTATGCGCGCGCGTGTGTGTGTGTGTGTGTGTGTACAGTATATGTGCTGTGGCCTCGCACAGCCACTGTGTCCTGATGATGGCGTGAAGTGCACGGTTGGGTTTTTGGGGGTTCCTACGGCGGCCGACACTGACCTCGAAGAATTCGGGGTCTCCTGTGTTGTACTGGCTGGAATCCGGGGAGCTGCCCGACTGATCTGTGCACCAGTGCAGCTCGCTAAGGCAGTTGAAGTCGCTGGCGTCCAGTTGAGAGAGGTCAATGTCAGGGAAGTCTGCGTCCAGGCGGTCTGAACAGACCTCCTCCTCCCCATACTGCATTGAGAGAGGGATAGAGAAAGAAGGAGGGAGGGAGGGATAGAGAGAGAGAGAGAGAGAGAGAGGACAAAAAAAAAGACATTAAGGTCACATGGCATTAAGGCTCGTCTTTAAGCACACTTCTAATGAAATGCCTCTCTACCTAAGCGTTTTATGAATATCAGAAAAAAAAGAAAAAAATCCGTTGGAGACCATTCACCTTCAGCTAATGGCAACTCAGAGGGGGTGTCACCTGAGTCACCACACACACACACACACACACAATCCATCAGCACTTGCTCATTATGTCTAATGAGCTCATTCCTCACTAAGAACAGCGATAAGCACGGTAATAAGAGGCCTTAAAAAAAAAAAAAAAACCCTCCTAAATACAAATATTTTTAAAAAGCACACGTGTGTATGTCACACACGTCTAGAACATGAGACTCAAAGCTGCTCTGCTTTCAACACGTGTACGTCTGTGTGTGTGTTTGTGTGTGTGTGTGTATTTCACCTAAACACTAATATGAAGAAGCAAACACAGGCATCCGTACTACATGAATCAGACTTAAAGCTGCTCTACTGTCGACAAGTACCACATGAAGAAAAACGATTCCAGAGAAAGAAAAAGAAAGAAAGAGAAAGAAAAAAAAAAAAAAAAACACGCATGCATGGTTTCTGTGAGAAGGGAAGTGCTCTGGTCCCTGGGGATGAGGAGTCACATGATCTCCTCTGAGAAAGACAGAGGGCGCCAGAGGAGAGAGAAGAGATAGAGGGAGGGAAAGAGAGGGGGGCAGAGAGATATAGAGAAAGAGAGAGAGAGAGAGAGAGAGACGTGGGAGCCTACGAATAATGGACACCTGCAATGCTGCCGCTCTATCCCTGGGTCTTAAATCCCAAGGTGGGGACAGAGCAGTTAAGAGACAGTGAAGGAGGTCTCGGGGGGCGGGGGGGGGGTTATAACACAGGTAGGATTGGCGGGGGAGGGGGCAGGTGAGGACAGGTAAGGACCCAGGTGATTTAGCGATGCGGCGCGGTGGAGAGGAGAGGAGAGGATCAGGAGGGACAGCTGATGAACACACACAGGGAGTCACAGAGGACGGCAGGCCTGCCATCAATATTCACAAGGCCTGCATCATTCATGACGGCTTGAGCTTAACAGTCAGCTGCTGCCTCTCCATTTCACACACACACACACACACACACACACACACCGACATGAATTCTGTTCAGGTTTCCTGGGAGCGTTTATCACGGCCAATCAGTTGGAGCCGTTTGGAAACAATGGTCAAAGAAAACAATTTAGGGTGGCACAACAGAGGCTTTAGAACCAGTCGGATGGCATACAGAACGCCACTAAAGAGAGATTATGATGACGCGACGCGATGAGAACGAACACACACACACACACACACACACACAAAGCACTGCCCTGAAAGTTAGGCCACTGAGCCTTATCTGAAAGCTCCCCTTTGAACCACACTGCCTCTCTGCTGAACAGAGTTGCAACATCTCTTTCATTCAGGATTTCCATGATTTGGGCCCTGCTGCTCCTGCCGCTCCTGCTGCTGCTGCGGCAAGAGGCTGGTATCAGTAATTATAATGATACGGCTCACTGCTATGTGCTCTGTGAGCGAGATCAAAGCCCCCACCAATGGAATTATTAGGACTTAACAAAGGGAAGTGAAGGACCAGACAGATACCGAAATGAGATTAAGAAAGGAGAGAGAGGGGGGGGAAAGAGACAGAGAAAGAGAGAGAGAGAGGGGCAGAGAAAGAAAGAAAGAGAGAGAGGGGGGCAGAGAAAGAGGCAGAGAGAGAGAGAGAAAGAGAGAGAGAGAGAGATGCTTGCTGGTAAGGAAGGTAGGTGGCAGGTGTTTAGCTATTAGCCAGAGACATGCGCACTGGGAGGCCCAACCTAACCTATATAATCCACACATCCATACCCAGCGCTGCCTCTGCTGGGTTTGATATGCTCCTCACATCCCTGCTCACTCACGTGCCGCCGACACACACACACACACGCACGCACGCACGCACACTAACACACACACACACACACACACACACACACACACACACACACACACCTTGTTCAATCTCTCCCCGTGTGCTTGGAGGCAGGGAAGAGTCCTCGCTAATCAATCTGCTCTCACACACCCTCCCATTTCCAGGCAAGCCTCGTCTTTTTCATCCCCCCCTTTTTTTATCTGTCCATCCATCCCTCCTCCCTCTCTTCCCCTCTCCCTCTCTCTCCCCACCCCATCCCATCTCTTCTCCTCCTTTTGTAGCTCTCTCGTTCTCTCTCTCTCTCTCTTGCTTCCCTCCCTCCTGCTTTCTGTTATAGAGCTCCTGGATATCAATCAATAAAGAGCTCCTTGAGTTCTGAAGGTTTAAGGTCATGGGGAGTGTGCATGTACACGTGCACGTAAGCACACACACACACACACACACACATACACACACACACACACACACTTGGTATACCACATCATTGTGTCGCGATGCTGCAGCAGGCTAGCCTGCCCTTCCATAGGTAAAACACACACACACCCACACACACACACACACAGACACAGACACACACAGACAGACACTTTTCATGATAGAGAATCAATGCAGAGGTTTTGGTAAGGAAGCCAAAGTGCCTCCATTAAAACAACACTCTACGAAACCCTAACTGGTTTCCCTGGCTGCTGAATAAACACACACACACACAGAAAGAAACACACACACACACACAAACACACACACACAAAGAAACACACACACACACTCCACTCCCAGTCTCACTCCCCTTGCACTGTCCTGTTAACTCTCTGTGGCACCTGGTGCCTTCTAGCATCCATAACATGACTAACACTCGTCCGCTCTCGTTTACTTGCTCTCTCTAATTCCCTTGCTCATTTTCATTCATTTCCTTTTTCCCCTCTAACCTACCTCTCTGCCCCCTGCACTTCTATCATTCACTTCCTCCCTCCCTTCTCTCTCTCTCTCTCTCTCTCTCTCTCACACACACACACACACACTTTTATTCCTCCTCCTTTCTCCTCCTTCTATTTCTCCTCTTCCCTCTTATCCAACTCTCTGACCCCCTCTCTCCCTTTTTCCCCCTTCTCCCTTTCTTTCTCTCTCTCCCTTTCTCTCTCTCTCCCCACGCCCCCCCCACCCCCCTCCTCCTCCTCTTCTGTGATGTGTGAGCCTGAGGAAAGCCTGACTAACCATGC
>JASCQY010000258.1:5473536-5485071 GCA_030264315.1 Sardinella tawilis
GAAAAACTGTGGTCGGCTATAGAAAATGGCTAAAAAAAACATACATGGGACAATAATTGACTTTGAGGACAAAAAAAATCCATTAACTAGACACCTTAAGGATTAAAAAAAGCTAGGTTAAAAAAATATATCTTTCGGGTGCATGGGACCCCCCCCCTTCCTACTAGACTAATAGGCCTACTACTGCAGTTACAGTGCATTGGTGTGGATTACTTCAATAGGCCTACAGAGTTAAAATGCTGTAGCCTACAAAATCTAATCAGATCAGATGAGATTGCCAATTATTTTTTATTTGAAATCATTTTAATTCAAACAACCCAAGCTGCCTCGGCAATTTCATCATAAAAGTAGGCTAACACACAAAAAAGATTAATAACATTGTGTCTCAGGACTCGTTGCAACTCACCTATAGTTCTTTAGTGATGGTGTAGTAAAGCAGTAGTGACTACTGTAATACTGCAGTTATGAATACCAACGAATACCAATGCAATGTGTTTTTTTTCCTTAGTTGCCTTGTGTGTTTAGTCATGATTTTTATCTTTATTTTATTTATTTATTTATTTATTTATTTTAATCATGTTGGTGAATATTTGAACTGCACTTTTTGCGTTCCGTCACAATAGTTTTGCTTCCCTCGCAGTGCTTTTTGCGTTCCCTTGTAATAGTTTTGCGTTCCCTTGCAATAACTAAATATTGCAAGGGAGCGCAAAAAGTATTGTGAGGGAATGCAAAACTATTGCGAGGGAACGCAAAAGTATTGCGAGGGTACACAAAACTATTGCGAGGGAATGCAAAAAGTATTGCAATGGAACGCAAAAGTGCGGTTCAAAAATATTCACTACCATGACTATTCCAGGGTTCCATTCTTTTGTATTTGTTCTGGGGGGCAGATAGAACAGCTTGACAAACTTTTTCAGGGGTATAAGCATCATAATATTTGAAGTTAATCTGAAATAAAGAAATAAAAAATAAAAAAAATGGAAAATGCATCTTAGGCTACATGCAACCAAAGGAACACACATAGTTAAACTACAAGCAGTCATTCAGATAATAGGCCCAACTATTTTTATCTAACATTATACAGGTCAGTCCATTTCCACACTGTCACAAATAACCAAATCAGCATGGTATTCAATACTAAGGTTATCAGGTGTCAAGTCTTCTGATGGAGATCCAACAGAACAAAGGGAAACTCCATCCAGACCTTCAGCTAGATATCAAGATGGGAATAAGACTTCTGCAAAATTCTGAATTTTAATATCAAGACAGATGCTCTTTTAGCCAGGCTAGCCTCCACCATATAGTCAGGAAACTAATGATTCGCTTCAGTTTGCTTTGTCTCAAAATTGTGACGGCCCAGTTAATGAAAAAAGACAACGGACCATTCAGAAAGTTCTATCTGTGTAGTGAGTCGCTGGGGCTGATGGCAGGGTTGAGGACTGTTCCACAACCTCGCCTTGTTATCGCTGATTGGTCAGTAGCGCTGGCCTATTACCTGCAGTGTAGTTTGAATGACAACTGTTGATCCCACCCACATGCTTCAGCGCTGTGAATCGTGTAATCCCAAACTATACAATTAATGTATAGTTTGGCTTGCCAGGCTATCAGACTAGTGCTCTTTGGGAACAATCTCCACCAATCAGAAAACTGGGTTTAACTTGTTGAGCTTTCAGTATAAAAAAAATGTGTAAAATGTCATCCAAAAAACGTTCAAAGGTGCACAGCTTTGTATATAATTTAAAAAAGCCTTTAATCAAATCATTTTGCGCTTTGCAACAAACCGTCTTCGTTAGCATGTAGGCCATTGGACATGTCCTGTAAGCGTTGGCCAAAAACAATCATATCATAGTCACTTGGGTACAGGTGAAATTGTTGGTTCTCATAGTCTTTTTATTGAACAAAATGTTTTGACCATAATTATCTGTAGGCTGTTGATCTGATGGAATTCTTGATTTCATGGTGGAGCACAGAAATTTAAGTGAAGTAAAAACCAACTGAATGAATGTAGTTGGTTGGTTATTTCCTGTTATTCCAGTCTAAATTCTTCTGAGTCAGAGCCAGTTCAATTCCTGAATTGAATGAAAGTTGATTCTAAAATTAAGAATTTTGCAGAAATCTAATCCCCCTCTTCAACCAAAGTTGCTGGTCTGATCAATTGTATGCGTTGCAATATCACATTTGTCCACTAGGTGGAGGAATCACAAATTTTAACCTATTTTTAAAAGCGTTAAATGTGAGACCATAGAGTAGACATTTGTACCATAGCTGTGTCATATTTACATGCTTTAATTTTAGACATATTATCTGTAAACTTTCCTGTAAAACATGTATTTATTGTGTACTTATTTTTGATTGGTCGAAAAGATGGGTCATGTGACGTCTCGTTCAAAATAATCTAAAGACAATCAAAATAAAACATTTAAAAGGCAATATAGGTATTTTCAAACGTTCTAGGTAAATTATAGTGAAAGCGCGGAACTTTTGGGACCGTATATATTAAATATTCATAAAGGTAATTGTTGGAACCCTAAACTTGAAATTCACTACAGAAAATCCAGTCTTTTGTACGTTAATAAGCAAGGTATCGCTTCTCGGCCTTTTGGCTAAGATCAAGTGTAGTATCTGTTCTTATCAGTTTAATATCTGATACGTCCCCTACCCGGGGACTATATATTAAATTGATTTTTGGAACTGGGAGATGGAATAGGGGCTTGCTCCGTCCTCTCCATGTATCGACCTGGTATTGCAGTACCTCCAGGAACGGTGCACCCCCTTGCAATGTTAAAGAGATTTACATCAGTGACATGAATGTAGGAGCTTTCATAGTGAGGTGATTCTTCATGTGAACGAATGTATTATGTCGCTGATTCATAATGTTTCAATCAGTCTCACGGTTAACAGAACTAACCACTGCAAACTTGACGACAAACGAACGCAGAAGTTATAGGCTACGAGGCTTCTGGGATCTGTTGTCTGAGCTGTGGGTTCCAAGAAAATACTAGAACATCTCATAAGAACATCTTATCAGTGAAAGCAAGTAGGCCTATCTTTAAAATAATGAATGAATGCAGCCTAAGGCGCGATAGGCAGTCGTTTGTAGTGAATATTTATACACTAGTGAAAAGAATGAATGCAGCCTAATGGATTTACTTTCGGCTAACAAGTGTTTGCGCTTAGGCTACGACCTTGAACATGAAACTCATTGCAATGTCTTCCATAATTAAAACATTAAAATAATGTGATTGAACTGACAAGGTAAACACTACTTTATATGACCACTAGGTGTCACCCCAAAATACATTTTGGCTAGGCCTACATTTTGATATAAAGGGCACTACGTTTTGATAGCGCCCTTATTGGGATCCCAATATTCTCTAGGCTACGGCTCTGCATTTTGAAAACTCATAGCCGTAAAATTAATAAATGGGCCTAAATGCTTTTGCATGACCGATCACGGTTTATTGGTCATGATTTCAGACATCATGAAAAACTATAATGCTAATCATAAAGCCTGTATTCAATATTATATGCAACAGTTGCTCCAAGAAGATGGTATCTTTGGAAGGACATTTTTATAGCATCCAGCAAATATCTAGCCTGGGCTCACCCATACTTCCTATGAGGCTGCACAACATTTCATGATCAAGTCAGTATGGCCAAGCAGCCTATTTACTGCATTTCCTGTCCCAGCATTTCAGGCACCAATGAGAAGCGAGCTTTCACTCCAGAGTGAAGAAGAATGGCTTAACAAGTTTACATTTAATTCTGCCTCTCAGAAGGTGGTTAGTACGTGAGATTGGCCAGACTATGCCCATATGAGCTTTTGTCGCGAAAGCCAGGCTAGCAAACATCTCCTCATGATTGACAAGCTTTCTTTTGACTTAGAGAGAATTTAAATTATGTTTTTTTTTTTTTAGGATTACTGGAAGAGTCCGAAGTTCTGAAATGAGAAAAATAATGCAAAAATAAGGTCACACAGGTCTTGGTAGAGCTCTTTCCATGTCCATTATGGTATTGTGTAGTCCACCAAATTCACCTAACTCGGCAGATATCAAGGCGTATAAGTTACAATAGCCTCCTGCTACTTCGAGCTAGTTCCTTGCCTTGCACCTTGTACTGGTTGTTCTTAGTGTGTTAGATACCTTTTTTCTACCCCCATTTACATAACTTTATTTATGACTATGACCAGGACAGCTTGGGTTAATACAGACTTCATGTCAATAGCTTGATTGGAAATATATTTACTGAAAACAATGTTGTCAGCTCAATACTTATTTCCCCCCACTGGATAGGCTACTTTGTCTTTAATGTATATGAGTTTGTTTTGATTAGTAGGTCTATATGGTCATAGTCTGTGTGTATGCTGCGGAAACAGGTGTGAATGCACTATCAAGGTGCAATAGGCAATGCTAGTTTGTCAACAAGCAGCACTTTCTGTGTAACATTCTGTGTAAGATTCTTACCAAAGTCGGCTTGCTCTCCATGCTCTGAAGGCAGTGCTTCAGAACAAAACAAAACTTGTCAGAGTAGTGTGGAAATACACAAGGGCAGGGAAAGAGTTGTATAAATTAGTCGTTTATTATCTCAGCTTTACAGCCATGCCAAATCCTTATCACAAGGACAGATTGAAATGTCATTGTGAGAAAAATGTTTTAAAAAAGTGGTTATTGTGATACTGAAGCTTGACACTTGTCAGGGTTGCGGCTGCCTAGTCTTTCAGTAATGGCGTGGCATTTCAGTGGCAAAGTCTTCCCTTTCCCAGGAGCACAAATTCACTGGCGTTGATGTATAAGCTCCATTTGGGCTTAATAACTAAGGGTGTGTTGCACAAAGCATTGTGCCTCGGACGTCACGTGCCTTTATCAGGGACGGGATCAGTAGAAAGGTCAACCCCACATACAATACTGCATGCAGTGAACCATTCCTTAAAGATGTAACAGTTGTTTTCATGATTGTAGGTATTTCAGGTACTTTCAGGTACCCTACATGTGGTTGCTTGTCTACTGGTCATATATATACGTATATATACGTATATATATATATATATATATATATAGTGTATATATTTACATGTTGTGTCCATAACAAGACCACATTCTCATATGACTTTAATTGTCCCCAGGTTTGGATGCATCTTCTGTCTGGGCCAATAGCATTGCCCAGCTTGATCTCCCAGCAAAGGGGCGCCCCTAGAGAACCACCCAGCAGGGCACCAGCTCCATGGGGACCCAGACGGATGAACAGCCTGCCACAGACACCATTCTTCCAGGAGGCTCCAGGCTGCAGCTCCCTAGACCTGAGCTGCTTCCTTTAAGACCCGCCGTACAATGAGGCCTTGGCTACTCAGGGAGAGAGCCACCTAGTTACAGGAAGTACTTGTCATATCATAGACAATCATTAATAATATGGTCATAAATATGTGAGGTTTTTAAGAAACAAAATCCTATTAAAAAGTTTACATTTATACATACTGTAGCATCAATAAACTGGGTAGCATATGATCCAAATGAGTTATTTCCTCCGAGTGTGTGTGTGTGTGTGTGTGTGTGTGTGTGTGTGCGTGCGTGCGTGTGTGTGTGTGTGTGTGCTTGGTGTCTCTTCCTGAAGGGGCCTTTTGGACCTGTGTGCCCTGATCCATTAGCCCAGATATGTGCCCGTGTTCCACTGTAGGAGTTTTGGGACCTCGTGTCTCGGGGCCAGTATTCCACTGTAGGAGTTTCGGGACCTCGTGTTTTGAGTCCAGTGTTGGCTGAGAAAACATAGTCCCCCCCCCACCTGGCCAGAGGACACACCCATTCAGCGTCAGTACATCCACTACCAGAATTCATTCACCACTAAGTGTTACATCAGGCGTTACAATATCATCCTGGTCTCTTGTCTCTGTTTAAAAAAAAAAAAAAAAAGAAAAGGCCCAATGTTCTCCTGGTGTCATTCTCAGGTCCTCCATGTGTGTCGGCATGGTGAGTCTGCGATTCCTTCCCAGAGCACTTCCTGTGGGGCCACTGAGAGTGTCCTGTGCACAGGGCTGTGTGTGGGGGACCCTGGGGTCCGGTGGGAGGGGGGCAACAGAAGAGGTGTTGCCCCAGGACAGGCTGGCTATCGCCTGCCTCTAAAGCCCGTGGCGCGGTGGGGCACTCGAGAGCAGGACGCGCAGCAGGCCTGCCTGTAGTAGGTGTACACACACAGACGGGCCTGGACCACCACGTTGCAGTTGAAGTATTTGTCCCGACAGTTCTCATCTGGAACACATTGAAGGACCTCTTTAGTACAGGAAAGCATATATATCCTTTTCAGGCTAGCAGGGGATTGAACTTTAAGATGTTTTGAGATATTTATGTTTACGTTTTAGGTTTCAGTCTCAGTCTCGGACCCTCACCACAAGATCACTGGTCTGATTAGTACTGTATGGATAGATGACTGGAATCCGGTCTAAATGCTGTTTTAGCTTCTCCTGTAACTGCCAGATCTGTATGTTTCATTTCCTATGCTCTTGACCTTTCACCTTTCAATTAAAAAACACCACTAAGTATATACCAGTCATATTACTCAGTGCTTGATATAACTTTAATCATTGTTTGCTTCTAATTTTTTGCTTAGTGTGATAGGAATTTCAAAATCAAGTCATTGAATTTGACATGATTTATTTGTGTAGATTTCCATGTACTATGGATCTTTAGAGAAGACTGAAATATGGTAATTACAGAGCTCAGCTAGGGTGCAAACTAGCTGCTATGTTAAGGGCAGGCTGTGTAAAGTGAACAGTCTTCCTAGCTGCACAAACAAGACAACTCAATGTTAAACTACCTGTAGTCCGAAAAACTAGATGTCACTCTCTGCCCAGTGTCTGGTAGGTAGTGGATTGGTTTCAGTCTGGCCAGCCACCACATTAGGAGTCACTGCTAAATGTTAATTCCCAGTGGCACTGATAACACTAATAGCATTCCTGGCAGAGATACGCTAATGTGCAGACTGTTGGGCTACTCGTGATGCTGCATCTGAGCTGTAAGACTGGGAGCTGGAAGCCAGTCCATTCAACTGTGATGGGAGGCTAAAATTAAGACAGAGAGACTAAAGACAGACCTCTCTGAGTAGGACTGAGATTAAACAGGCTGACCTACGTATCTGATCTGAATAGAACTGAGATTAAGACTAAATAGGCTGACCTATGTGAGCTGAAGAGGACTGAGATTAAGATTAAACAGGCTGACCAATCTGGGGGATGCAGGGCTCAGGATTGCAGTCCTCTTTGTCAGGCGGACGCAGGTGCTCCTCACAGCCCTCTGTAGACTGCTGGTCATCTGAGAGACAGCGCACCTCCCTGATGCGGAAGCCACCCTCACACGACTTGGAGCACTGCAGATGCACACACACACACACACACACACACACAGGCATGCAAGTTAAAAGTTAAAGTCTTGGCTCTATAGTGTGACCTCTGGAAATTGGATAAATCTTAGCCCTTAGCGGTGTGTGTGTGTGTGTGCAGTCGCACGCCATACAGAGGAGTCTAACAACATTCCTCGGTCACCCAAAGTAACACTCGCTAAGGGCAACTGTCATGGTTCTGCTTTCCACAACTGGTAATTAAATAAAGACACTTGCTGATTGCAGAATGCCATACTGTTCCACTGTATGCTTCATATACATGGGATGTATCTATATCGGTAAAATAAGTGTTTATTTGACTAAATACGGACTAATTTCACAGAACAGGGCCATGTTTTCAGCAAAGGACTCAGAGTGTGTGCACAGGTTGGTCAACCGAGCACACATTCTCAATAACAATGATGCCTTAGCTCCCAGTTCCTGACCTATGGCGTGTAGAGCAGTGTGGCATTTGACAAACAGGGGCAGTATGGCATGTCACAAACAGGAAGTGGGGCAGTATAGCGTGTGACAAACAGGAAGAGGGGCAGTATGGCATTTGACAAACAGGAAGAGGGGCAGTATGGCATTTGACAAACAGGAAGAGGGGCAGTATGGCATTTTACAAACAGGAAGTGGGGCTTGTATCCCCAACTCACGGCGCTCCAGTCGGTGTGGTACCACTTGGCCCCGCAGGCCTTGAGCTCACAGCTCTGCTGGCTCAGGGGCTTGTCCAGGGAGGAGCACTCGTACTGGGGCATCACCGTGAAGCCCTCGTCCGAGTTCATCAGGCATGCCACCGACCGCTGCTGCGTCCCTCGGCCACAGTCCGCAGAACACTGAGGGGACAGGAACACTGTGTCTTACTGGAGGTGCTGTGTACACATATAACGTGTGCTGTGCATATACTGCAAGTGAGTGTGTTTGTGTGTGTGTGTATGTCTGTGTGTTAACTGGAAGTCCTGTTTACACAGATAACATGATGATGCTATGATGTTGGTCATGAAGAGGTAGGAATCAGCATTAACACACCTGACTCCAAGGCCCGGTGTACCACTCAATGCGGCTGTCACATGCCCCGTTGTTGCACACTTGGGTCTGTTGGGGGCGCTCTGAGCCACAGCCCTCCAGGGGCAGGCTGCTGATGTGATTGGTCAGGCACACGATTCCACGGGTCCGCACACCAATCCCGCACTCTGCAGAACACTGGTGACAGAACACAAGGCATACACAAGAGTTCTAGAAGACATCTAAACAAGAAGAATTACTCTTACCCTAGGGCTACACTTTCCAACTGTGTCTACAAGATTATGTCATATGTACTTGACAGGGTTGGAGTCCAGGAGTCCAGGACTCGGACTCGAGTCCGACTTGTGCCCTATTCCTACGGACTTGTGACTCGTCTCGGACTTGCTTACTGATGACTCGGACTTGAACTCGGACTTGTGTCTACTGTCTTTGGACTTGTGGAAGGACTCTGATTTTTCTTGTCAATATTTTATATTGTATTTGATAATGTTTATATATAATATAATATAATATAATATAAGTGTATGAATTACATGTATATTAATTCTAATAATTATAATAATATATAGTATTTATAAATATCTGGGTGGAATGCCAATTTTTACAAACCACATGGCAAAAATCTGTGCTCTGGAGAAGGTAACAGCTTCCTACCCGACTGCCCCACTCTGTGAAGAACCAGCTCTTGGCGCAGGGGCCCATGTCACAGTTCTCCACGTCATTGGGCCTCAGGTTCATGTTGCACTCCTGGTCGGGGACGATGTCTCCCACGTTACTCAGGCAGTGGACGTCTCGCCTCTTCTGACCCACTCCACAGGGCACTGAGCACTGGACAGGGGGGAGGAGACAGGAGAGGGCTTTATGAATAGCACCTGATGAATCCCAATGCCACCCCTAGGCAATAAACCCTAAGCCCTACATCCTCAAGGGCTGACATTGGCCAACCCCTAATGTCCACTGACTCTACAGGATGAACCCTCAAACACGTAGCTGGCATGAATCAGCCAATCATAAAGCTGAATCATGCCAGTGAAGTTCATGGTTTAGTGCTTAGTGCTTAGTGTGGACATTGGAACTCAGGCATTAACTGACTCTAGTATTTCATGCCTGTGACTGTGAAGTCATTGAGGGTCCAGGGCTTAAAGTTAGAGGGGACAGGGCTTCCAGTCAGGTACATACACACACACACTCACACACACACACACACACACAAGGGACTATGTCACACACACACACACACACACACACACAGGATTGTCACACACGCACAAGCCAAGGTAGGGACAGACGAACTCATGGCAATGACTACTGATAGCCTTAGCTTTTACTTGTTCTCAAAAGTATCAAAAGTTGGCAAAGAAGTCCTGCGCTGATTTAAAATCATTGGTCATATACTGTAATTTCTGTATGTAAAATATGTGTGTGTGTGTGTGTGTGTGTGTGTGTGTGTGTGTGTCGCTGTGTCTCCTCACGTGGAGTGGGGTGTTGGGTGAGAGGAGAGGCAGTGCTTTGACTGACAGCTGTCACTCACGGTACTCCACTCGGAGCGGATCTGCCACTCGCTGCAGATCTTCAGCTGGCACGTGCTGGTGGTCTCGGGGCGCTCCAGGTGGCGGCAGCGGCTGGTGTGCACGTTGAGAGTGCGGTTGGCGTACACCTGTCGGCACAACACCTGTCTGTGCTGCATGCCCAGCCCACAGGTCTTGCTGCACTCCGACCACTCGCCAATGTCCCAACTGGGGCAACAGAGCAGAGCACACACACAGGCATTACTAGACGATTCCCATAGAGCAGAGCACACACAGGTGTTACTAAACAATTCCCTGAAATAACTACGGAGCAGAGCACACACACAGGCATTACTAGACGATTCCCATAGAGCATAGCACACACAGGTGTTACTAAACACACACACACACACAAGGGATTGTCACACACACACACAAGCCAAGCAAGCATCACCAATGTAGGGACAGACGAACTCATGGCAATGACTACTGATAGCCTTTGTTTGCTTTTATTTGTTCTCCTAAAACTTTTTCCTGTGAAATGTATTTACAACAATCCCATTATATCAAAAGTAGGCAAAGAAGTCCTGTGCTGATTTAAAATCATTGGTCATGTAATTTCTGTATGTAAAATATGTGCGTGTGTGTGTGTGTTTCGCTGTGTCTCCTCACGTGGGGTGGGTTGGGGGGTGAGAGGAGAGGCAGTGCTTTGACTGACAGCTGTCACTCACGTGTGTTTCTGTGTGTGTGTGTGTCTGCGTGTATATGTGTGTGTGTGTGTGTGTGTGATGTGAAATGCTGTGCGCTCACAAGGCAGGGCAGGGCTCTGTGTTGCAGGGCTGCTCCTGAGGGCTGGGCCGGGTGGTCTGGTCACACAGAGTCTCTGACACGTGGGCGTGGGTGACCCTGTGGACGCAGCTGAACACTGTGAACTTGCTGCCTGTGGAGAGGAGATGGGGGGGGGGGGTATTACTTTGCAAAAATAGCCACTGCTACCCAGCAGTCACATGCTTGGCTTTGTACTGCCCTCTCATGTCTATAATTAAATAACAGTTTAATTATACTGTGCAAATAAAATAAGACAAACTATTCTCTATTTGCATGTATGTGACATTGGTAATATGATTGGTAATATGATATTGTGATGGTAGTCTGTTTCTTTTTGTATGAGATAATCCACACAAGGGACTAAAAGTGCAGTTCCCACCTTTTCCACAGGAGGCACTGCAGTCTGTGGTGCCGGTAGGCTTCCAGTTGTACTCCCTCTGCCAGCGTGGAGGCTGGGGCTGGGGCTGGGGCTGGGGCACCTGGTTGTCGGGGACATGGGGGGAGTAGCCCCCCTGAGACCCTTGGCTGGATCCACTGTGGCCTCCATAGCGGTCAGTCACACCTTGGCCATTCACCACATTCCCTAGAGATAGAAGAGGTGTGTTCTGTATGTATGAATGCACTCATTGCTTGGGAAGGAATTAGGTGTTTCTGACACACTGGGAATGTTACTATCTGACTGGGAATGTATCTGACTGGGTAAAGCAAAGAGGCTCTGTGTGTGTGTGTGTGTGTCAGAAAGAGACCATCAGAGGAAAGAAGTGTTTGTGGTTTTGTGTTTGTGTTTGTGCAGCTGTTCACATAC
>JASCQY010000258.1:5531040-5548628 GCA_030264315.1 Sardinella tawilis
CGCCCCCCCCCCACAGGAGGTCTGGGTTTTCCTGTGTAGTTATTTTAAGTAGTATCTTACCGTTGGCATGAAGAACGGTGCACCTTTGTTGTTGTGATGTTTGTGGGACCGCATGCTGACCGAGAGATGACCAGCGACGCTAGTCACAAACCCAAAACGCTGATATCCAAATGTGTGTGAATTCTACTCTCACCTCTGCATCTGTAGCATCAATGTCTTAGCTTAGTATTTCTGTAGTAGTTTTCTAATTTACGCTCACCAGAGATGAACAACCCTGTAAGTGGGAAGAGATGCCGATCCTTGCTGGAAAGAAGAACAAGCGTACCACACTTCCTTAGCAACGACAACACGTTGCATTGGTTACGCCAACATCCGGTCCTTTTTAAGGTAGGTTTTGAGGAACATCACTACACACACTTTACTGCCTGTACACACAGGCCTCCACTGTCCCCAATCCTCTTGTGAGAACACAATTGGGCTACAAATAAACTTCCTTTCCTATGTTGAGGGAAAAAATATATAGGCCTATAAAATGTTCTCAGTCAGGGAAAAAATGTTCTTTGGCTTTGAGCACACATTATTGTTAGCCTATTGTAAAATGCACAATATGAATCTTTTCTTTCTTGCCATCAGCCTCACCTCATGAGACAGGATGGACACCAACAAGGCACCAACCAGTCATTCCACTGAAAGAACGTTCAATTTGAAACACTGCTGAGACCAAGCAACATTAGGAGAGGGTTTGCAAAAGAAACAAGAACGGCTGTGGAAACAGGCCTGGCTCTAGAGACGAACAGTGTTGGGTAGGTTACTTTTAAAATGTATTCCAGTACAGATTACAGAATACATGCTGTAAAATGTATTTTATAACATATTCTGTTACATTACCATGTGAGTAACGTAATGTGAATACTTTGGATTACTTTCATTTTTATGTCAACTGGGCTTCAGCTGGTTATTCGATAGGTGGTGTGTGCAACAACAGTAGGCTACTGATTTGGACATATGCTGCTGATTATGATCTTAGAACCTATACTAGTAAATGGTCCACTGTCAGTTTAAGATGAGAACACACTTTGAAAATGGCTTTAATTTTGCTGAGTTCCAATGATTGATCCTATCAAGTAGGCCTACTGTGTGCTGTCAACATAGGCTACTGATTTATGTTTTATGCAAGTGCTCCTCAATTAAACTGATGCATGAGCAGATTGCGTTCAAATTCTGATTTATTTTCTATATTCTAAACTCTTCAAAAGGTTTGGACCCACCCAATAGTAAAACTTAGGTGAACAGTTTCATTCACTGTGTGGTTTGTTCTGAAATGTTGAAGCCAAATGGAAATGTGCTATGAACAGAGGTCATTTCAAATAACAGCAATTGCAGTAAGGTGAAATTTTATAAAGACATCTTAAAAGAAGGTACCTTGTGCATTTTGAGATCTTCTGTAAGCCCCATTAGGCTACATTCATAATGTCTGCTAAGAGATGTGTACATCCACTATAGGCTACTATTTGTAATGGAGCCACTGGTCTGCTGCAGGTGTTGACTAGAAAGTGTTGCTCCTCACAAAATTTGAGCGCAGAAAAACAATTCTTGCTCCTTTTAACTATAACATTTGTTTTTATTAGATGTTTAGAAGAGAAACATAACGTTCAATAATGTAAAGAGAGCTATTGTGTTAAAACCATATGCATCTGATCTATTTGAGCAGCAGCTACATGCCATCTTTTAAGCGAATCACATGGGCACAGAGCAGGTAAAAAACAGTGAAAGTATGATGTCTGCAAGTTATAGTTCCATAAACATGTCCTCTACTGTCAAAACAAATACTGAAGACGTGTTTTATTTGACTTTTGAAAAGCAAGAGAAAAGACGCTTTATTGAACGTGCTTAAATGGCGTAAACATGGTGCCAGGGCTCCAATATTCCTGTCAAGGCAACATGCTGGGCCCATACATGTTAATGTAATCCATGAATTTCAACAAAGTAACTATTCTTATATATTATAACATATATATTATAATCTGAAGACATAATCCTGTTACATGTATTCCGTTACTCCCCAACACTGGAGATGGCCTTGGATGGTCCTGGTTCACCCATATTGACACCCCTCAATACTATGTTACTGTAAACTGATGCAAACTGTTGTAAACAGAGTCTGGGCTACTTTTGGTGCTTCTTTTTATTTTTGTGCAAACAGTTTTAAACAGGCAAACTGCTTTTTGCACATTGTCACCTTGCTAAAATAATCACATAAGTTCTGTTTTTTTTGCAGGAATTAGAAATAGCCTATATGTAAATATACTGAAGGTGCAACGTTTTCTACTGTGCAGTAGGCCTAAATGTATGTAGTAAATGTATGTTTTCACCTTGCTAAAATAATCGTGCAAGTCCTTTTTTTTGGGGGGGGGGGTGTTTTGCCCAAATCAAAAATGACTTGCGTGATTATTTTAGCAAACATCTTCAGTTTCAAGTGAAATTAGGTTAGTTTAGTGATCTACAGCAGGTTTCTGTCTGCTATGTCCTCCTAATCCAGATCCCTAAACGCTCACAGACTTAACTGCCATGATAGGCCGATCGTGAAGTTGATTCATGTCGGTTAAGTGTCTGAGGGTTCAGGGCTTAGGGGAGATTTTGGGATTGACTTTCCATGAGGTAGTAGGTTAGTTATTTCACCACTAGTTGCCTGCCAAATAGGCCTTTCTGCATGCAGAACAGCTTGCTGTGTGAACCAAAGGACCAAGGTGATGACATGTGAGATGAGAAGCCATGATCATATCTTACATAGCCTTCCATATGTATGAAAAATCAAAGATCAAAGACTGTCTGGCTAAAAACTCAAATTCAGAGGTCATACATATACAACTGCACTAAAAATATTATTATAATGAAATATCTTTAAAATGTGAACTTACGGTGACCTATATTTTCCTTTTAACAAAAGTTGGCATTTCCCTCTATACTAAGGGCAGGAGTCAAATGGACTGCATGTATCTGTGAGGCATTTCACATTGGCAGGTGAACACAACACTGAGACAATGATCAGAGCTGTTTGTCTACTGCCTTTGTATTCAGAGGGAGGTGCAGGAGGTTGTCTCTCTCCGTCTCTCTATCTCTCTCTTGGGTGCAACAGTCTATAAATATCTTGCCTGAGTCAGAATGAGCCCGCTAGGTATGGCTAAAACGCAGTCAGTCAGTCAGTCACCAATCCACACCCCCGGCGAGATCAACATGTGAAAAGCATCGAAGGCTGACGGAGAAGAAAAGCAGAGAGCCGCCCAGCTCAAGAAAAGGGTGACTCCCTCCGTGTGCTGGAGGGTGACTGTGTGTTGCGCAACAGATCCCTCAGATTGCAACTGCAGCAAAGTGGAGGAGAGACACTCTGCCGCCATGTGGAGAGACTGCCAGACTCCAAAAAAAAAAAAAAAAAAAACACAAATCAGAAATATATACAAGGACGCAAGGAAAGTTTGTCACACGCATAGTTAGCCTACTGGGTGTGACAAATGCATTCAAATTCTATCAGATTATCAGCCTATATTGCACAGATAGAATAACACAGGGGTGGTTCTGCTCATTAGAAAACAAATCATCACTGATCAAACACTGACAGCTTATCCACACACTAGGTAAACCTTGAGTCATCTTTTTTTTCTGAAGCCTGCAATTTTGACTTGACAATGAAACCAGTGGTTTGAGATTGTGAGAATAAAACGTTTGACTATTTTGACTATTCTCAACAAAAGCTCACTTTTCATTGTGGTGGCAAGGCAGTTGTTGCACAGGTTGACAATGGTTCTATGAGATTTGGTTGATCGATATGGAATATGCCGGGTGCAACAATTGATTGTTGATCCTGAAGACACATTGTTGATGATTCTGTTGCAAAGAATTCACACATTGAATATTGCAATGGTTAGGTTGTGGCATGAAAAATGGCAAATATGCATGTCAAACCTGGCAATTATACTTCCCCATGTTTATTCTTTGAAATGTGGTTTAAAATACTGCCTCTCTGTCTCTGTGTGTTCCCACTTTCTTCCCTTAAGTGCATGGTCCTGTTGTGGTCTGCTCTTGCCACTGGGATAATAAGACACTTGAGGTTGTTGTAGCTGCATTACCTCACAGTAGGTGTCTGCGACTGGACAGAGTGACCCATCAATAACAGGGGCTGGGTTGGGCTGGGCAGGGTGGTGCAGAGGCGTGAGTCAGTGCACCAGCCAGGCTACCTGCCGACGGGTGATGGACGTCACTGCCGTCACACATGCACACGCACACACAGACGGCAGAAAAAAAAAGAGTGTCGGTGAACTGGCAGCTGATTGATTGCTGGCTGCTGATTGACACCATCATTATCATGACGAAGTGTTACTGGAAACACCTTGTTCTGTGGAGAATGGAGAATGTGAAGCATTTGGAAATAAGACTAAAAATGCTTGAGAATACGGCGTCATTATCTGATTGATAAACAAATACATGTTAATATCCGGAATCTTAGAGAGACATATACACGTCTCACGTCCTTTATTTTCGTCTCCCCTCGCAAGCAAATCTCCTCCGGTCTAAGTGCCAAAGCCTATTATCCAATTTACAAGACTGGGGAAGTGGGTCGACACTACTGACGCCGTTGATTGGCCCACTTCCCCTAATTGCGCAATTGTTATCACCTGAATTTATGAATGTGGCATGTCTATATAGTCAATGATCAATCCATAGCAAACTCCCCAGATAAAATAGACAACAGAGACAAATGCACGCATTAATAAACGCGTTTCTTCGCTGTCTCTCTTTCCTTCTGCCTCCCTCCTGGCTTCAGCTCGCATTTTGCTGGTGGGTTGGGGATGAGTGCGGAAAGATGCCATGGCCCAATCCGAGGGCGCGTTTCAAGAGGAAAAAGCCTCTTACATATCAGGAAGTAACACCACAAGACGACTCCATCCCCTTCGCTTCCCCTGCTCCTAGCTGTGTCTCGCTAGCTGCTAACAGCTCCGCGCCGCCACCACAGGGCTCTCCGTGGGGTAGAATACGGGAGCTCTGGCAAGCTGTGGAGCGCATCTTTGGGGCTCCCTTCGCCATCCATCAGCGCTGGTCCCAGAAGCCTGTCGTTTTTCGCAGTCCTTACCCCGTCGTTGCTTTCGATTCGAACGGCAACTCCTTCAGCAGCCAGGGCGGCACTGCCTTTGCAACAGAGGCAGACGTACTGACAGGAGACGCGTTCACCTCGGGCAGCATGAGTACGACTATGGAGCTGCCCGCTCAGTCTGTATCAGGCTTGGTCGGGCAAACGGTAAACGAGGAGGTGATCACAGTGGACCAACACCTCTCGGAGATGGGTACCCAAGTCACGATAACTGTTGCTATTCAAGCGGCAGAGGACGAAGAACTGGAAGCTGACGAGGAGCTCTCGGCAAACCATTTGGATATCCACGGAGGAAGCGGTAGCGAGGACGAAATTGGGCGACATGACAAATCGAGGTAGTTTAAGCAAGGAAGTGTTCCATCATACATTGCTTCAAAGTAACATGTGGCATATTGTAACAATGTATCCGGTTTGGGGTAGGCTATACGTTTATACTATAACGTTAGTGTTGGGGGGGGGGGGGGCTCATTGAGTTTAGCCTATTTGATTGTGAATCGTGGTGACTGACAGGCATGTAGGTTCTAGTGAATCTAGAATCTTAAATGATGTGCTGGAAATATACCCTTACTGGAAAGTCATTCTATTAATCCTCTTGACGTAAACCTCGACTGATTGCCAGCAGGTCAGAATGGCACCTTCAGACCTGTTGATCCAATTCCCTGCGTCATCTTTCACTGGCCCTCGATTTCTGACACGGTCAAGCCTCTGCTCTGACCTTTGGTTTAAAAAGAAAAAAGGAAAAGAAAATTGGAAGGTTATCAGGATGGTGTTCCAAGCTGCATCTGGTCCACGACACAGCACTCATGCCACCTGGCGCAACAAATCAGCTTCACGTGCCGCGCCGTCAGAGTGGCTCGCGGTCGTACTCTCGTGTCCGTTTATTTTGGCTCCTACACATGTGAATGCTCTGTGATGCTTTTTTTGACAGCTGACCGACGCGGAAATGAAGCACCAGTGCGTTTAGCCTTGTGCTAATTGAACGCTTTTGTGTGGGATGCAAGGTGACTCATCGTCTTTGTACTATTTTGAAGGGCTTCCCCCCCGAAATGCAACACAATTGTTCATTATGCCGCTCTCTGAGTCGCCTGCAGCGGTCCCGTCCACTTCAGCTGGTCTGTCTCTTCGCTGGGTAGCAATTTGAAAACGACTGTACTGTAGGCAGCGGGAGGGGGCGATGACTCACACTTTTAATTTCTTAGCAGACCATGTTTTGATCAGCGGGATAACATGTTAAACCTCAACCCAGTCCTGTGTAGGCCTAGGCTTTCTGAAGGTGGAAACCAATTCCTGACAACACAAGCAGTCATTTCGTGTGTGTGTGTGTTTTGACTCGGTGTGCTAGAGGTCTTGGCTGCTTCACCGATGTTGGCTGGACAGTTTGTAGTGCTCAGATCTTGGCGCAGTTAGCTGTTGATGGTCATGTTATGGTCACGCAGGCTGACTGCCGATGGAATTTTGAATCAGAGAAGGCAACATGTTGCTATGGCCAGTGCCAAATACGCCCCCCACTATTCCGCCCAAGCTTTTTGTCTTGTCATGTGCTGGCATCTTCACGTTGTCCTTTAGGTCGCCTTATTTCGGGGTTTCTTTGTCTTTCCAACTCGAAAACACAAATGCCACCCCCTTCTGTCTTTGTTTCTGACTGTTTTTGTTTCTTTGTTTTCTTTGTTTGTGTGTGTGATTTTTCTTTTTCACATCCTTCTACTCACCCCGTGTGTGTGTGCGTTTTTTTTCCTACCCCTGTTCTCTCAGTGGGGCTGGCACCAGTGGAGGAGAGCTGGAGGAGGAGAGCTGGCAGCCCCCAGACCCAGAGCTCACACAGAAGCTGGTGGCCCAGATTGAATACTACCTGTCAGATGAGAATCTGGAACACGATGCCTTCCTGCTCAAACATGTCAGGCGCAACAAGCTTGGTTTCGTCAGCGTCAAGCTGCTCACCTCCTTTAAAAAGGTACTTTCTCTCTCTCTCTCTCTCACACTGACTCACTCATTCAGTCATTCACTCACACTAGTATATGAATAAAGTATAATGCACTGATCCATGCATCGAAAATTAAACCATTTTCCCCTCGTAGTCAAGAGATTTGTGCAACAGAACTGTGTGGCTATGTCTCAACAGGGCATATTGCAGCCTCTCCCCTCGAATCCCCTGCCTGATCACAACAGCTGTCTCGAGGCCCCAGTCTGATTAGCCTGCTCATAGCTCATAATAGCCCTGTTTGTTATTGTTATGCTGTGTGTGTGTGTGTGTGTGTGTGTGTGTGTGTGTGCGCGCTGCCATTGCTCTTGTTCTACCAAGCAGCGATATGAGTGAGACATTTGCAAGTGTCAAGAGAAACATTGATTGTAATATTATGCCACAATGAATGCTCAACATGGAGTAACACTCCGTCCTTTTGTCTGACACACCAGTCCATTACGACCGTAAAGTGTTAATCTGCTCATCGGTGTAACATCCTCTCATGACTGAAAGTTTGAAAAAAAAAAGAGGAAGTTGCATCAGCCACATCCTTTTTCTTGCGCGGTGCGTTTGATGGCGTTCCTGCTCTCACCACTCGCCTGCCTGCCTCCCTCCCTCTCTTTTTCTCCCTGCAGGTGAAGCATCTGACTCGGGACTGGAGAACCACGGCCTACGCCCTGCGTCAGTCCACTCTCTTGGAGCTGAACGATGAGGGGCGCAAGGTGCGACGCAGGACCATGGTGCCAGTCTTCGCCAGCGAGTCCCTGCCCAGTCGCATGCTGCTGCTTAGCGAGCTGCATCGCTGGCCCGAGCTGGGCGTGGCTTTGCAGGGAGGGGCCTCCGATGCGGGGGGAGGCGGGGCCAACGGCGGCAGCTCCACCCAGCAGGAACGGCTAATGGAGCTGCTGCTGAAGGCTTTCGGGACGTACGGGCCCATCGCCTCGGTGCGGGTGCTCAAGCCCGGGAAGGACCTGCCGGCCGACCTGAAGAAGCTGAGCGGGCGCTACACGCAGCTGGGCAAGGAGGAGTGCGCCATCGTGGAGTTCGAGGAGGTGGAAGCGGCCGTGAAGGCCCACGAGGCGGTCGGGGGCGAGAAGGAAGGTGGCAGCGCGCTGGGTCTCAAGGTGGTCCTGATCGGCACCAAGCCGCCCAAGAAGAAGGTGTCCAAGGAGCGTCTGCAGCGGGAGGAAGGGGGCGGCGTGGTGGGCATGGGCATGCGCAAGAGCCGTTCACTCAACAGCCGCGTGCGTGAGCTGCAGTTTGGCGACGACTCGGCGTGCAGCTCCTCGGAGACGGAGAGCAACCCCACGTCCCCGCGGCTGGCCCGTAAGACTCGCTCGCTGAACAAGCTCAGCCCCACGTCCGGCGGCGGCGCTGGCTTCCAGAACAATCACCTGAGTCCGGCGGTGTCCCCACGCTCCAGCCCCTGGTCCAGCCCACGGGCCAGTCCCTGCTCGCAGCGCAAAGCCCCCCACACCGGCAAGTCGCCGCTGGCCAGTGAAGGCAGACTCAGCCCCGAGCCGGGCCGGCGCTGGGCCGACTACTCCTCGGACAGCAGCCTGACACCCTCGGGGAGCCCCTGGGTGCAGCGACGTAAGCAGGTGGCGTCCCAGGAGAGCAGCCCAGTCGGAAGCCCCATGCTGGGCCGCAAGATCCAGAACGCTGATGGCCTTCCCCCAGGAGTGGTGCGTCTGCCGCGGGGGCCTGATGGGACCAGGGGTTTCCACCCTCTTGCCGGGAGCGACCGGGCCAAGACTGTTACCACGCAAACCTGATGCACGCTGGACCAGACCACCTGATGCCCCCCCCCCCTTCCTCCCCTAAGGACGGTTACAAGACTCCCATCCCAGGATCATCTGCCTGTCGATCCCTATACCTAAACCCTAACCTTGACACCCGGACCACCAGATCCCCCGTCTCCTCCCCCCTAAGGGTGGTTACGAGACTCCCACCCCCAGATCCTCAGCCAGTCCTTCCCTTTACCTAAACCCTAATCTCGACACCGTCCAAACACTGAAGTGGCCACCAAAAAGTTTTGTTTTAGTTATTCGAAGTCTGTCTTTTTGTCTTTGTAATACTTTTTTTATACACATTTGGTTAATTACATGCATTGTGATCATTTCTTTTGGATTCAATATTGTAAAAAAAAAAAAGAAAGTATTGCTAGAGAAGAAATTGTCAGTGAAGTAATTCATATGTAGACCTTAAACACGAGCTCCTCAGTGTTTGGGATGCCGCCACCACCACCATCACCACAGGTGGGAAGAAGTTCTAAATAGGGATGAACTTAAATAGCGCTTTTCAGTTTGTTTGGTTTTTTTTCTTTACATGGCTGTCCTCTTGTGTATGCGTGTAAATGTGTGTGAGTGTAATGTTACACAAATGGCGGTCTTTTGAATGTTGTCCATGTGTTTATAGTGTGGTTTAGGGGCATGTGTGTGGCTTTGTAAGTACTGCCACCAACACTTACCCCATTTTGTTTAAAAAAAGACAAGTGGCAATTTCACTCTTATCTGTGGCCATAACCCTCCCCTTTGCCATAGCCTACAGTTGCAAGGTAATCGCTCATGGGATATTTTTGTTCGTTTTATTCATTTCTTTTAATTTAAAATTTTAAGTTATCATTTTCTTCCTTTCTTCGCCTTTTGGAGAATGCTTTTTATTTTAGTGGTTACTATCGTTAATCAGACACAGTATGGTATGGCAGGGGTCTCTTCCTTGGCGGGAGGTTCTGCTGCTTCCTATCCGTTTGTAGCATGTTGAGTAGGATACGCAAGGGGACGTCCACAACATGGCAAACCAACTCCTCTCCAACTTGCCTTTACTCATGAACTGAGGCAATGTACAGCGTTTATTTGCTATGATACAAATAAATAACCGAAATGGCATTTTTGGTGGCGTTTTCCTTTCCTGAGGTTTTGTTCTGTAGTTCATTGACATTCCCTTTGAGTTTGGCATAATGCCCATGCAGCCAGTCCTTTAGGACCAGGCACAGCAAGTGGGAATGGCACGAGTTTCCACATGGATTTGCGTTCTCAAACACAGCTGCGATGGTCTGCCCAGCCTAGGCCTATATGCGCGGAGCGCACGCACAGCCCCCTCTCGAGAGCGTGTGGGCTCTGCTGGTGTGAATCCGCACAGATGGACGGCTCTCGAGCGTCACCAGTGGAGTGTGATTGGGGCATGTCGGAAACGGCACTGTGGAAATCGGTGGAAAGCAGAAAAGCGGCAGTCTGTAGGAAGGGGTCGGAGACGCCGGTATTTCTTCAGCTCCATTACATCCTTGGGCGCAATTAGTGGGAGCATGACATTCAGATGTTTCTTAGCAACCGGGCACATCTATGGAAACGCAAATCATGCTGAGATCGGCATGGAAATGTGCCGCAATTAGGCAGTGCTGAACCTGCGCACGGAACTCACCAGAAAGGACTTGGGGAAGAGCAGGCCTATGGAGGACCTGAATACGCTTTCCCTGCTAATTGTTTTTTTTTATGTAACGCTAATTGAACAAGCCTTTACCCGGTCACTGAGGGCCTCGTGGTCTGCCCTCTACAAAGAATCTGCAATTCAGAATGGCATAAATTCTGTCCAACTCAGACATGTTCGCTCGCTTTTAATAACATGGATAAGGACCATGAATGGCTGCGCCGTGACGTGAGAGCAAAATTATCTGATCATTAGTCTGAATGTGTTCCATTCCATACACTGTCTAATAATATTACTTCCAGTCTCATAGGCTACTGTACGTGTCATAACCTTTATTATCGAGCTATCTTTCAAGCAGGAAAGAAACTGACTTCATTTAAAATTAGACCTACACTAGACTAGAGAATACACATTCGCTAGGCCTGCTAGGCTACTAAAAACAACAACAACAAAAAAACAGCATGGTGGTGATGACTCACAAGGGGTTGAGGTCACAGCTGGTCATCGGGAGGCCCACCATTGACTCCCACATCAACGCACGCACACGCGCACACACTCACGCTCGCCCGTTAAGGGCACAGAGCTAGCCAGCTGGATCTCTATCAACACCACGCACGCTGCTGTTGTGTGGAATATTCTGAGTGAGGGGGAGTGCATTTTAGCAAAGGCACTGATGGTAGGAGGCAAGGGCAATGCAGTGTGTGGTGTGGTGTGTGTCTGACTAAACTACACCGCCTCACGTCCTCTGAATAGCTGCCACAGTGGGTACAAGGAAGACTCACGCCTGAGGGTTTTTGAGACCCCTCGCTGAACATCATTTTGCTCCCTCTTGTACTTAGTAATTAGTGCGATGCAGGTAGTGATTTAGGACTGAACAGGAGCGCCGTTGAGTTAAAAAAAAAAAAAAAAAAAAAAAAAACCTCTCAGGGAGTGGTGAGTGTGAGTGACCTGACCTTTCAGATGACTCATGTCCAGTGGTTATGGACAAACCTCAAGGCTAATAAACAAGTCTGGCATGAACAAATCTGGCACACCAGTTTGAAAGGCGTAAGGAAATGATTCTGTTCTCATCTGGCATTCTCCAGTGTAAGCTGGTTAACTGATTTACTTATAGCGTCTAATTGTCAGACCAACTTTCAAAGCAATACACTAGAATGAAACATAACCAATAGTTTATTGAATCTTAAAACCTGTTGTTTCTCTGATGTGATCATATGTGACACCATGTGATGCCTGCTGACAGTAATTAATGTTTGATCAGTTATGCAGGTAACCATGCACAGAAGCGGAACAGATCATAACCATTAATTGAATGACGTCAACTCAAAATGAATGTTTTTCTGCTTACAAAATAACAGCATTTTTACAGACCTTAACACAAAACATTCAGTTTTCTTTTAAAAGTAGAAAAAACAACAATAAAAGAAAAGAGAGGCTGTTGAAGGATACAGCATGCCACTGGAGTATCTGCATGGGGATCAGTGCACCACAATACAAAATTCATAACATTAGCTCCATCCATCCATCCATAACATCAATTCCATCCATCACATCAACTCCATCCATTCCTCCCTCTATACGTTCACTCGTTCTGAAGCCATGGGCTTGGTGCCTGAGTTTGGAGTCTTTAGCTGCACCAGGCGACCCACGCACAGCACATCCATCAATTAGCCAGGTGTCCGATCGAAACATACGTGGCAAACAAAGGAAGAAAAATCTCTCCCACGCTCATTCTGCTCCCAGTTTATTAAACACGTTCATTCAATGAACTGGGGGCAGAATCACTGTGCGGGCATGTTCTCTCCTTGATTTGGAGTCTTCAACAGAAACCACATCAGATGCTTCATAAGGTCATGGACAAGTCATTACAGTTACACAGCCGCCCCCCCCAAATAAATAAAAAATATTAACAACCAAAAAGCACCGTTGAACCAAAAAGAGCGGACTCTCAGCGGACAACACCCATTTTCATTCAACCGCTTAAATCAGTCGCTTCACAAACTTGCTTCACAAACTTGCAAACAATCACTATGGCACTCCCATCAGTGTCAGTCTTCAACGGCATGCCCCTGACAGGGAGCGTGTGATGCAAATAACCAACGGCATAAGAGACTTATTGCACAGGCAGGTCCCATCTCGGAGGAGTCCTCCCTGCCCCTCCACAGGGAGTGTGTGGGGCGGGGCGGGGAAGGGTGGATTGGTGGGGGGTGGGGGGTTTGCTCTGACACGCGTGGGCCACGGCGGAGACAAGCGAGCAGGCGATGCTCTGAGTCCTCGCAGGAGGCAGATGGGAGCAGGAGAGCAGGAGGCTGAGGCGCTGGGAGCTTGGCTAGGCGCACACGTGCTAACCGGGATCTGATTTGATCTCTTCTCTCGCACAGACAGATTGCATACAGAGAGAGAGTGTGAGAGAGAGAGAGAAAGAGAGAGAGAGATGTTGAGTCTGAGGTGATCTGAGGGGACTGCATGAGGGATTCCACAGACCTGGCGCTGTGTTCTACTGTTGCCCTTTCACCCCCCAACCCCCCCCCCCCCTTCCGCATCAATCGCTACGCGTGTCCTGCCACCAATCCTCTTGCTGGCTGGCTCAGCCAATCAGATGTACAGAGAGCCGTCTGCCGGTCCAACGTAGCCCACTCCGATCAGAAGCACGTCTATCAGAGTCCAGATGCCCAGTCCGCCGAAACTGAAGAGCTTGCCCAGACCCTCTCGCCACTGGCCCAGGTAGAACCGGTCCGCACCGAAACCACCCAGGGTGATGCTGCATGGGAACACAAGCAGGACACAGATGTGAGGCGAGTGCAAGTTTCACATCTTAAATATCACAGTCCAAAACCGTTCAGTGGACACATCCAATTAATTGCCTTGTCTTAGTAACCGCAGAAATGCATTAGATGCCTGGATTACAACTCTAAAGGCAATTACTGTTGCACTTTCAAATCCCAGTGTGAGTCGTTTGCTCCCAATACCCATCCAGACCGAGGTGTCTGGATACGATTTCTCTATTCTTTGTATCTGTCCTGTCTTGTGTGTATATGGACCTGAGTCTGTCAAATAAACGGAACTGAACTGAATGAATCCCTGGTTTCTCATTCACCATTTAAATCCCAGTGCCATAGCAGGGACAACGAGTAGGGTAGGGATGTCCCTACTACTACAGATTTCAGGGATTAAAAACTAAAAACTACAACAAACCATGACCATGAAAGCAACTACAAACAAACAAACAAACAAACAAACATATGAATGAATAATGAAGGGCTGTCGAAGTTAATGACATACAAACAAGCATATTTAATGCATGTTTCTAAGTCATTGTGTGTTGACAATAGGGCCATTTGATCTGACAGAGAGGACATAGTGCACAGTAGCTGAAGAGCACCCAGACTGGAACTTGAGAACAATGAATCGTGCAACTCTAACCTCAAAGCCAGCGCTGTGGACCACTTGTATCCCCCGGTCCAGTTGCAGAACAAACGCTTCTTGAACTCTCTCTTTCCTGGGGAGATTAAGGCAATGGTTAACATGATTACATAGCAACCGGCAAACTGTTGCCCACTGAATCAACACAAGCCCCAAAGTCATCAATCACAGCCTAGCTACCCTAACTGCCAAGTCAAGTGATATACTCAGTCGCCACCAATGTCCGATAATGTGGGTTGTTAGCATAATACACACCCCTCCCACCATAACAATAGCACCCACTGTTACAAGCAATAAAGTGTGTATGTTTGGGGAAGTTGCAAATGCCAAAAGGGGCATAAGACCAAGATGGATTTTTATAATATGCTGATACTGATAACAATACTGTTAGCTTTGTTGATATTATTTAATTCAGGATTTTACAGGTAACACGACTGTCGCCATATGAATTCCGTTGTTAAACATGTACTGATCCAATATTGTGGCAGCCATAATTTCAGATGTGGCAACCAAAAAAAAAAAATTTCTAAAGCCCACTTACTGTATGTGTGCACCATTTAAAAATGTCCCTCTTTCAGCACTGGTAATAGACTAAGATACCTCTACACTTTCGAACTGCCAATTCACAAGCTGTTCCCATACTTCAGAGACTGCGTGAGCAGCTGAACCTACCCAAGCAGTGGACGTGATCCAGCACCTTGCAGGTGGTGTTGTACCGTCTGCGGGGGCACGCCACGGTCATACACTGAGTTTCGTTCTTGCAGCGGTACTGAGATGGATCCAGTTGCCAGCAGAACTGACATGTTATGGTCTGGTTGAATTCTGACTGCTGTTTACCCGATTCATCCTAACAAAACAGATTAAACAAAACAAGAGACAAAAACATTGCACATAAGAAATCAAATCAGTGAGCCGCTTTTCTGTCTCTCTCTCACAAACACACACACATGCGCGCACACACACACACACAGATCCACCTACACCAACACGCAAGCATTGTTTCACGAATAATTCAAATTTACAGACCAAACTAACCGTGCAATGGACACCCTTGTTGGGCTTGCAAAGAAAAGCCGCAGTTCTTCCATAGGTGCAATTAGACAGTTTGTACTCTTGGTAAGTGCAGGTGACGCAGTCTGCAGGAAGTTTGTTACACAGCCCACCACTGGGACACTTGGAAAGATCAACACCTGCTTCATCAGGAGAGGCTGTGGGTGATTACATACTGATTATTATTACTATTCCTTGGATTGTATGTTGCCTTGCTGCTGCAAAAAAAAGCTGCAAAATACTCATAAACAAACATACAGGAGACATGCTGCTGCCATGCAAAGTCCAATGCAGATGCCAGGGGGAGGTGAGAATATTTACCAGAGGAGAGGGCAGGCACCACTGGACTGGTGATGACAGGACTGTACTGAGCGTCTCTGCTGAAGGCCTCCTGGCCCACGTGTGGGGAGCTTAGATAACCTGCCGCATAAAAGAGGTTGGATGCTGTGGTGCATATTATTGGTGTTGGAGTGAAAGAGACCACCATCACAATAGGCCCAGAATATGTTTGTGTTTATGGGCATTCAATACAATGAGATCATGTCACTAGTGAAGTGGCATGAGCAGACACTGGCAGTATGAGACAGAGGGAGTGCTGATTAACTGACTTATAAAGGGATAGGCATGCCATTGGGAAACACTTCACGCTAAAGGATAGAAATGTCTTGTGTCCATGTTTGGCCATGAAGAAAATCCTCATTTTTACGGACGGCAAACACAAACTGTAAAAAAAAGATTTGTAATGCTTACTTGAAAATGTGTGGTAACTCGTTGCCTCAAACAAGTTAAGTAAACATAACTAGTCTCTTTCAAGTTATGGTAAAGATAAGTTCTACTTAATTCATTTGAGGCAACAAGTTTCCACACATTTTCAAGTAAGCATTACAAATCCTTTTTTTACAGTGCAATACCTGAAAGGTAAAACTGTCTATGATAATGAAATACTTGCAGGTTTAAAGACCCATGCATTTTAATAAGTCAGCTAGGCCAAACTTCACATACTTTTTTGAACAAAATGGGGACACACTAGCCTGGGCAGCGTTTCCCAAAACAATCTTAGAGCTAAGATGATCTTAAGGTATAGGAAAAGGCATATGTTAAGATCATCTTAGCACTAAGAACGTTTGGAGAAATGCGGCCCAGGTCTTGACCAGCCCCTCGTTCCACACTATCGTTTCGTAGAGAGGGTCTGGACTTTCACATATAGAGAACAATTTCTTGCTGGAGGTGAAGAATTGGATCAGCCTTTGATAGCCTGTAGTGTTCTTGCGCTGCCTCACTCTGTTAGCTGATTGGCCAGAAGATGAATTCTCCTGGAGGAATCCACCTCAAGGAAAGAAAACCCAGACGGGGTTACGAAGAGAGATGAGAATTGAGCAGAATTGCGTAGGAAGGCTATAGCCTGGCTAGGGACACACTGGTCAAAAGCATGAAAGCTGGTCCCTTAGGTTCTTTGGAGCCATAATTAGTAGGCGCCACTTGTGTTTTGTTTTTCATCTATTGTTTTTTAAGCCAATGAAACAATACCAACGCTGATATTCAATACATTTTTTGGTATTTTTTCATTCTATATTAACCCCAGTTGTGGGGTTAAAGGTCAAGTTCTAGTTTGCTTCAGGGTAGAGAAGGATGAAGACACAGTCATGAAGTTTTCTGACTCATTAATTAATTAAAAGGAATATCCCCCCCTGAAAAAACGTACATGTCAACTAAATAAAACACTACTTTCTTCTCATGGCCTCATCCAAAAGTCATACTTTTGTAACACATACTGTATGAGATATGCAGACTGAAGAGTGTTTAAGTATAAGGCCTTATTTGCATCGTTTAAACATTTTAATTTCTTTTATCAAATTAATGGCTAAAACACTAAGACTACACTAACGTAAGTAAACAACTTGAGAAATCTTTTGGTAGTAATCCTATGGTTTCAAATTCATTCAAAAGGTGCTACAGTGTGTCACCAAATTCACCACTCCATTTCCTTGCCTAAAATGACCCATCAATTACAATGCAGTCATCATTGTAACGTTAGCTACATTCAGCTACAAGTACTGCCGAATTAACATACTATCTTCATGACCAAATGAGACGCCAAATTAATTTTTGGATGCTTTTGTTTTGACCTTTGTCCAGTCCCCCTTTCTATCTTCAACATCAGACGTTCAGCTGGTTAGCTAGCTAACCTGGACGTCAACTATTATGCTAGCATGACTAACGTTGCATTATGGAAGCTATGAAAGCCTACTGCAACTCGAAAAATAAATTCGCCTGTATCACGATGCTGAAAATAATTATGAATAACAGCGGTTGTCATCGCTCCCAATTTTCAGCATAACGCGTTAGTTAGAGACGTTACCTCTTTAGCGTTAGCTTACATAGTTAGCATAACATAAGCCTGGGTTAGCAAATGGGACACTGGGAAATCAATGCGTGTCACCAATTCGTTTGTAGAATTATAAGACATATGGCCTTACCCTTACCGTAAACTGATTTCAAGCACAGATCTGTAATTAACAGAAATATTATTCCAACGGCTTTCATGATGCTGTACCCCTTCAAAACACACCAGAGGTAACGTAGGGA